>SJXQ01007438.1:8301-39384 GCA_006408695.1 Aepyceros melampus | reverse complement strand
GTGGCTGGTGACCTGGGCAAGTTTGTACATGGATTGTTGTCAACCATGGAAAAGACTGAATTTTGTTGTTCTTCTTCTTTTTTTAATTAATTAATTTTACTTTGAAATATTGTATTGGTTTTGCCATATATTGACTTGAATCTGCTATGGGTGTACATGTGTTCCCCATCCTGAATCCTGCTCCCACCTCCCTCCCCATCCCATCCCTCTGGGTCATCCCAGTGCACCAGCCCCGAGCACCGAGGCACTGGAGGGTTACGAGTGGGGAGTGACATAGTTTGGCCCTGACATTCATGCACATCAGAATACTGGGGCTCAGTGCAACATGAGTTGGTGGTTAGAAGGTATGAGGTTGTTTTGGCTCTGCTAGCCAGTGTGAGGCTGCAGTCCATGGGGTTGCGAAGAGTCGGACATGACTGAGCGACTTCACTTTCGCGTTCATGCATTGGAGAAGGAAATGGCAATCCACTCCAGTGTTCTTGCCTGGAGAATCCCAGGGACAGGGGAGCCTGGTGGGCTGCCGTCTATGGGGTCACACAGAGTCGGACATGACTGAAGTGATTTAGCAGCAGCAGCAGCAGCAGCCAGTGTGATCTTGAGGAGGTGAGTTATCCATGCAACACTTCAGTTTCAACCCTAAAATGAAGAACTTGGATTATGTGGTCAGAGTCCTTTTTGTGGCTAAATATGATTCTCAAGTCTTAAAATAGTTATTAAACATTCAACGTGTATCGGTAGTGTCCCCCACCTCCCCCACCTGCTCAGACTTGGACTTTCCTTCCCTGTCCAACTTCACCTCTGCCTCTGTGGGTAGCCAGATTCTGGTGAGTGTGGAGTGGTGGTAACACTTTTTTTTTCCCCAACATATATTTCCCTGGTTACTAAAAAGGGTGAGCAAGTCTACCTATTTTCATTGACTGTTGGCATTTACTCTCTGTTGAAGTGCCCCTTTAGATTTTTTTCCTCCTTTTTTTTTTCCTATTAGGTTTTCTGCCTTTTAAAATGTACTTTTAGAATACATAAAATACATATTCTGAATCAAACCCGCTATCTGTATATGCTTTGCAAATACTTGTTTGCGCTTTGTGACTTGTCTTCTCTTCATGCCATCTTTTTTCTTATTTGGTAGAAACACATAACATAAAGGTTACCATTGTAACTATTTTAAAGTGTACAATTCAGTGGCATTAAGTATATTAATAATGTTGTGTAACAACCACCACTATTTAATTCTGGAACTTTTTCTATCTCTCCAATCAGAAACTGAGAATGTTCCATGTGCACTGAAGAAGAACATGTATTATGTTGCTTTTTGGATGAAATGTTCTGTGTACATCTGTTAAGTACATCTTATATAAAGTATCATGTAAGGCAGATGGCTCCTTATTGATTTTCTGTCTGGATGATCTATCCATTGATGTAAGTGGGGTGTTAAAGTCCCTTGCTGTTATTGCATTGTGGTTTTTCCCTTTGGATTGGTTAATATTTGCTTTATATATTTACGTCCCCCTATGTTGGACTTGGACGGAGGAGCCTGGTAGGCTGCACTCCATGGGGTCGCTAGGAGTTGGACACGACTGAGCGACTTCACTTTCACTTTTCACTTTCATGCATTGGAGAAGGTAATGGCAACCCACTCCAGTGTTCTTGCCTGGAGAATCCCAGGGACGGGGGAGCCTGGTGGGCTCCCATCTATGGGGTTGCACAGGGTCGGACACGATTGAAGCGACTTAGCAGCAGCAGCATGTCGGACTTAAATATTTATGAATGCTGTATCCTCTTGTTGGGTTGACATCTTTATAATTCCATTCAGTTCAGTTCTGTCGCTCAGTTGTGTCCAACTCTTTGCAACCCCATGAATCGCAGCACGCCAGGCCTCCCTGTCCATCACCAACTCCCGGAGTTCACTCAGACTCTCGTCCATTGAGTCAGTGATGCCATCCAGCCATGTCATCTTCTGTCGTCCCCCTTCCTCCTGCCCCCAATCCCTCCCAACATCAGAGTCTTTTCCAATGAGTCAACTCTTCTCGCATGAGGTGGCCAAATTACCGGAGCTTCAGCTTTAGCATCATTCCCTCCAAAGAACACCCAAGGCTGATCTCCCTCAGAATGGACTGGTTGGATCTCCTTGCAGTCCAAGGGACTCTCAGGAGTCTTCTCCAACACCACAGTTCAAAAGCATCAATTCTTTGGCACTCAGCCTTCTTCACAGTCCAACTCACACATCCATACATGACCACTGGAAGAACCATAGCCTTGACTAGACGGACCTTTGTTGGCAAAGTAATGTCTCTGGTTTTCAATATGCTATCTAGGTTGCTCATAACTTTTCTTCCAAGGAGTAAGCATCTTTTAATTTCATGGCTGCAGTTAGGTAATGATAATTACATATTCTTCACCTTTTATTACCGTCTTTGTTTTAAAGTCTATTTGTATAACATGGGTAAAGCTGCCCAAGTTTTCCTTGTGTTTCCATTCACCACTACCTTTATATTTACCTTTCCCATGAGATTTATCCTTCCAAATATTTTCTTGTTGCTCATTCGGGCCCTCTCTTTTCAGTTTAAAGAAGCCCTTATACATCCGATTTAGTGATGGTGACTCCTTTAGCATTGTTTGTCTGGAAAACTCTTGGTCTCTCCTTTAATTCTGAATAACCCTGTCAATTAAGTATTCTTGGTTTGAAGTTTACTTCTTTCAGGACTTTGGCTATATTGAACTACCCTAGAATTACCCCAGTATCAAAACCAGGCAAGGATGCTGCAAGAAAAGAATATTGCAGATCAATATCCCTGATAACTTCAGATATAAAAATCCTTACGTGGTAAACTCATTGACATAGGTCTTGATGATTTTTTTAATCTGACACCAAAAGAAAAGGCAACAAAAGCAAAAATAAACAAATGGGTCTTCATCAAACCAAAAAGGTTCTGCATAGAAAAGGAAACCGTCAACAAAATGAAAAGGCAACATACCAAATGGAAGAAAATACTTACAAATCACATATCTGATAAGTTAATATCTAAAATGTATATATAACTCATACAACTCAGTGGCAAAAAAAAAAAGTGGACTGAGGTCTGAATTGACATTTTTCCCAAAGAAGACATAACAGATGGCCAACAGGTATATGGAAAGGAGTTCAACATCACTAATCATCAGAGAAATGCAAATCAGAACTACAATGAGATATCACTTCACACTTGTCTGAATAGCTATTAAAAAAGACAAGAAATAACAAACATTGGTGAGGGTGTGGGGAAAAGGAAACATTTGTGCATTGTTGGTGGGAATGTAAATTGGTGCAGCCGCTACAGAAGATGATATGGAGGTTTCTCAAAAAATTAAAAATAGAGCTACCATATGTTCCAGAAGTTCCACTTTTGGATATTTATCTAAAGAAAAGGAAAACACTAGTTCAAAATGATATGCACTCCTCAGGGTTCATTGCAGCATTATTTACAATAGCCAGAATACAGAAGCAATCTAAATATCGATAAATGAATGAATGGATAAAGAAATTGTGATATACAGAGATGTACATGCACACAGGGGAGTATTACTCAATCATAAAAAAGAAATAAAAATGTGCTATTTACAACAATGTAGATAGACCTCAGGGCTTCCCTGGTGGCTCAGACAGTAAAGAATTTTCCTGCAATGCAAGAGACCTGGGTTTGATTCCTGGGTTGGGACGATCCTCTGGAGAAAGGGAATGGCTACTCACTCCAATATTCTTACCTAAGAAATCCCAAGGACAGAGGAGTCTGGTGGGCTACAGTCCGTGGGGTTGCAAAGAGTTGGACACGACTGAGCAACTAACACTTGAATACTTCAGATAGACCTCAAGGGCATTGCTAAGTAAAAATCAGTTAAAGAAGACATCAGTTCAGTTCAGTCTCTCAGTCATGTCTGACTCTTTGCGACCCCATGGACTGTAGCACTCCTGGCCTCCCTGTCCATCACCAACTCCTGGAGATTACTCACACTCATGTCCATCGAGTTGGTGATGCCATCCAACTATCTCATCCTCTGTTGTCCCCTTCTCCTCCCGCCTTCAATCTTTCCCAGCATCAGGGTCTTTTCCAATGAGTCATTTCTTCACATCAGGTGGCCAGAGTATTGGAGTTTCAGCTTCAGCATCAATCCTTCCAATGAATATTCAGGACTGATCTCCTTCAGAATGGACTGGTTGGATCTCCTTGCAGTCCAAGGGACTCTCAAGAGTCTTCTCCAACACCAAAGTTCAAAAGCATCAATTCTTTGGCGCTCAGCTGTCTTTATAGTCCAACTCTCACATCCATACATGACTACTGGAATAACCTTAGCTTTGACTAGCTGGACCTTTGTTGGTAAAGTAATATCTCTGCTTTTTAATATGCTGTCTAGGTTGGTCATAACTTTCCTTCCAAGGAGTAAGTATCTTAATTTCATGGCTACAGTCACCATCTGCATTGATTTTGGAGCCCCCCCTTTTTAATATGCTGTCTAGGTTGGTCATAGCTTTCCTTCCAAGGAGCAAGTGTCTTTTAATTTCATGGCCACAGTCATCATTCGCAGTGATTTCGAAGCCCAAGAAAATAAAGTCTGTCACTGTTTCTATTGCTTCCCCATCTATTTGCCACGAAGTGATGGGACCTAATACCATGATCTTAGTTTTCTGAATGTTGAGTTTTAAGCCAACTTTTTCTCTCTCCTCTTTCACATTCATCAAGAGGCTCTTTAGTTCTTCTTCACTACTTTTCTGCCATAAGGGTGGTGTCATCTGCATATCTGAGGTTATTGATATTTCTCCTGACAATCTTGATTCCAGCTTGTGCTTCATCCAGCCCAGTGTTTCTCATGATATACTCTGTATATAAGTTAAATTAGCAGGGTGACAATATATAGCCTTGACATATTCCTTTCCAGATTTGGAACCATTCTGATGTTCTATGTCCAGTTCTAACTGTTGCTTCTTGACCTGCATATGGATTTCTCAAGAGGCAGGTCAGGTGGTCTGGTATTCCTGTCTCTTTCAGAATTTTCTACAGTTTGTTGTGATCCACACAGTCAAAGACTTTGGCATAGTCAATAAAGCAGAAGTAGATGTTTTTCTGGAAATCTCATGCTTTTTTGACGATCCAATGGATTTTTGGCAATTAGATCTCTAGTTCCTCTGCCTTTTCTAAATCCAGCTTGAACATCTGAAAGTTCACGTTTCATGCACTGCCGAAGCCTGGCTTGGAGAATTTTGAGCATTACTTTACTCATGTGAGATGAGTGCAATTGTGTGGTAGTTTGAGCATTCCTTGGCATTGCCTTTCTCTGGGATTACAGAGTGATTTTGAAAGTATGTAGAACCTAAAAAAAAAAAAAAAGCCAAGTTTATAGATAGAGATAACAGATTGGTGGTTGCCAGAAGTAGGGGGTGCAGGGTTTGAGAAATGGGTACAAGGGTATTTAAATATTTAAAAAATGAAAACATAAAGTGATCAGGGAAAAAAATTACAATAAAAGTTAGAATACATAGTTTTTCTTATTTTACATAAAAAAGTAAATCCATTCAGGCATTTTTTGAAAGTGAAAGTGAGCTGCTTGCTGTACATTCTGGTTCCTAAATTGGTCCCTAAATTGTGATTAAGAATTTTTAGCACTAAGATTCACAAACACTATACAAAATAAACCTAATGAAGCTGACTTAGTATGTCAACTTATAACTTTCATTTCCACTGTGAGGATACTGGGATACCACTAGAAATGTTTTTTTGTTTTTATTTAGAAGGAAGTTTGGTTACATTCTTGGCTAATAGTTTCTAGTCTATAAATTTAATTATTTCTGCTTTATTGACTGTGCCAAAGCCTTTGATTGTGTGGATCACAATAAACTGTGGAAAATTCTGAAAGAGTTGGCAATACCAGACCACCTGACCTGCCTCTTGGGAAACCTGTATGCAGCTCAGGAAGCAACAGTTAGAATTGGACATGAAACAACAGACTGGTTCCAAACAGGAAAAGGAGTACATCAAGGCTGTATATTGTCACCCTGCTTATTTAACTTATATGCAGAGTACATCATGAGAAACACTGGACTGGAGGAAGCACAGGCTGGAATCAAGATTGCTGGGGAAAGTATCAATAACCTCAAATATGCAGATGACACCACCCTTATGGCAGAAAGTGAAGAATAACTAAAAAGCCTCTTAATGAAAGTGAAAGAGGAGAGTGAAAAAGTTGGCTTAAAGTTCAACATTCAAAAAACTAAGATCATGGCATCCGGTTCTATCACTTCATGGCAAATAGATGGGGAAACAGTGGAAAACAGTGGCTGAGTTTTTTTTTTTTTTTTGTCTGGGCTCCAAAATCACTGCAGATGGTGACTGCAGCCATGAAATTAAAAGACGCTTACTCTTTGAAAGGAAAGTTATGACCAACCTAGACAGCATATTGAAAAGCAGAGACACTACTTTGTCAGCAAAGGTCCATCTAGTCAAGGCTGTGGTTTTTCCAGTGGTCATGTATGGATGTGAGAATTGGACTATAAAGAAAGCTGAGCACCGAAGAATTGATGCTTTTGAACTGTGGTGTTGGAGAAGACTCTTGAGAGTCCCTTGAACTGCAAGGAGATCCAACCAGTCCATCTTAAAGGAGATCAGTCCTGGGTGTTCATTGGAAGGACTGATGTTGAAGCTGAAACTCCAATACTTTGGCTCCTGATGTGAAGAGTTGACTCATTGGAAAAGACCCTGATGCTGGGAAAGATTGAGGGCAGGAGGAGAAGGGGACAACAGAGGATAGGACAGTTGGATGGCATCACCGACTCAATGGACATGAATTTGAGTGGACTCTGGGAGTTGGTGATGGACAGGGGGGACCGGCGTGCTGCAGTTCATGGGGTCTCAAAGAGTTGGACACGACTGAGTGACTGAACTGAACTGAACGACACATAATGTCTTGCCCTTCACCTCTGTTCTGTTTTTTGGCTTCACTAGGTCTTCTTCGCTGTACTCGGGCTTTGGTTAGATGTGGCTTTCAGGCTTCTCACCGCAGTGGCTTCTTTTGTTGCAGAGCAGGGGCTGTAGGACATGAGGGCTTCAGTAGATGTGGTGTACGGACTTAGTTGCTCTTTGGCATGTGGAATCTTCCCAGACCAGGGATTGACCCTGTGTCCCTTGCTTTGGCAGGTAGATTCTTAATGACTGGACTACCAGGGACATCAGCCTCTAACTTTTGCTAGTTTTTAACACTATCAAATATAAAAATGGGAATCAGTAAACCTAAGGTCTAGTGTTTATTTGGTCTGTGGAACCAAGCAGTCACTTAATCACTCTGAACTCCAGTAATTTTATGCATAAAAAGGTGCAGGTGGGACAGGAGGAGTAGCATCTGCCTTACCTATTTTATACATTGGTGAATATCTACTTAGAAAAATGGTAGTGAAACTATTTTGCATCTTTAAAAAATTAGCTATCATTATTATTATGATACGGGCTTCCCACGTGGCTCAGTGGTGAAAAATCTGCCTACCAATTCAGGAGACACAGGAGATGTAGGTTTGATCCCTGGGTCAGAAAGATCCCCTGGAGGAGGAAATGGCAACCCATTCCAGTATTTTGCCTGGAGAATCCCATGGACAGAAGAGCCTGGAGGGATACTGTTCATGGGGCTGTACAGAGTCTGACCTGACTGAGTGAGCACACATATCATTATGATTCTAAATTAATTGTCATTATCGTCATCTGAAAAGTTGTATTAGGTCAGGTAAATCCAGATGGTACAGAAGTTTTTAGTACATGATTAACTTCTGAAAAACTGCATGTAGTTTTGGTCATTCCTCAAAATAAAAAAACCAGAAACTAGCTGGACATTATCGAGAAGGGTCATTAAAATGTAAAGGGACGACCGAGGATGAGATGGCTGGATGGCGTCACTGACTCAATGGACGTGAGTCTGAGTGAACTCCGGGAGTTGATGATGGACAGAGACGCCTGGCGTGCTGCGATTCATGGGGTCGCAAAGAGTCGGACACGACTGAGCGACTGAACTTAAACATTATAGAATCCTAAAGACTGATACAGGGAAGGGCAACAAAGTAGAGCAGTGGGTCTTTAAAACAAAAACAAACAACCCATCCACCCTTGGCCTCATTAAATATTTAGTCCCCATTCCCTTAATACCGTGATCCCTTACCATATTTAGTTTTTTCCATCTGACTCATTTCACTTAGTATAGGGCCATCTTCATCTGTCCATGTTAGTTACACATGGAAAAATTTTTTATGGCTGAAGAGTTTTCCATTGTATATATAGATCACATCTTCTTTGTCCATTCACCTGTTGATGGACACAGGTTGTCTTCAAGTCTTGGGTGTTATAAATAATGCTGTTGTGAACATTATGGTGCCTGTACCTTTTCACATTAGTGTTTTTATTTTTTTCTATACACCCAGATCTCATTCCTTTTTATAACTAAGTAATATTACATCATAAGGATATGCCACATTTGGCTTATTCACTTCTCTGTTGATGGGTATTTGAGTTGTTTCCACTTTGTGGCTCTTTTGTTCTTTTTTTTTTCGAATTTTAAACTTTTTATTTTGTATTGAGGTATAGCCGATTAACAATGTTATGGTAATTTCAGGTGAACAGTGAAGGGACTCAGCCATAGATATACATATATTCATCCTCCCTTAAAGCCCCCTCTCATCTGGGTTGGCACAAAAACATTGCGTAGAGTTCCATGTGCTATACAGTCCTTTGTTGGTTATCTAGTTTGAATAGCAAATAGCAGTGAGTTCATGACCTTCCCAAACTCCCTTAACTATCCCCCGAACCCCCCACCCCCCACCACCAGCAACCATAAGTTCATTTTCTAAGTCTGTGAGTCTCTTTCTGTTTTGTAAGTAAATTCATTTGTATCATTTCTTTTTAGATTCCGCATATAAGGGATGTCATACAATATTTTTCCTTCTTTGTTTGACTTACTTCACTCATATGCCACTCTCTAGGTCCATCCATGTTGCAAATAGCATTATTTCATTCTTTTTAGTAGCCGAGTAATTTTTTTTTTTCGAATTTTAAACTTTTTATTTTGTATTGAGGTATAGCCGATTAACAATGTTATGGTAATTTCAGGTGAACAGTGAAGGGACTCAGCCATAGATATACATATATTCATTCTCCCTTAAAGCCCCCTCTCATCTGGGTTGGCACAAAACATTGCGTAGAGTTCCATGTGCTATACAGTCCTTTGTTGGTTATCTCGTTTGAATAGCAAATAGCAGTGAGTTCATGACCTTCCCAAACTCCCTTAACTATCCCCCGAACCCCCCACCCCCCACCACCAGCAACCATAAGTTCATTTTCTAAGTCTGTGAGTCTCTTTCTGTTTTGTAAGTAAATTCATTTGTATCATTTCTTTTTAGATTCCGCATATAAGGGATGTCATACAATATTTTTCCTTCTTTGTTTGACTTACTTCACTCATATGCCACTCTCTAGGTCCATCCATGTTGCAAATAGCATTATTTCATTCTTTTTAGTAGCCGAGTAATATTCCATTGTATATATGTACTATATTTTCTTTATCCATTCCTCTGTCAATGGATGTTTAGATTGCTTCCAAGTCTTGGCTTCTTGCCCACAGTAGTAGATATAATGGTCATCTGTATAAAATTCGCCCATTCCTGTCCATTTTAGTTCACCGATTCCTAAAATGTCAGTGGTCACTCTTGCCATCTCCTGTTTGACTTATTTGATTTTATTTTCTTGGGCTCCAAAATCACTGCAGATCGTGACTGCAGGCATAAAGTTAAACGGTGCTTGCTCCTTGGAAGAAAAGCTATGATCAACTTAGGCAGCATATTAAAAAGCAGAGATATTACTTTGCCAACAAAGGTCCGTCTAGTCAAAGCTCTGGTTTTTCCAGTAGTCATGTATGGTTGTGAGAGCTGGACAATAAAAAAAGGCTGAGTGCCAACGTACCACTTCGAAATGTGGTGCTAGAGAAGACTCTTGAGAGTCCCGTGGACAGCAAGCAGATCAAACCAGTCAGTCCTAAAGGAAGTCAGTCCTCAATATTCATTGGAAGGACTGATGCTGAAGCTGAAGCTCCAATACTTTGGCCACCTGATGTGAAGAGCTGACTCATTGTAGAAGCTCCTGATGCTGGGAAAGGTTGAAGGAGAGGGAAAAGGGGACACAAAGGATGAGATGGTGGGATGGCATCACCGGCTCAATGGACATGAGTTTGAGCAAGCTCCGGTAGTTAATGAAGCACAGGGAAGGCTGGCATGCTGCAGTCCGTGGGGTCACAAAGAGTCAGACACGACTGAGTGACTGAGCAACGTGTCTTAGCTATGCTGAACAGTGCTGCGGTGAACACTGGGGTGCAGGTACCCTTTCATATCATGTTTTCCTCTGGATATATGGCCAGAAGTGGGATTTCTGGGTCACATGGTAGCTCTGTTTTTAGTTTTTAAAGGAATTCTCCATAGTGGCTTTGCCAGTTTACATCCCCACCAATAGTGTAGCAGGGTTCCCATCTCTCCACACCCTCTCCAGCATTTGTTGTTTGTGAATTTTTCTGACGGTAGCGATTTTGACTGTGTGAGCTGATACCTTATTGTCGTTTTCGTTTGTATTTCTCTGATAACTAGTGATGTTGAACATCTTTCATGTGCCTGTTGGCCATCCGTATGTCCTCTTTGGAGAAATGGCTAATCAGGTATTTTGCCCATTTTTTGAGCGGGCTGTTTGTTTTGATGCCGTTAAGCATCATAAGCTGTCTGTAAATTTTGGAGACTAATCTGTTATTGGTCCTTGTGGCTTTTTGAATGGAGCTGCTGTGAATATCCATGTCCATGTTTTTGGGTGGACGTATATTTTCATTTCTCTTGCTGGGTCATTAGGTAACTATGTTTAACATTTTGAGCAACTGCTAGACTGTTTTCCAAAGGGGCTGTGAGATTTTACGTTCCCACCTGGGAGTGAATGAAGGTTCCAATTTCTCCACATCCTTCTTAAGACACTTGTTAAAATCTCCCTTATTGTTTTAAGTCCTCCTGGTTGAAGTGGCATCTCATTGTGGTTTTGATTTGTATTTCTTTTTTGTCTAAAAATGCTTAGCATCTTTTCATGTAGCCTATTGCTTTTTAAAATGCATATATGCTTGCTCTCTTTGGTTAGACAATAAAGCTTGTCTGGCAGGAAATTTATCTTTATCAGTTTTTTAAATGAAGGGGACAGTGGTGTGCTCCTTGCAACTGGAGGTCAGGGGGAAGCCCATATTTTTAGTGTTTGCCAATTTCTGTGGTTTAAGCCCTCCCACTGTGGCATATTTCCAGCCATCAACGAGCCACTGAAAGTGGGGCAGGGAGATGGTGTGCACAGTACGCTGTCATGAGCTGACATGAGCTGACTTCTTCCAGCATATCAGTAGGGGGAGGAAGGGGTGAAGTAAACCACATTAGGGCTGCCTGGTGAGTGCAGGCTGGGCCCTGGACATCGGAAGGGGTCCATCCTCATGTTAGTCTAAATAGAAAAATGTATAATGTTCATTGAGTGTCTACCACGTATTTAATCTTCACAGCAGTCTCCTGGGACAGATTTTACTATCTTATTTTCAGAGAAATCCGAGGCTTAGGGAACTATTAACCAATTCAGTGTTTCACAGCTCAGTGTCATCCTTGGGATTTAGGTCAGGATTCCAGTTTACCAACTGTTTTGGAGAGATGGTGAGATCTCCAAGACCACCCTCAGGCTTCATTAATTGCTGAGAGGACTCATTCAATGCAGCATGTTATTGTACCCATGACTCTCATTTATTATAGCAAAAGGATACAGAGTAAAATCAGCAAAGGGAAAAGACACATGAGGTGAAGCCCAGGGGAAACTAGGCTCGAGCTTGCAAGATCCTTTCTCTGTGGAGTCACACAGAGTGTGCTAAACCTCTAGCAGTGAGTTGACAATGTGTGAAATATTACCTGGCAGGAAGCTCATTACAGATGCATTAGGGCCCTGGTTGGTTATATTGGCACCTTCTGCCTAGCATGAGCCAAAAATCCAAATTCCAGAAGGAAAACAGGTGTTCAGTGTCAACCAGGTTGTTTGTATAGTTTAGACCCCGTGAGCCATGCTTTGTTTTCTTTTTTCTTTTATTTTCTGACTCTGTGGCTTGTGGGCTCTTAGCTCCTTGACCAGGGATCAGACCCATGCCTCCTGCAAGTGGAAGCGTGGTCTCAACACTGGATCTCAGTGAGCCATTCTCATCTGTGTTGGGAATGATGGGACCTTTCCAAGTTCCTAAATGCCAGCCCAGGCCAATTGCAGAAAGGCCAATAGGCCTTTCTAAGAATAACAGTCTCCAGTCTGCTGTATTAACTCTTTTCTGCACACTAACCCCAATGCAAAAATAGGAAAGAAGGTTGAGAAAGGGCAGAGATCATATCTGCTTATCATTTCATCCCTTTCCACTTCTGGTGCCTGCATCAGACTTGATATGAGCTGGGTTTCTAATAGTGGTGCCCTGGGTTATGCAAATCCTCACTGGTGCTCAGCCTCTGTGCATCTGTGCCCTCTGTAAGGCTTCTGTGCTCAAAAGGTTTTCTGGGTTCAGCCAGAACCTCCAGATCATGATTAATTATGACTGATTATGACTGCTTAGCCCAGATGTCTCTGTGTAGCTTCACAACCCCTCCTCTGACTTGTGTGACTGTTGTTTCTTGCGAGGCCTTCATTTTGAATCACTGAGATCTACATTTGTATCTCCAGTGGAAACAATGGTTCTTTTGTTCCAGTGCCCCAGACACCTTGCCTCAGGCTCACTCTTACTTCTGTGAACTTTAACTAAAATTGAAACAGTTTCTTCCACCTGACTTCCTCTGTCCTGGTCATATGTTGGGGTCACACCTTTCTTTTTGTTCTAATGGGCACTGACAGAGTGAGTTGTCTGCACTGGGTCCAGTTGTTACCAGCACGTTCGGGGATCTCTGCTGTAGAGGAACAGTACTGGGAGAGAGCAGACCCGGCTGCCACGAGCTGACTAAAACCTACTTCCTCTCATTCTGAATCACCAGACAGATCAGTTAAAGAAAACAACTTACCTTTCTTTGACCATTTCCCTCAGCTTTCAGGTGAAGTAGTTGTTTTTCTGCCTGTGACTTTACATAATTATTTTTTCCACTAATTAATTTAACATTATGACTGGAAATATTCTTTTTTGGAGTTGAAAGCAAATTTTCTAATTAAAAGAGGAAGCACTGATTCGATGTCAGATGGCCAGTGTTCAGTCCCAAACTCCATCACTCACTGGCTCTTATGAAGCTGGGGATGAGTGAACTTAACTGCTCTGTGCCATAGTCTTCTCATCTGTGAATTGGGGACAATAATAGTTACTACCTCATAGGGTTGTTGCAGGCGTCAGTTGAGAAAATGCCTTTAATATTTATTTCTTAGTTATTTGGCTGCACTTGGTCTTAGTTTCATCATGTGGGGTCTTTAGTTGAGGCATGTGAACTCTTATTTGCCACATGTGGGATCTAGTTTCCTGACCAGGGGTAACCCAGGCCCCTTGCATTGGGAACATGGAGTCCCAGACACTGGACCACCAGGGAAGTCTGAGAGAATGCCTTTAAAACGTGCACTAAGTGAATTTAAAACACAATCCACCATATAGTGAGCCTAGCTCAGTTGGAAAAGAATCCACCTGCAATGCAGGAGACCCCGGTTCAATTCCTGGTTGGGGAAGATCTGCTGGAGAAGGGATAGGCTACCCACTCCAGTATCCTGAGCGACTTTCACTTTAAAAGAAAAGTCAGTATCTTTTAGTTAACTGTTGGTATAAAAAACATCATTCTTTTTGACTGCTCGTACTGATTTGAGTAAATAAACACCCTGACCCTCTATCCCACACTCCTTTAGAACTCTATTTAACTGACAGTGAAAATTTTAAGACAATTGTTTGAAAGGAGTTCCAGTGTGGTGAGTGAAGCCTGCTTACCTTGAAACAAGTTACAGGCTTTGGGATTGGGCAGCCAGGGGTCCCCCGAGACCGTTTTCTGACTCTGAGCAGAGGGACCACTAACTGGGCTTTTGATTCTTGAGATGAGGGTGTGGAGGGCATGATCTGCTCCTCCAGCCTCAGCATGTAGGCCCCTCCAGAGTCTCTCTGCAGGCTCACGGCTTCCTCCCACCATTGTGTTTCTCCTGTTCCTTGCTCCTCCTCTTCTCCTGGCCCATCTGCTTCCTTGTTCATACAGTGCCGTTTGGATGTGATCTCCCTGCCTCTTAATGACTCCCTAGCTCTTATTTCTTAATTTATTTACGTATATTGATCCATGTACCTCTTCTTTTTCAGATTCTTTTCCTGTTTAGGTTATTACGTAACTTGAGCAGAGGTCCTGTGCTATATGGTAGGTCCTTGTTGGTTGTCCATTTTAAATATAGCTCTGTGTACATGTCCATCCCAGACTCCCCAACCCCTAACCCTTCCTGTTCATACAGTGAGTAATGGTGTTTTTCTCCTTTTGTGAACTCCAGGGTTTTCCTGCTTCCTTTCTGGCTGCTTGTTCTTGCCTCCTCCAAGAGTCAGTGTTCCTTAAGGTTGTTCTTTAAGGTCTCTTTTCTCACTCCACACTTGCCTGAGGGGACATCATTCATTTCCGTGGCTTTGAGTTGGCATCTATTTGCTAATAACATCTCTACTGTGGTTCCCAGCCTGATGTCTATTCTGAGATCTAAGATTTTCATCGCCACCTCAAATTCAAACTGTCTGAAAAGAAACTCAGGATCTCTGAGTTTCTGCCCACCATCTCTGCCTCAGTAGTTGTACCGTGGTCTCTCCAACTGCTTGTGCGAGGAATCTGAAAGTCAGTTTGACCTTACCCTTCTTCACCCTCTGTCTTGTCTGGACTCTGAACAGATTTTGTTGATCCTATCTTCTAAATATAACCTCAGTCCTGCCGTTTTTTCTTATCTCTACCACCACCATGATCCAAACCACTCCTGCCTGTTCTTGGGTAAATATAGTAACCTCTGTATCATATAGGATTGAGTTAGGTTATATATCACACAAAACCTCTAACTAACAGCAGCTTAAATGTAATAGAAAATTTTTTTTCTTTCAATGTGGAAAAAGACAAAGACTGGAAGCAAGCTGCTCTGAACTGGTACAGTAGATCCAACCTAGGGATTTTGAATCCTGTCTTTTCCTTTTATTGTCCTAGCTTATATCTTTTATTTTGGCCCAAAATGGTTGCTGGTGCTCCAGCTATCTTTTCTGAATTGCAGGTTGTAAGAAGGAAGAAAGAAAGAAGGTACTTCTCTCACCTGAGTTGATTTCTTTTAACAGCCTTTCCTTATGTTCTGTGTAAGACTTCCACCTGTCTCTCATTGACTGTAAGTTGGCCGCATGGTCATACTTAGCTGCAAAGGGAGCCAAGAAGTAGTCTTCTATTTTAATATCAGTATACCCAACTAAAAGTTAGGGTTCCATTACTGCTGAGAAGTGGATATTATGGCTAGATGAGTAGGGATCTCTGCTGTGTCCTAAAAGCTCCTTTTTCTGCTCTTGCCCTCTGCAGTCTGTATACATCTTGGCCACAGTGATCTTTTAAAAACACAGTCTTGTTCCTTCTATGCTTAAAATCTTTCATAAAATCATTACCCCCAATTTAAATCTCAAAAGTCCTCAACAGGCCTTTGGTCCAGCAGCTTGCCCATCTGCCTGCATTGTCTGCACTCCTTTTTCTTCCTCACTTCTGACCTTCCAGGTTACCAGTCTTTGTGTTCCTTACAGGCACCTGGCTCCTTTCCACCTTAGAGCATGTGCTTTAGCTATGTCCTCTGTCTAGAATCTATCCCTCCCTTCCCTTGACTGGCTAACTTCTTCAGGTTTCAGCTTTAATATCACTTGCTCAGTATAACTTCACTGATCTTCCAGGTTAGATTAGTTTTCCACTTATAAAATCCACTTGAGCTTTTACTTTTTTTTTTTAACCGCCTGTCTCTGCTTAATAAATTTTTAGTGCAGTTGTTTTTGCAGTCTCTCTCTTAACTAATCTTTTGCAAGGCAGATGAAGGCATTTCTTAGCCCAGTACTTGACCTGTGGTAGGTAATAAATGGTTGCTGAATGACTGAATGGTATTGAGGTTCAAGGATGGATGTTATGAATTTATTCTGGATCATGATAAAGAGATGTAAATGAAAACTGTAAAGAGAAGTGGCTTGCTAGGTAGTCCGAGATACTGAATCAGGCACAGTAAGAAGTTGGGACTAGAGAAGTAATTTTGAAATAATCATATCTAAATCTGTTTAATTCTCTTTATCCCAAAGGAGGTGGCTTCCTAAGGGGATGTGCAATGGGGCTTTAAATCCAGACAGTTTGCTCTGAATCCTGGATCTGTTATTCACTAGCTATGACATTGGTCAGCTGATAAAATTCTCTAAGTCTGTTTCCTTATGTGTAAATGGAGAAAATACATAGCCTGCAAGGACATTTACATGCAGCCAGAATATTTTGAACTCTTCTGTTTAGTCTTAAAAAAAACACTATTAAGAAGGAAGATACACCTCGCTATTAAAAAAGAAGATATAGCTACGTGAATAAACAGAGATGATGGAAAACAGTATCCTTTTTAATCATTTCCTGGTCATCTTGAATGCACATCCTTTTTGTGCAGTGAAAATCAAATTGCCTTCTGGGCTTAGGAACAGAGGGCTTTGGGGCTTTTTTGGAGGCTTTTTTAAAAAAAACAACTTTTTTATTTTATGTTGGAGGATTGCTGATGAACAATGTTGTGATAGTTTCAGGTGGACAGCAAAGGGACTCAGCCATACGTATGCATGTGTCCATTCTCCCCCAAACTCCCCTCTTGTCCAAGCTGCCAAATAACTTTGAGCAGAAGTTCCACGTGCTATACAGTAGGTCCTTGTTGAACATAACTTACCAAATACTTCCGTAGTTTGTATCATATGTCATGGTCTTCTGTGCTTTTCAAGCATTAACTTTAATCCTCTGAACTTTATAAAGTAGATGCACCTATCATTTCCATTTTACAGATGAGGAAACTGAAGGATAAGGAGGTTGAGTGCCTCACCCAGGGTTGCAGAGCCAGGAATCCAGCTGAAGCTGTCTGATTCATACATAAGGATCAAGCTTCTATTCATCTTTATGTTGTTCAGCAGAAAAAAGAACTTTTCCTCAAGAAAGCCTAGGAAACTTGTTAAAGTGTGCCTTTGTAGTAACTACTGTCAATAGTATACTTTGAAGAAAGAGCAGTTTTGGGCCAAAGGTGCTCTCTGCTGTGGTGTGTAAAGGCTGTGAGCTACCAGAAATCAACTGTTTTTAACATAAAAGGAAGTGCTAATATAGTAGTTTGCAGATTCAGTATTGGTTTCATACTGTAAGACAGAGCTAAAATAGCCTCACAGGGAGAAAATAGTACAGTCACGTGAAGCATCAATAGTCCTTTTTAAAAAACAGAATTATCAGACCCATGAATTAGAGGTTAATCTCTTTTTCCAGATGAAAAGAGTGGATGTTGGTAGATACTGGTAATTTCTGTTATATCCTTCTGTAATATTAGGGAACTGATATTTGTCCTAACCCAGGGAAGAATCTTATTCATGCCATTTTATTTTCTAATATAAAATCAAATTTGATATCAGTTCTCAGAAGACCTTTCCTGGCATCTGGAAGGTAGGTGTGAGGGTCTTTCTTTTAATAGAACTAGAAACTTTTCCTTTATTTTCCCTAAGGAGTAATGTTGTTTTAAAATAATACTAATAGCTAAATTGATCAAACACTGGCTATTTGTCAGGTTTGTTTTGAGAGCTTAACATGAATTGACTCTTCAATTCTTACAGCAGGCTTAGGAGGTTGTGGTGCTGTTATTCATCCTATGGTATAGCTAAAGGCACTGAAGCTCAGGAGGGTTGAGTAACTTGTTCAAGGAGACACAGCAAGTAAGTGACAGAGCTGAGATTCAAACCCAGGCATTCTGACCCCAGAGTCTTGCCTCTTAAGCAGTAAGCTCTTATTAGAGTTCTGCTGGTTCTTAGTCTAATGAGGTGTAAGGTATATAATACAAAGTAAAAATGATTTTTTCCTTTTATTATTTTTAAGTTATTATTTATGTTTTGGCTGCACCTGGTCTTAGTGACAGCACACAGAATCTTCAGTCTTCTTTGTGGCATGCAGAATCTTTAGCTGCGGCCTGTGGGATCTGCTTCCTTGACCAGGGATTGAGCCTGGGCCTCCTACATTGGGATCTCAGAGTCTTCATCACTGGACACCAGAGAGATCCCAGTTTATCCCAGTTTGGCGATTGAAATAGTGTGTGTGATTTAAAATAATTGTGCTGATTCTAGGTTAACGTCTGATGTTTTAATTTGATTAAGTTAAATCTAATTTCAATTCCAGTGTTTTCCTGGGTTGCCCATACCACATATCCATTGAGTTCCCACCGTGCTGGGTGCTGGTGGCGACCACATGAGGCAGGCGCCCATACCCTACCCATCTATTGTGGACATGGAGTACTCCATGAGAGTCTCACAGTTAACTACATATTATGATATGCAGAATTAGCAAAAGTACTTTCAGAAAAAGTACAGGCTGCTTTTGTTTCAGAGTGTGAGGTATGTGAGTAGGACCAAAATGTTCTAATGGTACAAGATGTATTAAATGGAACCACCTGAAATTACCAGTATTTGATCATTTTTCACTTCTAAAAGGGCAGTTTATTATGGTTTGACCTAATATTACCTTTGTGAATTGAGGAGAAAAGCTACCTCTCTTTCTGAATCCACTTAAAAGCCTGTGCTTGGTAATATGGAGGTTTCAGATATACTCACAGAAGTCATTTGCTGCAGAAACTCCTACAAGTTCCTTGAAAGCCTCGCAAAGCTGGTTGTTGGCTAGGTGGTGTGATATGGTCCCTCTGTGCTCGGAGGGGAGCTAAGGGGGTAAGGAAGAGAAAATCAAACAGATAATGCCCCCTCACAGGTGCTGGTGGGCCCACAGTGAGTACAGCCTGGCTCTTGGGCTGTGGGGGTCATGTATTTGGCATTGGAGAGCATCTCTTGGAATGGCCATATATTCTGCAACATGGATTAATTTTTATTAGATTATTTGAAGGTTAATTGTGTTAGCAATAGCAGAGTAAGAGAGGATGAACAGTTTAAGGATGGCCCCCAGCTGTGATAACCAATAAAGAGTAGAGTAGCGCAGTCTAGAACGCTGTCTTCATTTGCTCTTGGTCAATTGGTTCAATGTCAGTGCCCCCATGTACCTAATTACACAATACAGATGCTAAATAACGCATTTTTTCAGTAAGATCAGTTTTATAATTAGACTTGAAGCACTTAGAGATTGATGGATGCAAAGAGTTGAGTAAATGGACCTCTAGGAGCACTGTGTGAACATCAGGAATTGTGTTGGTTCCTCTTTTGAATCCATTGTTCACAGTACCAACAAGGATAGCTAAATCTTTATTAGCAGCACTTAAGCAATTTGTTCATCTCTACTTCTTTACCTGTTTATAACACATACTTTCTGTATTTTCATAAGGAATTTTTGTAAGTATATTCAACAACTGCTTTGATCAGGATTTTAAAAACTGTGATGGGAAGAAATATTTTTTTAGACTTTTCAAACATACTCAAGTGTGGACAGAATAGTACATTGACTTGTATGTATCCAGCACCTGGCTAAATAATCCCTAGTCGTACTCCCCACGCCCACTTCAGTTATCTCGTGGCACATCCTTCCCACTCTCAGTATCTTATAGAAATCACATAGTTTCTTCTACAGATGCTTCAGTATCCATCCCCAAAGACACAGAGTACCCGTCTTTTTGCTGTTTTGTTTTTATGAAAGTACATTTGGTTTGCAGTGTTCAGGAATACAGCCAAGCTAGACATATATATATCTATTCTTTTTCAGATTCTTTTCCCTTATTACAAATATTGAGCATAGTTCCCTGTGCTATACAGTAGGTCCTTCTTGATTATTTTATATATAGTAGTGTGTATATGTTAGTTCCAGACTTCCAGTTTCTCTCTCCCCCTGCCTTTCCCCTTTGGTAACCAGAAGTTTGCTTTCTGTCTGTGAGGCTGTTTCTGTTTTGTATGTAAGTTCATTTGTATCGTGTTTTTTTTTTTTTTTTTAAACAAAGTCTGCGTCTTAGGTAGAACCTTAATACTATCACACATCTCAAAACATATCAACAGAACTTCCTTGATGGCATGAAGCAGGCCCAGTTAGTGGAAGAAATTGTTTTTAAAATGGTTTTATCTGTAGAATGTTCACAATTAAGAGATTGTGCTACCAACGTTTTCTGTAAATTAATTATAATACAAAGTGAATATTCCTATAGAAACCATAGTAAAAGCAGTGGTTAGCACCCATTAAGCCTCCAGAATCCATGGAACTAGGCAATTTTGTGTATTTCTCTTTGAATATCTTACTGTGGGGAGACTTGATAGACAGTTCATCTTTTCTTATGAGGGATCTCGATATAAGATACACATTTTCTCTTTCTTGCTGGTGTTGCCCCATGTGATTCCTTCTCTCCCTATCCACCTTCTCACTCTCCTTCCCTTCACCTCTATCTCTTAGGCCCCCCTAGAAGCAAAAGGAAGGAACTTTCCCCAGCATGACTGATTATCTACTGGAAAAAAGGAAGGATGTTGCTTTTTGGGGGGCAGCAAACAATCTAGGGAAGCTACGTTATATGTAGTTGAATATTTTAAAGGTATTTTAGTGAGCAGACTGCAGGGTGATCCTGTTAACGCTGGAGCAAACTAGAGAAATGTCGTATATGGTCCAGTAGAAACTTATTTAAAGACCAAACTGGTCTTGCAGGATCCTAGCACAGCTGGGTTTATTTTAAAGAAATCTTATCTCCAAATCATACTTCTCTGCAAGCACCTTTGTGATCCACTCACATCAGATAAGCAGAGAGAAGGTTTTTTATTTAGTGGAGGACCTGGAGGTCTGACATGGGCAGTGTGGAGATAAAGTTCCCAAGAGGTTGTGAACCTCCTAACATTCCCCTCGCTCAGAAACCCAGTCCTGCCTGCATGTAATAGGTCAGCCTCCAGGGTGAGGCTGGGAGCAGTTACCACAGGGGTTTCCCACCCCTGGGGCTATCGTTTCTCTGAACGATCACTTCATCAATCCATTTGGCCACAATGGGGATACTGGGAGTAGGGGTGGAAATCATACCCCTAATTGTGCTACAGAAGTAGGCTCATGCCACATGCAAAAGCCACAGAGTTTGCTGTGTGTGTTGGCATTACTCATTGCCCTGCCACGCGCCACTTATCCCGGAAACTGCATTTTCAATTTTGCCCTGTTTGCTGTCTATACTTTTCACCCACCAGAAACTCACAAAGCTTCTCTCTCCTAAGTTCCTCTTGATTAGAAATCATGTTTCTGTGTTCTAGTTATTTGTACTTTCAAAAAGATATAAAGTGTCATTAAAAAAAAAAACCTGAACACATGACTTGTTCACTGGAGAGCCTCAGAACAAACATATGTGTGAGCAAACATATGTGCAGTCACATACATGTGGGTGTGCATGGAACCCCTGGCACAGAAGCAAGGTTCTGCCTGTCATGTTAACAGTAGAAACTTGAAAACTGAAACTGAGGTTAGAGGACTTTGCTTTTTATCCCCTTCCTTCTCTTTTATGACTTAAACATACAAACAAGATTTGCAGTGGCTTATCCAGTAATTACCTTCTCTGTGGTTGAGGAGGGGTCCCTTGACAGAGTTGTATTTCTGAGAATTGTAATGTGACAGTTACTGTGTTCATTTGTAGTCACACATTCAGCAATGTGCTTTGACTGAGCAGGAGGGCAGAAAAAGGGCCTCTTAGGTCCTGGAAATTTGTGGCGTGCCTGTGCCCATCTGGGGTGGTGTATGTCTGAGACAGCAATGGCAGAAATAAAGCTAGCTGAAATGAAAGTGAAAGTTGCTCAGTCGTGTCTAACTCTTTGCGACCCCATGGACTGTATAGTCCATGGAATTCTCCAGGCCAGAATACTGGAGTGGGTAGCCTTTCCTTTCGCCAGGGGATCTTCCCAACCCACTAGCTGAAACCCTGCTCTGAAATAGCATAGTCAAACAGATAGCTAGTGGGAAGCTGCTGTATAGCACAGGGACCTCAGCTTGGTGCTCTGTGATGACCTAGATGGGTGGGATGGTGTGAGTGTGGGAGGGAGATTCAAGAGGGAGGTGATATCTGTATACATTTAGCTTATTCATATTATTGTCAGCAGAAATGAACACAACATTGTAAAGCAGTTATCCTCTAATTAAAAAAAAAAAAGTGATGGCTGTGATAGGATATTTTGAAATCAGATCCAAGGAAGGCCTTCTGTCTGCTTAGCTGAATCCTCTTATGTTCATTCATGTTTTCATTCATTCATGTCCAACTCTGTGACCCTGTGGACTGTAGCTGCCAGGCTCCTCCTTCCATGGAGTTCTCCAGGCAAGAATACTGGAGTGGGTTGTCATTCCCTTCTTCAGGGGATCTTCCCTACCTAGGGATCGAATCTGGGTCTCCCAGATTACAGGCAGATTCCTCACTGTCTGACCCACCGTGAAAGCCCAAGTGGTAAAGGATCTGCCTGCCAGTGCAGGCAGTGCCGTAGATCCCCTGGGTCAGGAAGAACCTCTGGAGGAGGAAATGGCAACTCACTCTAGTGTTCTTGCCTGCAAAATCTTATGACATAGGAGCCTGCAGGCTACAGTCCATGGGATCTTGAAGAGCTGGACACAGCTGAATGGCTGAGCATGCAGTATTCTCTTACATATAGGTACCACATCTTCTTTATGCATTCCTCTGTCGATGAGCATTTAGACTGCTTTCATGTCCTGTGAAAGTGGAAAAAAAAGTGAAAGTGTTAGTTACTCAGTCATGTCTGATTCTTTGTGACCCCATGGACTGCAGCTTGCCAGGCTCCTCTGTCCATGGAATTGTCCAGGCAAGAATATTGGAGTGGATAGCCTTTCTCTTCTCCAGGGGATCTTCCTGACTCAGGGATTGAACCTGGGTCTCCTACATTGCAGGTGAATTCTTGACTGTCTGAGCCACTGTAAATTGTGCTGCAATTAATGTTGGGATGCATGCATCTTTTCAAATTATGGTTTCCTTTGGGTAGATGCCAATCAATGGATTACTGGATCCTGTGGTAACTCTGTGTTTAGTTTTTAAAAGAACCTCCAAACTGTTCTCCATAGTGGCTGTACCAATATACATGCCCACCAATAGTGTAGGAGGGTTCCCTTTTCTCTACACCCTCTCTACCAGATTATTTGTAGATTTTTTTATGACCATTTTGACCATGTGAGGTGATATCTCATTGTGGTTTTGATTTGCATTGAGCATCTTTCATGTACTTTTTTGGCTACTTGTATGTCTTCCTTGGAGGAATGTCTATTTAGATCTTCCACTCATTTTTTGATTGGGTGTTTTTGTTTTTTTTAAGAGCTTCTTTTTCTGTGAACCATGTTTAAAGTCTTTATTAAATTTGTTAATATAGTTTCCATTGTTTTAGTTTTTTTTACCTCAAGGCACGTGGGATATTACTTCCCCGACTGAGGGTCCATCCCACCCCCTCTGCACTGGAAGGTAAAGTCTGAAGTGCTGGCCTTCAAAGGAAGTCCCAAGGTTGTTTGATATTGAGCTGCGTGAGCTATTTGAAGTCTGTGATTTAGAACAGTAAATTATTAGCAAAGAATTTCTTAGTTTCTAAATGTTCCCAGATTTCAAGGTCTCCCCTGAAGGCAGGGGCCATATTTTTTTTTAGCTTTGTTGAGGTTATGATTGATATATAGTAAACTGCATGTTATAATTGATATATAGTAAACTGCATGATAGGCTACCACTCCAGTATTCTTGGGCTTCCCTGGTGGCTCAGTTGATAAAGAATCTGCCTGCAATGGGGGAGACCTGGGTTCGATCCCTGGGTTGAGAAAGATTCCCTGGAGAAAGGAATGTCTATCCACCCCAGTATTCTGTTCTGGAGAATTCTACAGACTGTATAGTCCATGGGGTCGCAAAGAGTTGGACATGACTGAGCAACTTTCACTTTCAAACTACATGTATTATTTGAGAAGTCTTGACATATGTGTATACCTGTGAAGCCATTACTACAATAAAATAATTAACATATCCATCACCCCTCAAATTTTCCTCATGCTCTTTTTGTAATTCGTATCCCCTTTCTATCTCACTATCCCTAGGTAATCACTCATCTGATTTTTGGCACTATAGATTAGTTTACATATATGAGAAAGAAACTCATATAGTGTTTTTGAAATAAACTCATATAGCATTTACTCTTTAAAAAGCTAGCTCCTTTCACCTAGCATATTATTTTGAAATATATCCATTTTATTGTATCAATGTTGCATTTCTTTTTAATGCTGTAAACTATTTCATTGTTTGTCCCGTCACCTGTTGATGGTCATTCAGGTTGTTTCTAGTTTTCAGCTAAACAAATAAAGCTGCTGGGAAGAACATTTTAGCAGATGTATGGGAGTAAGAGAGCTTTGTTAGTCTGAGGGTGGCAGAATAATCATAACTTAGTATAGAAGGTGACTCTGTGGACTTCTGTTCGTGATCTTAGTGTTTGCATGTGGCAGTTAGTAGTTCTAAAAACTGAAAAATTTATGTATAATATAATAAACACTGGTTGATATTACTTTCACTTACACACCTTTGGCCAGCGATTGGGCACACGGTCTTACCCAAATGCATGGAGATAGGAAAATGCAGTCTAGCTGGGCAACCAGGAAGAGGGAGAAAACATGACAGTCGAGATCTCGAGCATCATCTCTGCTCCCTAGGGCTCATAGTCTTTGGATTGAATTGATTAATTCTGGAATTCATTGACTTTGGATGTCTGTCACATGAAATTTATAAAGTAAGAGATCTATGTATGTTGATTTCTACGTAACTCACTCCAGTTTTTACTAAGTTTAAGAATTTAAGTAAATTACTTTTAGACTTACTTGCAAATACTTGTGTTAGTAGCTTTTGCTTTCAACTATGATAAAACATAACTGGTATTAGTTTTAAAAAGTGCCCTTGGATTGCAAAAGGGTATTAGGAAAAGAGTGCCAGAAGTATAGAAGCATCGTTAAGAGGAAATGGTTACTTGGGGAGAATAAAAACTTTAACTTTGAATACAGTGAAAAACAATCTCCAGAAACCTTATAATCATCTCTGTCAGCACAGTATTATTTGAAGATTATTATGTGATTTTGGAAATGAATTTTTTTTTGTCTTCAGATTCCTTATCATTTATCCTGTTTTTTTTCTGGATGTTAGAAACCATAATCTTCATAAGTGAGCCATGCTTATGTATGTAACTACTGGCTTCTTAATGTAAAAGTACTCTTTTTATTTGTTTGTTTGATTAAAGTCACTTTGTAAATTGTAAGGCCCTTATGTCAGTTATTATTATGAGCTGATTAAAAGGGAGGAAAAAAATATTAAGATGCCAAGTTTTTGGTTAGTTTTCTTCTGGTTTTCTTTGGAATTTAGTACTTATTAAAGTGGGGACGTTTCATCATAGAATTACCAAGTTGGAAATGACTTTATATTTTATTTATTCTACTTCTCCTGATACCAGAAAGGCCTATATCAAAATTATTTCCAGTATCCACACGCACACGGCCATAACCATCCTGAGGTTTTCCTTGTTTCTTATGATTAATGTGTCCTGTTGCTCTTGAGGCCAATTCTTTCAGCTCTGTTCTGAGTGGAAAAGGAAAACAACCTTCATTATATGAAATAGGCCTTTTTACTCATTTGAGATTTTTGGTAGAATACATCATTTTATTTCTTTCCTTTTCAAGAGTTGATTGAAAACTCTATGGCCTTTTATTATTGACCCCTCTGAACTTTCATTGTCAACTTGATTTTTCCTTCCTTAACCTTAGCAAATGGCTAGTTATAAATTCCATAAGGGCAAGAAATTCTGTGCTTTTAAAATCTCTCTCATGGTTCTTTGGTATCTCTCTGCCTGGTAGTAGAAGGAAACCAAAATCAATCTTTAATTAATGTGACTGAGTGAAGAAATGGTCATGATAGAATATAGTGAATGTCACTAGTAAGCTTTGATGCTGCCCATCTGCTGAGGACTGTGAGATTTAAGAACTTCACTATTATTATATACAGCATATCTTTTGTCTGTATTCTCTGGAAGAGAATTCTCTGTATTCTCTCTCTGTATTCTTTGTCATTAAACATGCCATGTCAACAGCCATCTTTGGGTTTGTACTTATGGTCTGTTTTAATTGTTGTGTCCTTTGGAGAAAACAGAAGCTAACTGAACACTAAACAATTTAGCTGGACCAGATGGAGTCCTAACGAAAGCGTGGCAGTGTGTGTGCAACTAACTGGTTTGAGGTGTGCTTTTAAGGTGCGCTGTGTGTGTGTGTTCAGTCACTCAGTTGTGTCTGACTCTGCAACCCACCAGGCTTCTCTGTCCATAGAGTTTTAATTCCATGGTTTGGGGAGAGAGATTCAATTCCGCAAATAGCCCAGCCCTCACATTCAAGTAAGCTGTTAGTTTGAATCTTATTTACTGTCCAGTTTTGTTTGCATTTAATTGGTGAACCTGCTTTGATCTTATACCTATTAAGAATTATAAACATGAGAAATTTCCACTGAGTTAGTTTGTACTCAGTTAAGTAATATCAAGTTACTAAAGAGTACGTGGCACTTGAGAAATCAGGATTGGAATTAGAGTTAAGGTCCTGGTTTGTTGTGTGACTTCTGCCCAGTTAGTTACACGCTGTCAGCGTTGATTTCTTCATCGGTAAAGTAGGGTGGCAGCTCTCTCATAATGCTGTGAGGATTTATTGAGTTACCATTAAAGGTGCACATAGTGCCTGGCTCAGAGTAATTGTTTTGACATAAGATAATTTTATTTTCTTAAACTAAGTGTTCACAAATACTCAGGCTTGAGAGACCAGGAGTCAGGTAAAAGCTTCTGTGAGTTTGAAAGATGTGGTTTCAGTTCTGGCTCAGCCACTCATCACCTCTCAGCTACTCAGTTTCCTAACAACTTCCCAGGGTTGTTGTGAAGATGAATTAGTAGTAGATGCTGCCATTTAGAGAATGACTTCCCTATACCAGCCATTGTACTGAGCACCTTTGTACCTTATCTTTTTTCCTGCTTAGAGCTTAGTGAAATGAGCAGTGAAATTATCCTATACCTACAGAGGAACCCAGAGAAGGCAGAATGTGGCTGGACTCAGGATCTGCCTGCCTCCAAAGTCCATGCCCCCGACCTGAGGTCCCTGCAGCGCACAGGTGACTCATCCAGTAGGTTTCTTCTGTGGCAGGCAGCTGAGAATAGCCACATTAGGAATAAAAGCTGTGATACAGGGGGAAAGGGAGGAACCATTAACAATATCAGAGGGAAACTCTCATTGCGCATAGTAAGTCTTAGGAGAGGGGTGTAGAAAGGAGGACCTGAGGGTGTTTTGCAGATAAACCTGGGGCCAGCTCTGGATATTTGTGTACAATCATAAAAATTTAATTTAGAGTTTTGATATTTTGAAAAATATTTTAATGCTAGAAATTAAAGGAAAATAGTGTATCTTGTAAGACTTTCCCAGGGGCAGGTTCTCTTTCATCTAATTCCCAGTTCTGCTGTTCTGTTGATGTGCTGTTTTACACACATCATATTTCATCTGTCTCTCTAGTTTCCCTATTTAAACAATGGACAAAATGACCATTAGTTACCTATTCCTAATTTGGTCTCAAATAATCATTTCAGTGTCCTTTCCTACACTTCCCCTGAACCACTTTGAACTTCAGCCACAATGAATTTCTGTTCCCTAAATCAGTGCTTTGTTGTTTTTTTCGCCTGAGTTCTCCACTTTCTCTAAAAGAAAACTTGTACTTATCTTTTAAAAACCAAATCAAACTATCAGTTCCTCCCTGGCTTTCCCGGCTCATTCCATAGCATAGCATGACACATGACTTCATTTGATTGCAAGTCATTCCCCTCTTCCCCTTCCACCTACCATATTCTTGTGAGCTCCTCTTGAGGGGACTCTCAACCCCTTTCCGTAATGTTGAGACTGCAGCACACAGCGCTGTGCTTGGTGTCTGATCAGTGTTCGCCGGCAGGATAGGTAAAGAAATGAATGACCAACTTAAGTGTGAACCTTTATCTGTAAATTTCATAGGGAAGTATTTGAATTAATAAACCCAAATGTTAGTATAGTACAATAGATTATATATCGGGGGGCGTAAACCCCTGATTATACAATAGATTATATATTAGGGGGGCGTAAACCAGCCCACCCCCGATTTTCCTATATAGATTAACTGGCATCTATCAGCCGCTTTTAGTCGCAGGGGCAGGTGGTGAGTGGAGATGGGCGTCTCAGAAACTGATGATGGTCTGCTCAAAAGCTAAGAGAGCTGGCAGGTGATAAATGACCCCAGAGCAGTGTCTGAAAAAACTCCATGATGTATCAACAGGGATTTTCTCCAGGGTTGGGGGATTAAGGGTCCAAATTTGATTTTATTTGTGCTATTAATATTTTCTAAGGTTTCTACGTGAACATATGTGACTTATTAATAGATTGCAGTTTCTTCTGCCCACTAACTGGCATAAGCCCAGGAACAGGGTAGGTGGCCTTGTCTAACTAGCCCCCTTGGCACTGTGCACCAGGTTCTTTATAAGTTGGGCCCTGCTCACCTGCCTCATGGAGAAGGCAATGGCGCCCCACTCCAGTACTTTTGCCTGGAAAATCCCATGGATGGAGGAGCCTGGTAGGCTGCAGTCCATGGGGTCGCTAGAGTCGGACACGACTGAGGGACTTCACTTTCACTTTTCACTTTCATGCATTAGAGAAGGAAGTGGCAACCCACTCCAGTGTTCTTGCCTGGAGAATCCCAGGGACGGGGGAGGCCTGGTGGGCTGCCATCTATGAGGTCGCACAGAGTTGGACACGACTGAAGTGACTTAGCAGCAGCAGCAGCAGCAGCAGCAGTAGCAGCACCTGCCTCATGTACCCTGGACTTCAGCCACACCTTTTTTCCTACTTATTTATTTTATATAGCAAACATTCACAGATATCATATTATATCATTCTTTAAAGCATTTTGCAAATGCTAACTCATTTAACTCTCATAACTATCTAATAATCTCTATGAAATGGGTACTATTATTATTCCCATTTTATAGAGGAGGCAACTGAGGTCATTCTGGAATATGTTTTTCATCCCACGTGCTGTGATTTTCATTCGCTTCCTACCATATTATCAGAATTTCTTTTCTGAAATTAATCATATAAGCCTTGGTTCCCCAGTGTTCTCTTAGCATCTTTTTTATATCCAGTACTTACTATGTATTGCTGTGTTCTCATGTATGTCTCTCCCGCAGGTAAACTTGGGCAAGTTACTTAATTTTTGTTTCTTTCTTCTGTAAGATGTGTCTGTTAACTCACAGAAATGGCATAATATTTGGATTTTTTGTTCAGGAAATGTGCTTTCTCTCTCTGGACTTGGTGTGTTCCTTAACACAGTGGCTGGCACGGAGCAGGTATTGTTCTGTGAGAAACTGAGTGGATGAGACAAATGAAAACCAGAGTGACCTAGAGTCAGAGCCTCTGCAGGAGAGAGTAGCAGCACCTCCTTAATGCCTCATAAAGGCTTGAGCGGAAGATGGCTGAGCGAAGGCCATTGGGTTTGGTCATGAGTGGTGTTTTTGAGAACAACTTTAGCAGCTGTGGTGAGAAGGGAGGCAGGCAGATTGCACGTGGTTAAGGAGGAGTGGGTGGGAAGGAAATGAAGGCTAAAGGTGTAATACCTCTCTTTCAGGAAGGAAAGGCCAGAAGAAGGTCCTTGGTGTGGATGGCAGAGGCCTGAAGATGAGTATAGCAGAGGTCCCCAACCTCCAGGCTTGGGACCGGTACCTGCTATCAGATCGCTAATTGCTGTCTAATGGCTGGCAGCAACATTAGGTTAGAAATAAAGTGCGCAGGGAATGTAACGCACTTGAAAAATCCTAAAACCAGTCCCCAACCCCATGGTCCATGGGAAAATTGTCTTCCATGAAATTGGTCCCTGGTGCCAAAAAGGTGGGGGACCGCTGGTCTGTAGGCACGAGAAGCAAAGGCCTCAGAAGAGAAAGGCTGTAAAGAGCTTTCCTCTGGCTCTTGGGGTGGAAGCTCAGTCCATGCTCAGAATCAGTGTTGCCCCATCGAGGACTTAGCTCTCTGTCAGATCGCTAATTGCCGTCTAATGGCTGGCAGCAACATTAGGTTAGAAATAAAGTGCGCAGGGAATGTAACGCACTTGAAAAATCCTAAAACCAGTCCCCAACCCCATGGTCCATGGGAAAATTGTCTTCCACGAAATTGGTCCCTGGTGCCAAAAAGGTGAGGGACCGCTGGTCTGTAGGCACGAGAAGCAAAGGCCTCAGAAGAGAAAGGCTGTAAAGAGCTTTCCTCTGGCTCTTGGGGTGGAAGCTCAGTCCATGCTCAGAATCAGTGTTGCCCCATCGAGGACTTAGCTCCATTAATTTTGTCATCTGTTTACAGCTGGGGCATCCAAGGTTGAGGGAGCTTTAGGAGCTGTTTGGGATCCTTGGGTGATGTGTTTAACCTGTCTGAGGTGCAGTTTCCTCATCTGTAAAGTGAGAATTTGGTGAGCATAGAAAGAAATGAGGTCTGTTAAGTGCCAGCTGTCGTGTCCTTTTAACCTTCTCATAGGGACAGGATGAAAGAGAAGAAAAAGAAGGGTGGCTCTTAGGCTGTTTTAGGCCTGCAAAAGTAAGAAGTCAGGGATGTGCTTGTGGAATGGCTTTTCTCTTCTCCATGAGGGAGTGACAGGGATGGTCCACTGGGATGAGGGGAATTGGTGGGGTTTGCAGCTCTGTAGCTTTTATGAGACTGGTGGTCTCCGTGGAGGCCACCAGCTTCTCTCCACTGGGGATAGATGAGCCCTGTGAAGGCCTGGCTAAGTATGAGAGGACAGGTAGGATTGTTTGTGACCTGCTGCTGCCAGGCATGCAGGCGCAGAAGAAGGTGTGGGTAGAACTGGGGACTGACGGAAATGTCAG
>SJXQ01007437.1:171937-185917 GCA_006408695.1 Aepyceros melampus | reverse complement strand
GAGGATCTGCCAAGACCAGGCAGCGAGAAAGACATGTCCTGAGCATCAGCCAGCAGGGGCGAGGAAGGCAGTGCTGTTCACACAGCACCAGGCCCTGCCGGGGGGTCGCCTGGGGCAGGGACATCTGGCAGGGAGACTGGGACCCAGAGCCCGTGCGTTCTATGGTCCACATTGCAGGGAGCCTCTGCCTCTCTGGGCCTTGCTCGTCTCGATGATAAACACAATGGTTGATGTTTTGGGCACTGAGGGAGTCAGGCTCTGTGTGGCAGGAAGGCTTGCATCTTGGCCACGTTACTGGTGGGACTGGGCACCCCCAGACCACATGGCCAGGAAGGCGTGGACAGAGAGGACTCGTGACTGGGCCCACCTATGGGTGCTGGGCACGCAGCAAGTGTCAAATACGTGCTAACGACCACACTGCTCTCTCCCGGGGGCCCTTTCAGCCCGAGAGCTGGACACGGCTCCTCTGTGCCCCTGTCTGCTCATTTGCTAAAGGGCTAATAGGTGGACACTGCCGTTGGTGAAGTTGCCCAGGCCTGCCTCTCTCCCTGACTCAGGGTATGTGCATTCCCAGGAGCCGGAGGAAGAAGACTGGCCAGAAGGACCCTTCCCGGCCTGTGCACATTTGGGGCCACTGGGCCGTGTCTGCTGCTGAGGCCACCCCTATCGACTCAGAAGCCACAGCCCACTGACCTGGTGGCCCCTGGTGCACCCATGGACTGTGCACCTCACCCGACATGGGCAGTCGTGAATGAGCCTGTCTCCTCAGGCTGGCCCCTAAATCCAGGCTTCTGGCTGTTGGGGGGCAGGAGGGATGGGAAAGAGGCAAATGACCATGGGTCTGAGGTCCCCAGCACTCTGCACACTCCACTCAGGGTGAGAAACAACAGCAGAAGTAAGAAAGGAAGGGAGCAGCCACTCAGAAGCCAGGGTGCAGCTTCCAGCCCAGAGGTGGGAGGCCTAAGTTCCAAGGGCAATGAATTCCCTTCAGGTGGCGTCTGGGATGACAGCAGACAGGTTCAGGTTGATTTAAGGTGCCAGCATTTTTCAAGCTCAGGAAGCAGTCGCCTTCTCATATTGTGCTGTGTCTGAGACCTGAAGACAAAGAAGCCTTCAATCTCTACATATCACCTCCTTCCTGGGAGAAGGCTCCCTGTGCCGCTAACTTAAGGGGTGCTTGGTCCAGGCCTGTTTGCAGGGCATGGAGATGGCTCATCAGCACCTTATGACTGTTCATGCTTTCGACATCCCGGGAAGCTGGGCAGGGGAGGCTCCTGACCCCCGTGCGGGCTTCTTCCTGGACATCCGTCAAGGGGGGTATTGAGTCCTACCAGGTGGTCAGAAAAGAAAGAAAGTTGAGCACCGAAGAATTGATGCTTTTGAATTGTCGTGTTGGAGAAGAATCTTGACAGTCCCTTGGACTGCAAGGAGATCCAATCAGTCCATCCTAAAGGAAATCAGTCCTGAATGTTCATTGGAAGGACTGATGCTGAAGCTGAAACTCCAATACTTTGGCCACCTGAAGCGAAGAGCTGACTCATTTGAAAAGACCCTGATGCTGGGAAAGATTGAGGGCAGGAGGAGAAGGGGGAGACAGAGGATGAGATGGTTGGATGGCTCACCGACTCGATGGACGTGCGTTTGGGTGGACTCCAGGAGTTGGTGATGGATGGGGAGGCCTGGAGTGCTGCGGTTCATGGGGTCGCAAAGAGTCCGGACAACTGAGCGACTGAACGCACTGACTGCCTGGTGGTCAGAGTCAGGCCTGGCTGACGCAGAACGGGTCTGGGGTACCCCAGTCGCTCCCCTGAGTGGCATCCAAGACCCTGTGTGGCTCAGTCGCCCTGGTCACCTCCCTCCACCTCATTCAGGACACTGCCACCTTGGCGCTCAGAGCCTGCCCTCGCCCCAGCCACCCCACTTCGCCATCCACCTGTCACCTCATGGCGCTCACCGGCCCAGACACGGTAACACGACTGTGATGTTCAAGTACATCTCCACCACCATCACCTCTCAGCCACGGGGGAAGCCGGCCTCCTCTGTGGTCCAGGGGAGGCAGGAGAGGATAGGCCAGAAGCTCTAACACTAGACCACTGGCAAGAAGAGAGGGTGGTTTGTGCCTGAGAGTGGGTATGGCTGTAGGACAGTTGCCAGGATGCCTGCCAGGACTGTAGGCCCTGAGGGGCTCCTCCCACCCCAGCTAACGACGTGGCTGCATGGGTGAGCCAGCTGCCCTGAACTGGCCGGGTCTGGGGAGGCGGCAGCCTGTGCAGGCCCTGTGGCCTCTCCAAGTGCTCAAAGGATCAGGAGCACCCACTGCCCAGCAACCCTGCTGGCGGAGCGGCCTCCTGGAGGGTGACCATGCACGTGACCTGTCTTCCCATGCCCACCTGGGCCAGGCCTCACAGCCCGATTCCCCCTACCTGGCCTGGACTGCGAACTTCTGGGAGCCGAGCTGTCATTGCCGGTTCCCTGCCTGCCGGGGTAGGGGTGGGGGCCGGCTGGGGCTGCTGAGACCACTTGACCCAGAGATGCACGCGTCTGCAGGGACCCGGCCCCAGTGGCTCCCTGAGTAGCCTCGCCTGCGGGCTTCCCCCAGGGCACTCGGAATCCTGGCCAGACACGCAGGACCCTCACCCAGGGGGCCCTGGAGAACGCTGAGGCCTCCAGCTCTCCACTTTTCATCTCCAAATTAATACAGGTGAGTTTGTCAACCTGTAATAGAGGCAGGGAAAACACATGGCCCCCCTCCCAGGGTGACTTCCTCTCCCGTTCCTGAGGGCTAGCAATGTGTGTGTCGGCGACGTGGGTCCTGACTTACCTCTGTTTGAATCCTCTGATCTCATCAGGAAAGCTGTCTCACATGTCTGAGGCTGTAGCTAGGTATCATCATTTTCACAATGAATGAGTATTCCGTGTCTGGATGTTTCACAAAGAAGCTGAAATGCTGAGGATTACCCAGACGCCCTGCATGTTTGGTGTGGAGGAAATTGCTCTTGTGACCAACGCACCGGCCCGTGTGTCAACATGAAAGGTTTTGACTGAAGCTCTCGCCGCACGGCTCCTTCTGGGAAAGGACTGAGGGGGAGAAGAGAGGGAGGGAGCCTGGAGGGCCGGCTCATCCCTAAGATTTTATTTCTTAAAGGAAATGAGATCGGAGGCAGAGGACAGAATGTTAAAGTTTGACAATGGTGGTGTTTAGGAGGGCCACAGCAGTGGCTTCCTGCTGTTTGATGTGTAGCTTCTCCAATCTTGTTGAAAATATTTTACATGTTGTTTTTAGTCACTTCTTTCTGTCCTCTCCCACTTCAATTCCTGGCTTATACAGTCATTCCCACGTGCATCTTGGCTTGGGGGTGGGCAGGTTTGCCACGTTATAGGACTGGCATCGACGTGCCCCCTTCTGTGCTCCCTGGGGGCAGCCTGTCCCCAGCCAGTGGCCGCGGGTCTACAGGGACGAGCTGTGTGGCGGATACTGGGAGCAATTCGCACCCAGGACGTGCAGGCAAACTGGAACTTCAGATCAGCGACAGGCAAATTTTCAGAGAAAAGATGTCCCTTTGCACGGACTCCCTGGTGGTGCAGTGGGTTCTTAACCACCTGCCAATGCAAGGGACACGGGTTCGATCCTTGGCCCAGAAAGACTCCACATGCCGTGGGGCGGTGAAGCCTGTGCACCATGACTATTGAAGCTCGTGCTTTGAGGCCTGGGAGCTGCAACTGCTGAGCTCGTGTGTCTAGAACCCAAACTCTGCAATAAAAGAGCCACTGTAATGAGAAGCCCACATACTGCAAGAAGAGTCGCCCCGCTCACCGCAGTTAGCACCACGTGCAAAAAAGACCCAGTGCAGCCAAAGAGAAAAAAAAGAAAAAGAAAAAAATGACCCAGGCAATATTTGGGAAGTAAATCTTATTTGTTATTTATGCAATAAAGGATTAAATTTGCCCCCTGCCAAAAGGTTTGGCCTTTGCCAGCTCCTTGGAGGTGACCTCTGAGCCCTTGAACGTCCTGCCTGACGAGAGTATCTCTGTTCCCAGGGGGCCTTGGGCCACGGTCCTGCTCTGTGCTAGTGAGGCGATTTCGGGGGCCCCTGAGCCACACAGTTTCAGCTCTGCCTCCAGAGGGGCTGGAGTTTGAGGTCAGTCATGCAGATGTCCAGTGACCAACCCTGGTCAGCAGGGTCTCGGGGGCAGTGCTGGGGCCACGGTCACTGCTGGGAGAAGCAGGGAAGGACCCAGGAGAGGCAGTGGGATGTGCGACTGATCCGGCACCCAAGTCCTCAAGTCGGGACGAAGCCCCCTGATTCTCCTGGGCATGTGAACATAAGAGAGTAGGACCCCCAGGCCTGGTGCTGGCCAGGTGGAGCCTCTCCTGTGCAGCCTGGTTTCCACGTAATTCTGACACTGGACACACAGATTCCTTCCAGAAAATGTTCTCTCGGGAAGGATTTAATTAAAGTCACCAAGGGATTTAATTAAATATAATTGCAAGATTTATTTACTCTTTTTTTTTTTTTAAAGAAAAAACAATGCCTAGGGAAAAAGCCCCAAACTGCTAGCACAGTTATCCATTCTGCCTCTTGGTGTTTGACTTTTTTTGTTGTGAATAAGTACATGGGAAAATGCTCGAGACAAGAAAGCATATTATTCGTTCACTTGTCCATAATTTCTTAAATCATTAGATGTTTGACGCTCTCTTTTCTTCTCCCCATAACCTGGAAGATGAAAGAGGACAAGATACGCCTGGTGTGTCCAGGCAGGGGCAGCACAGCTGGGTGGGGGAGGGAGAGCCCCTGGGAGGATGCAGTCCTGGGCTGAGGGTTGTCTGTGGTGGGTCCCAGGCTGGTAGGGTGGGGCTGCAGAGGTCTGCTGGCCGCACCCTCGGCAGCACATGCTGTCAGCGTCTGAGTGCGTCCACCAGGCCCTTTGCCTCTGAGCCTCTGTTGCCTCCCTGATAGGACCTACCGCGTGGAGACAGGAGGCCGGGGCAGGGGTGTGGCTCCCACATCAGTACCCGCTGCTCCTCTGTGGAAGGCAGGAATCCAGGGGCCCCCCTTGATGTACCAACCTCGAGAAGCAGAAGGAGCCCAGGGTGGAGCTTCTGGGAGGAGGTGACCTTGTGGGGCTGGGCGACCTTGAGCCTGTGGCTCACCTTCATGATAGCTTTCTTGTTGCTGGTTTGTTGCGGGTTGGGCGCTGGGCAGAGAAGTGGACAAACCTCGGCCCTCGCCCTCAGGGTCTCAGCATCTGAGAGAGGCTGCAGGACCTGCCTCGCTGGCCGCGGCCCGCGCTTCTCCGGCTCCCTCCGCGCCCCAGCCCCTCACCCCCACCCTGATCTCTGCCTGGGGCTCCCAGGCTCTGGCTTCTGCCTGTGCCAGGGGGCCCCTGCCTAGGACCTGGCATGTGACTTGCGGTGGCCACATCCTCACACGTGTGAAGGTCACAGCGTCTGAAGGAGCTCCTCGAGCTCCTGCAGCTATGAACCGGGAGGTGGTGTTTCGGGCCTTGCTCGTGGGGCCTGTCACAGCGGGCTCCTGAGCACCGGAACCCTGGGTGGGCACAAGCCGGGGTGTGGTTCCGCCCTTCTCCGGCAGCCAGGAAGACCCTGCCCCCCGGAGCCCCAGAATGGGCCAGCGTCTGACTGCTTAATAGCATTAACTTTAAACCGTAACGAAATAAAGAAAGAAAGAAGCAAAGGGAAGACCAGCACATCTGTGTTGCCTGATTCGTGAGGGAACACCACCCAGGGAACGCTAGCGTCTGCTGCAAACAGGAGCATGCGGGCAGCCGGCTCTGCTGCTCTGTCTGCAGAGAGTGTGACGCCGGCGCCTGAAGCCTAGCAGATGCCAGACAAAACAGGCCGTAGGGCTGGTCCTGGGAGACCTGTGTGGGCAGCTTCGGGCCCTCCTCCCTGGGCCCTTTGTCTCGGGACCAGAGCATCCTCCCAAGGGTCACCCTCGGAGCGCCACGAGGCCCAAGACCCACTCACTCGCTGACGTGAACAGGGCCCATCCCTCATTCCCATTTCCCAGTAGCAGACACTGAGGCTGGCAGGCGGCGTGGGCAGAGGTGGGGCTGCGTCCTCATTCACTGCTCCCTTGCTTTCCTGCCAAGATGGGTGAACCTCTCCCGAGCCAGCTGCCCCGGACTTCATGGGCCAAGAGTGGCCTCCATGCTCAGACAGGACTGAGATCCTGACCATCACCCCCCAGGGCTCCAACTAGTGTGATTTCACAGGCATCTTGAGTGACGGGCCCAGAGCTCTGGCGGGGCAGGAGAGGGACAGCCTGGTCCGCTCCGCCTGCAGCCCACCAGCCCCCCACTCCCTGGTCCTCCGTTTCCACCTCTGCAGATACCCTGCCTGCAGACTGTGAAGGGTCAGGAGGAAGCGAGGCCCTGGTGTCGTGACAGTGAGAACCCTCTCCTTGAGCTTTCTATGTCCCAGTGGGGACCCTGGAGGTCGCCCCCTTCCTCGCTGCAAGCCAGTCTCAGTTGCCAGAGCCCGTGAGCCGCCAGAGCCCGCCTTATCCGCTCATCTCTCAGGCTGAGTGACCACTCGCCCTTGCCGCGCTCTGCCTCTTGTGGCCCCCCCCTCGAACGCTGTGGCTCCAGTCCCTTCAGTCGGACCAGAGTCCGATCTCCTTCCCGCAGCTCACCGAGACCCTGACTAGGTTTGTGATTATTGTCTTTGATGTCATCACCAGTTTTCCATTGTGATGATCAAACAGGGCAGCTTGGAGACCCCCAGAGACCCCCAAGGACACTCTTGCCTGAGGCCTCATCCTCCATCAAGCTGGAGTGGCAGTGGCAGGGCTGGCTCCGCCCCTGCGACCAAGCCCAGCCCGTCTGGCCGAGCTCAGGTATATGCAGCCTGCATCCCTCCTCACTGGTCCCGGGGCTGGGACGCCTGGGGCTGGACACCCGTGGCTGCTGCCACCACCCACACTCGAGCTCATTTCAGGGTGCTCCTTGCTTCTTGCTGCGGCTCCTGGATGACAGTGGGAGGCTGCTCGCTGAGAAGGTCTGGGCCCCATCTTGGAGGGGAAAGGGGACTGAGGGCCACACGTGACCCTGGGGGTCTGGCCGTGGGGAGCATTGGCCGTGCTGCCCGGCAGGGGAGTGGGCGCCATGCCCGTGGGTCCCCGGACGTGCAGTTGTGCTAGCTGCCACATGCGGGAGGGGGCTGCACTGGGCTCGGTCTCTGTCCCCAGAGCGCTCTGTGTCCCCCTGACCCCAGGAGCTGGAGGCACAGGACCGGGGAGCCAGGGCCAGGGCCCCTCGCCAGCAGCCAGTGCCCGAGAAGCGATTAAACCCGAGGGCCTCTCACCTCCAGGGCCTTAGAGTGCTTTTAAGAGGCGATTAGTCAGAATTTTGTAATTTCTGCTTCCTAAGTGCTCTCCCCTCGCCTGGCCCTGACCTCCATGAAATTATTTCCAGGCGCCCGACTCGAAAGAGGGGCCGAGCATCCCAATATTCAGGCACCTCCAGCCTGGCCCTCTGCCCTGGGGGCCAAATGCACCCCAGACGCCCAGGAGAGCGGCCGCCTGCCTTAAGGCTGGGGACTGCTGCGGGGAGTCTGCCCACCCCTAGCCCTGCCCCCACTGCTGGCACCTCTTCCTGCCCAGAGTAGTCCAGGCCGGGGAGGCCCACGAGGGAAGAGACCCCGAGGCTCTTGCCAGGAGCCCGCTCAGTCCCCATCCCTGCTGCCCAGAGCCGAGGCCCCCAGCCATCCTGGGGGGAAGTCGGGCCACGGTGGGCGGACTGTAGATGCCCCCTGCCACACCAATTCACCTCTGCCCTGTGATGTCCCCATGGTTTCCCAGGGGCCCACCATGGTCACCCCCGAGTGGAGCCCCCAAGGGCAGGCCGTCCAGTGCTGGACCTCAGAACGCAGGCACCACATGGCATGAATTCAGACCAGCCTGAGTCCAGCTGATGTGATCTCAGTTGTAGTGACTCAGACAGCGGACCAGCTGTGTGGTGTGAGCTGAGCCAGGCTGATGCGTGGATGGAGGAAGAGGCTGGTGGCAGGGCGCTGGGGAAGGGGAGGCTTACGTCCAAGGGAGAGGCCAGAGCCTGGGACGTGAGTCAAGAGAGAGAGGCTGACTCCAGGCACGGACCACGGTCACTGTCTCCCTCGGCCTGCGCCTCCGCCACACCGTAGTGACACCTCTGTCTCTGGGCCCTCTGCTGTATATGTGGTCCTGCACTGCTTGCTACATCCGCACTCTGCTTCAACACTGCCACTTCCACTTCACAGATGGGTTGACGGAGGCCTGGGAATAATGAATCCCACGGCAGGCAAGTGGCAGAGCCCAGCTTGAGCTCCAGCCTCCACCTCTGAAGACGTGCTCTTCCCCCAGGACCACAGATCCCATCTCTGTGAGGATCAGTGTGAATTGCCACCTCCTCCAGGCAGCCTGCTCTGACTGCCTCATAGCTTTTCTGAGTCAAGATTTATGTCCTGCCTCGAATCCTTCAAGAGGTGACAGAGGTGGATCTCCCCACATGAGCTGCAAATCCTGGGGAGAAGAAGCAGGAGATAAGTCTGCTGTGCTATTTCCTCCCCAGTCCTGGGTAGGTTGGGGCCCCTATGAGCAGTCCTGCTCATCGGTTGACTGCGGGCCCAGAGCACTGCCAGGCGGGGCCTAGAGCCCAAGGCCCTGCCTCAGTCTTTCCGGGTGGCCACAACCCTTGCTAGGGGCAGGCCGGTCTCACCCGATGAGTGGACCATGGCCGCAGGATGGTTTTTATCTGGGCTGCAAACACTGCCTCTTCTGGGGGGATGAGGCGGCCCCACACACAGGCTCTGCAGCCTCCCAGCAGCAGTGTCACCCACTCAGTGTGCACAGTGGGCCTGTGGGGGCCCTAGGATCTTCACTGAGTGTGGGCACCCTCAGGATCCCCATTGAGTGTGGGGACTCAGGAGCTCTGGAGTGAAGGGACTCTCCTGGGACCACCCTAGACTCTGGGGTGCGGGGCCAGGGCTCGGACCTGTGGGGCGAGTGTCCTGGGCTGAGCCTCTCCTGTTCTCTGCATAGAATCACGGAGAGATGCCCCCATGAGGGGCCCAGGTGCCCAGGCACCCCTGTCTGGTGGCATACCATCCCCTCTCTCCTCATGGGGGCTGCGGGGGTGCTTCCCATTGTCCCCTGCCTGCCTGTGTGTCACAGTAAACACTGTTTGGATCCAAAGCAAATTGGCTTTAATTAACCAGCTGCCAGATTACAGCTTGGAGGAGCCAGTGGAAAGGACAGTTCTTCCCAAGGGAGGGGAGTGGGGGCTTAATTAGTGAGGCAGCCAGGCCGGCCCCTCCACTAGACGCCCTGTCTGCTTCCTCCCCCAAGGTCTCTTGCTATGAGCGCTTGCCCAAGCTGAAGACCCGTCTTGGCAAACTGTTCCACTTGACGCTGAGCAGGCTGTCGGGGGAGTGGTGCTTGGGGATCCCCAGGTGGACAGGAGAGGGCCCACTCACTGCCGGCCATGTTTTGGAGCTCGAGAGAGACAGGACAGCATCTCCGTCACGACGAAGGCCATTGACATCTCTTGGTGGTTGTCATGAGTGCCGTCAATCCTGGGGGCATCTCCAGAGCCGCTGTCACTCCCACCATCACCATGGTTACCAACACCACCCCCACCGTCACCATGGTTACTGTGACTGGCAGGTCCACCACGATGGGTACCGAAACCTCCGCTGTCGCCATGGTGGCCACCACCCCACCCCTGGGCTGGCTCTTCCCCATCTGGCCCTTCAGGTTCACTCTCCTCGGGTCCTGTGTCTTGGGAGGCTGACCTTTATGGAATGCGTCAAGGAGCTGCGTCCCCCTCCTTCTGGTGGGTTCTGCCAACACTGAGGGGTGAGGAGGAGAAGGAGGAAGAAGGGGAGGAAGACCTAGGAGAAGAACGAAGCCTGTGGTCCTTGGAGGAGACTCAGTCAGAGTCGCCACCTACCCTCTGGGGCTGGGGGAGACAGGAGATGCAGCCAATATCACATCAGACATACTCATCCTGAAAAAGTGTCCCTTGTTTGCGTGAAACTCAAATTTAACCGGGTGTCATGTTTTTTAGCACCCTATGTGCACGGGAGGGTGTGAATAGCAGAGTTTCACGGTCCCAGGGGCCCCTGGTTCTCCAGCCATCTAGTGCCCAGCCCTTCCTGCAGGCTATGAGTGCAGACGTCCCCTCCCGCCTCCATCCACACCCCGACAGCATCTGGCAGGCTCCAGTGCACCTGCAGTAACCCCAGAGCAGCACCCTAAATATCCCAGCATTGGCGCTTCCTGTTTTCCTGAGCTAGGGACTTGGAGGAGCAAGGTGGGGCGGATGAGGCTGGACCACGCTCTTCCCTGGACTCAGCCTCCTGGACTAAGCCTTTTAAGCACTTTTCAGAGACCTGAGAGGTGGGAAAGAGGCCCTGGGGAGACCGGTGACGGAGGTGTGGCCTCTAGGAAGGCATCCTCCTTCTGGCCTCCAGACCAGAGGGACCGTCCATGGCACAGCTGGGCCCTTCCCTCCAGGGGGCGGGAGGGGTGGACAGAGGCTGGGTGGGTGTGGTTGATGAGGAGCCCAGCTCCTGAGACTGCAGGGCTGCGATCTGATCCCCGAGGGCCTGGCCAAGTCTCCTTTCTCCTGCAACCACCTCCTGCCCAAGCCCGCCAGGCCCCCAGGAGAGCCCCCACCCGTGCGTCCAAACAGCAGCACGCACAAAACCAGGAGCGACAATGTCTCCTCTGTCGGGTCAGGGCATTGAATTGAATTTCGGCTTCCATCATCACCTCTGTTGTGGAGAGGCCTCCTCAGCATGGGGCTGGGGGAGCGGAGGACTGATGAGGGGAACTGCCCAGGCCAGGCTGTGATGGGTGTTCACAACCACAAAACTATTAGCTCACCCAATCCTCACACTCTACCTGGGAGTGTCATATATCTATACCCATTTCACAGCCAAGGAAGCTGAGGCAGGGATGGGTGAGGGGCCTCCAGGAAGGTCTCCCAGTGGGTGAAGAGCTGGTTCTCAGGGTTCTCTTTGACATCAGAGTCTGCACTCTCCTGTTTCATTGGGCCCTGATGGTGACAGGGACCTCACTACCTCTCCAGCCTGTACCTGTCTGACGCTGCCATCTGGGCCATTGCAGACCCAGACTGCTTCTTCTCTGAGGGATGAGGGTCAGATCTCCCCTGTCGGGGTTCCTGCCTGGTTCCCAGAAGTCCAGGCTGCCATCTAGGAGTCAACCTTACAAGGGAGGCTTGGAGGTGGCTGGGGAGCAGAAGGGCAGGGTTTGAGCCGCTGGTGTGACCGGCCCTGCCACTTGGGATGTGACCTCAGGGAGACCCCCTCTCCCCCTGGAGCCTCAGCCATTTGTCTATAAAATAGAGTGCAAGTGCGGTGGGTCCCAGACAAGATGCTGTCTGTGAAAGCAGTGGCTAACGTGGGGCTTCTCTGCCATCCCAGAGGCCGGGTTTTGGGGAGCAGAGGGGCAGGCTGAAGCCTCTGGCCCAGAGGTCAGCTCTGGACGGGAAGTCTCGCAGACACAGAGCCGGGCCACCTCTCCCCTTCCACTCCTTCCTGAAGTGCCCACGACGTTGGTGAGCTTTTCTCTCTTTGTTACTTCCTTGAGGAGCGGCTTATTATGAGTCTGAGCACCCGGTGATAGCAGTGCTTTGGCTTGTTTTATGCCGGCCCGCATAATGCATAAACATTTTAAATCTTCTTGGCTATGCATGAGTGTGTCCTAGAGAAGGAAAGAATAAACACGATTGGGGGTTGAGCTGCCCGTTTCATGCTGCAACATAGAATTTAAAATCCCTTTCACGGCTGACAGCTGTCCCTCCTCCTGTGTTTCTCCTGGTTGGGGGTGGGCAGACTGGGCCTGGGCATGCACGGCAAGCCTGCAGGGATCCTGGGGTCCTTCCTGCCCGGAGCCGGGCCCCTGGACTCACCTCTCCACCTGTTCACGTTTGCTTTCTCTCTCCATGTTCCTTTCTCCAGTGTGAAGGAAAGAAACAGCCAGAGTTCCTAGCAGGACGCTTCTTAAACATTTTGCAGGTGTGATGGGCACGTAGATTGGCCAGGCAGCCACTTGCCTGCTTTGCCTCTGGGGTGAGCCACACACACTTGTGGGCCCAGGCCCGCCTGCCTCCGCATGGGCAGGGCATGTGCCCATCCAGGTTGGCTCATAGTTTAGATCTGTGGCTCAGACTTGGGGAACCTTACATCCCCACCCCAGGCTCTGCCCAGACAGCTGAATCAGACTCTCCAGGGCAGGCCCGTGTCTGCGCTGTTAAGAAGTGCCCAGGAGATGCTCTTGTGAGCTGGAGCAGAGGATCCTGACCCAGATGGGCTCGGGAGGGTCTGGCAAGGAGGACAAGTGAGAATCAGGGGTCAGTGAGGACAATGACCCTCCAGCTTCACAGACCTGAGCTCCCTGGGACCCTTAGAAGGTGGCTGACAGGCCATCCTGCTACACCGGGAGTGAGAGGCGGTCCACAGCTCGGTGCCAATCTGGGCTTCTGGCCTTTGATCAGAATGCTCATTCTGAAAGGTGAGGACAAAAGGGGCCCAGGCCACCCACCCGCACCCCCGGCTCCAGCAGCCAGACGGTGGCTGCACTCCCTGGACCTCAGGCATCCTTCTGTGCCCGGGGGTGTTTGGCAATGGTGGCAGCAGCAACTCCCGATTGGCCCACCTCCCGGCTGCCCCTTTGCTGTGTCCCGGCTGCCGAGGGGTCAGAGCAGAGCCAGGCAGGTGAGGGGCATGGGGTATGGACAGCTGCCACTTAGCTAGGGCAGCGGAGGCCACCGTTGGGGACTCTGGGGGTAGGGGGCAGGGGTGCCTGGCGCTGGGTTGTGTTGAAGGGACACTACCAGCCTGATTCTTCAGCTCAGACCTGCCTGGGACCTGATTTGCCCCTGCCTGTATCCTTCCCTTGTTGGGGCCTGAGTGGGTTGAATGGTGTCCCCGAATTCACATCCACTCAGAACCTTGGGATGCAAACTTACTTGGAATAGAGCCTTTGCAGATGTAATTTCAGGCTTCCTCGTGGCTCAGATGGCAAAGACTGCCTGTAGTGCAGGAGACCCAGTTTCAATCCCTGGGTCAGGAAGACCCCCTGGAGAAGGGAATGGCAACCCACTCCAGTATTCTGGAGAATCCTGCGGGCAGAGGAGCCTGGAAGGCTACAGTCCATGGGGCCACAGATGAAACTAAGATGAAGCTCCCGAGATGAGGTCAGTCTGGATTAGGGTGACCCATAGAAACGAAGGCACAGATACCGGGGGCAGTGGCCTGGGCACACATCATACTGTCTGTTCACTGACGGAGAGGGAGCAGGGAAGAATGTCCGCTGTGGGGCGGGGGCTGTGGGCTGGGCTGGACCTGAGCCTGGATTTCAGGTGATGAGCCCACAGCCCCACGGCAGGCCACCCTCCAGGAGGCGGGATGCAGAGGAGGACAGGGCCCTTTGCAGCCCTGGGAAGAGCTTGATGGGGCATGTGGCCCATTATGGGAGCCAAGGGACACAGGGCCAGGCCAGGAGGGCTTCCCAGGGGAGGTGATACCAGGGCTGAGCCCTAGGCTTGGTAGGAGTGGCCAGCAGAAGCAGGGTGGGCTCTGGTCAGAGAGTCAGCGGGGCAGACCCCCAGGTGACTGGCCCTAGGCTGGCGGAGGAGCCCAGCCCTGCAGCTGCTGATACCAGCAGCAGGAGAAGCAAGGCCCTAGAGGTGTGGCTGGGCCCGGAGGGCGCGTTCCCCCAGGAGGCAGGGCGCAGGGTCAAGGGTGGCGCGGGAGGCCCTGCGGACTGGACCATGGAGGGAGCAGGGGAGGGGCTGGGGCTGCACCAGGACGACAGGGGCCTCTGAGGTGCTGAGAGAGCATGCAGCCCCAGTCTGCGTGTGCGTGCCCGTATGTCCCGAGAGAACACAGCCCCAGTGTTTACGGGTGTGGGTGCTTATCTACCACTGACGGTGAGAATTCTGTAGTCCATG
>SJXQ01007437.1:136604-171785 GCA_006408695.1 Aepyceros melampus | reverse complement strand
TTCTGTAGTCCATGCCTCTTGCGAGGCTTGGTGACCAGATATCGTTCATTACAGGCATCAGTTTAAGCCAGGCTCGCCGCCCCTTGGGCCCTCTGAGCTGGGTCTGCATCTGCTAGAGCGGCAGGGCCCCGCCATCCGGCCCCCGCTGGCCCCACCAGTTCCCGTGAATTTTATGAGCCTTGCTCGGAGCCCTGGGATCAGCCTCCGTCCCCGTGCGAGCAGGCTCCCCAGAAGGTCCAGTAGTGGAGCCGGCCGGGGTGGTCTGGGCCGTTGGGACAGCACCCAGCCATGCGGGGCCTCCTCCCGGCTCTTACAGCTGCTCGGCCTCGGGGCTCCCGTGCTTCTCTTCCTTCTGCCTGAATGCTGTTGGCTCAGCCACAGCGAGGTGGGCTTGACTGCTGCTGTCCTTGCCCCACCTGTCTGGTGGTCACTGTACAGCCCCTGTGTTATAAGGCAGGGCCTGGAGGAAGGCAGCCGTCTGTGACATGCAGGACAGGCTGTACCCAGTCAGCAAAGACGTGCTGGGTCACATGAAGGTCGAGTGAGTCCTGGTGACAGAACTCAAAGACATTGTGTGCAGACACGTGGCCGCACCTGCCCCCCAAGGCCCCCCACTGCCCTGTCCCCAGGCCAGTGAGGCGCTGGGGTGCCGGCAGGCACCACCCCATCCCAGGCGGACACGTTGGCCCCTGAGACAGAGTCCCTCCTGCACAGCGGGGCTCCTGTCAGACGCAGGAGTGTGACTTGGCCCTGTGCTCCCAGCACTCAGGGAGGAGGCCCCAGGGGAGGACAGCATCTCTGCCCAAGCTCTGGGACCGTCAAGATGTCTCCACCAGCGGCCAGCAGCTGAGTGGGGTCAGGGGTTGTGTCTCCCCCATTCTCCAAACCCCAAGGGTCTGTCCAGGCCTGAGTCTCACCAGACCTGCCCTGGGCCCCAGCTCAGGTTCCCCAGGCACTCCTCACACCCCAAGTGGCTGTGCCTTCCAGCCTGACTGTGCCCCAGTCCACCGCCGGCCCCTCGCAGGGTCAGAACAGAGCTCTTGCACGACGTGGGGGCCCTGTGGGCGTAAGGATGACCTGGCGCCCATTCCCTCTCGGGATGTTACCAAGCCTTTCTCATCGCCCTTGTATCACTTCATCTCTGTGCTGAGCATCATCTCAGTCCCATGAGGTGGTTCTGCTGAGCCCCTGTTTCAGAGGAGGGGGCCGAGGCTTAGTGGAGGCAGCGTTGGTTGAAGCTGGCTGGCTCTGGCCACCCTGGTGCCCGTGGCTCCTTGGATGTCTGATGAGTGTCACGCAGCTTTCCAAGCCGAGGGTTGATGACATTCGGCTGTCCCGGCTGCTGCACAAGGAGGAACCCCTCCAGCTGGGAGTGACTTATGTGCCATGTCAACACACCGCCCAGGAGGACAAGGAAACCCCAGCCACGCCACTAATTACTCTTCTCACACAAGGTAATGATCGTTAATGTGCACTGGATCTCATTAATTAACTCCCTGACTTTAATTAACTTCTTGCCTATTTCACCTGACATAATATATTATCACAAATGTCAACTTTGCAGAGTGTTTGCCTCTTGGCACAAAGTGAGATGCGTTACACAGATGTTGTGGTTTGATCCTGTGTAGGACAGAAGTCCTCCGTGCTGCATGCATGTGCCACCGGTGGGACACAAAAATGTCTAGATAGAATACAGAGATCCCTAAACACCGACCGAGACTTCATCACCATAATTGGATTTGTACCTAGTCAAACCACCGTGGGTCTTTTTGTCCCCCAAACACACTGCTGATGGTAACACAACAGCAGAGCACCTGAGCACAGAGCATGTAATTTGGGGGAAATTTTTAAATTTCTACCACGGTGGCTCCTGGGTTCCACTAGGGCATGCCAGGCATGGGCGGTGAAGACGGAGGACCATCGCCTAAGAAGACTTCCTCTGCTTTAAACTTGTCTGGACGACAGAGGCCCTATTGTTACTGGAGCCTGCAGGGAGAGGCAGAGGACGGGGTCATGGTGCTCAGAACTCAAGGCTTTCTCTGCTCTCACCGTGACTACCGCTACCGCCTTCAGCCCTCCAGCTTTGCTGAGCTGTCACCATGACCACCGTCATCACCTTCACCCCTCCAACTTCCCTCTGCTATCACCATGATGACCGTCACTGTCTTCACCCCTCCAGCTTTGCTGAGCTATCACCATAACCACCGCCATCACCTTCACCCCTCCAGCTCTGCTGAGCTGTCACCATGACCACCATCACCACCTTCACCCCTCCAGGTTTGAGCTATCATCATGACCACCATCAGCACCTTCACCCCTCCAGCTCTGCTGAGCTGTCACCATGACCACCATCAGCACCTTCACCCCTCCAGCTCTGCTGAGCTGTCACCATGACCACCATCACGACCTTCACCCCTCCAGCTCTGCTGAGCTGTCACCATGACCACCATCATCACCTTCACCCCTCCAGCTCTGCTGAGCTGTCACCATGACCACCATCAACACCATCACCCCTCCAGCTCTGCTGAGCTGTCACCATGACCACCATCAACACCATCACCCCTCCAGCTCTGCTGAGCTGTCACCATTACCACTGTCACTACCTTCATCCCTCCAGCTTTGCTGTCCCTGTGCTGATAACTCTCCACCGCTGTTCCTAATGCAATGACCCTCAGCATCACCCTCATGGTGCCATCCTCTCAGATCCGCCCCACCTGTGGGCAGCACTGCAGCATCAGGAAGGCCATGTCCACCCCACCATCACCATCATTGTCACCCGCATCCCTACACTTCTGGGCCACGCCCCCAGCACAACCCCACTCGGCTGACTTGTGGCCCTTTGTAGGCACTGATATTTGTGGAGGGGGAAAGCTCACATCGGTGATGGTGGCCAGAGAATCCCAGAGTCCCAGAGTTCACCGACAATGCTCCATCCCCACTGTAGACACGTTATTGTAACACGTATTATGTGATTGCCACTCCGTGTCTGTTCATCACTTCAGGTCTGCCGCCCTGCCAGGACTATGGTTGCCCTCTCTTTTGGCTCCATAGCCACACCGCAGTACCTTGGCCACTCAGAGATGGACTGAGCATGGGTCCCTGAGGCTGCAGACTAGGTTTTCTCCACTGTGCATCTCAAATTCCCAACACAGGGTCCAACATAGTCAGACAGAAATGGAAATTACATATGGATTGGAGCTGGGCCCCATCACATCAGAAATTGTCAACAACATGAATTCCACAGCCAAGATGGTCATCAGACCCTTGGAGAGCAGTGGAGGCTCCTGGCAATGAAGTCCACCTCGTGAGGGTGGGGGCGGGGCAGCGAAGTGAGCAAGCCTTGTCCCTGCAGCCTCAATGCCAGTAATCAGTCCAGCTGAGTAGAAGCGTTTGACTTAATTTCATACCTCAGTAGGCATTCAGATGGAACATGGACTATCCGCCAGCCCTTTGTTTAGCTGAGCCCTGGCACTGTCACCCCTTAAATCATCTCTGCAAGGGACTTCTGACTGCTCAGATGCAAATGCACCCCTGACCCCTTCTCTCTGCACTACCTGTGCACACACACGTCACACACATACATGCATTGCATGCTGGCATCACAGTCACACACGCATCATACATACACACACAAACACACATCCATCACACACATATACACATGCTATGCACTTGCACACACACCACACGCCTGAACAGCAGAGCCTCCTCACAGCGAGGAGAGAGCCTTGGGGGAGAGTTGTGCAGGATGCAAAGGGCCCTGGGAGCCAGAAGACCTGCTCTGTCCTGTGCATTTAGCTAAAGATTCTTTTTCTGGACCTGTTTCTGTATTTTTCCATTTTCTAAAAATGCCTGTTAGGAGCCGGTTCAGTGCCAAGAGCACTGTGGGTGGGGCTGGGGGACATCTTCCCTCTTTATGCAGGTCACCTGGTTCCTCCTGCTTGGCTCCCACCCCGTGGGCCTGGTCAAATGTGGTTGTGAAGTGGGCTGAGTCAGGGCTGGACCAGAGGTGGGCCTGGCATCAGAAGAGAGGACACCACGCTCACCAGTAGAGGTGGCGAGTGTGAGCGTGGATGGCGACACTGGCCCTTGGGGTCCTTCTGGGTGTGGCAGAGTGGACCCTGGGCATCAGGAGAGCAGAGGTCAAGCCCAGTGCATTCCCAGGGCCCTCGGGTCAGGGGACCAAAGGTTCTTGGAGCCAAGTGATGGGGAGGTGGACTGGCTGTGTCGTCAGAGTGGAATCAACCTCTCGTCCCAGTTCTTTTCCTGCCTGTGTCTGGAATCATGCCCAGTTTGCCCTGCTCCAAACCAGTGCAGGAGCTAGTTTATCTGATTGTTGCTGCTGGCTTGGCCATCGAATGGCTTTGGCCCTGGGCTGTCATCTGCTGTGAGAAAGGTGCACCCAGTAGCCACGGGTCCCAGAGGCATGGAGCCAGCTGAACACACACGGGTCAGGAGCAGTGCCTCCAGCCTGCCTGCAGCCCCAAGAGCCAGGAAAAGGAGGGGTCCTCCTAAACCACCGGCTAGGAGGGCGGCTTGTTACAAAACATTATCGCAGCAGAAACCTGACTCACACACAGGTTTTATACTCCTGAGAAAATACTTCGCCCTTTCTGAGCCCGATTGTCATTGTTCATTAAGGCAACAATATGAGTGTAGCTTTGTTGGGAAGTGTGTTAGTCACTCAGTCGTGTTTGTGATACCATGGACTGCCAGGCTTCTCTGTCCATGGAATTGTCCAGGTAAGAATACTGGAGGGGTTGGCCATTTCCTTCTCCAGGTGATCTTCCCAACTCAGGGATTGAAACAGGGTCTCCTGTACTGCAGGCAGATTCTTTATCATCTGAGCCACCAGGGAAGCCCAAATTTCATGTGATTCTGTCTGAACCTGACTCTGGAAGCAGCTCAGACCTCCTAGAGCTCTTGGCCAGCTGCTGCTTCTCCAGCCTCCAGCTTGGAGTTTGCAGAAGGCTCCTCCAGCCTCCATCCTCACAAGGATATGGCCTGGGCAGCCACCCTTGTAGCTGAGGAAACCAGGACCCAGTGATCTGAGGGGAGGTGTCCACGTGGGGGGGCTGTCACACACACGGAGCCGGCTGCTCCGTGATGGGCTGATGCAGGTGCCCGTTCCCGGCCGCGCTGGGATTCTGTGTTTCTCTCTCTGGCTGCCATAAGTGAAGAGGTGTGCAGGGCCAGTCAGATGCACAGAACACCCATGAGGTGCACTCCTAGTGCAATTCCCTGTGGGCTCGGGGCACCGGGCTCGTCTTAGGGGCTCCCACTGGCAGGCAGAGCCGCACAGCTGACCCTCCGCTCAGGATGCGGGAGGCCGTGTTCCAGCCGGGAAGAGCTGCCCATGCGTGTCCATTAAAGAGGGGGCTTGCAGAGACGGGACCCGGCGGTGCCCCTCCACTGTCTCTTCTCCACCAGTACTGCCCGCCCCCGCAGGTCAACTCAATCCAGCCACAGGGTGATTAAATCAGGGTCCTGTCAGGCTGATGGATGAGCCAAAGGGATTGGGCATCTGAACAGAGTCCAGTGAGGACGGGCCCACGGACAGTTGCTAAGCATGTGACCACCCTGTCGACTGTCATTCCCTTCATGACCTTTGACATCTCCCACTCAGTGGTCACCACGGCGCTGGAGACACATGGGTCCCTGCCCTCCTGGAGCCGGATGTCTAATGGTGGAGGGGCACAGAAAATCAACAGAGAAGCCTAGCAAGTGGCTGTAGGTGATCGTAATGCCAGAAAGCTTGTACCCAGGGGTCTTGATGGCAGCGGAAGTGGATGGCGGCTCAGCTTAGCACACGTGGTCACCGAATGTCCACATGGGTCACTGAGCGTCCATCTGGTCACCAAGCATCCATGTGGTCACTGAGTGTCACATGGGTCACCGAGCATCCACATGGTCACCAAGCATCCATGTGGTCACCGAGCGCCCACGTGCGTCACTGCAGGCTGGACAGGGCTCACAGAGGAGGCACACTCAGGCTCATCCAGCAGAGCTTGGGGGCTGGAGGGCGGGTGAGGTTGTGCATCCTTGCTTCCTGTGAGTGTGAGGGGGCAGTGACTGGTGGGGTCGGGGGTCACTGAGACAAGGTGGGCTGGCAGGGAGGGTGTCCCGAGCAAGGCGCCTGCTTGCTCAAGCCCAGGTGGGAGGGAGATGATGAGTCCACCTGCCTGGGGATGGATGGAGTATGCTTCTGGCAGCCCCCACCACCGTGTGCTCTGGGCTCAGGAACAGCTCTGGTCTCTGCTGTCCACTGTGAAATGGGCAGCATGTGAGTGTGATCTCCTTCAAGGCCCCATTTGTCCCCAAAGTCTGACCTGTGGTTGGTGGTGAGGCGGGCAGTGGGCACCAGGCCCTGTGGCAGCCTGACTCCACCCCCAGGGTCTGCCATTTGGCAGAAGGTGCCATCCCCGCACACCTGAGCACTCAGGCAAGGTGACCCCCCAGAGGCCGAGTCTCCTGAGAAAGGACCAGGGTCGTGATGCCAGCTCTCCCTAAATGCTGGGCAGCTTTGGCTGAGATGATGGACACTCAGTCATGGTCCTCAATGACCAGAGCTCGGGGTGCAGGATGGAGACCCTTTCGTGAGCAGAGACTTCCGGAGGGAGCAAGGAGGTGCCCTGCTTCTCTGCCAGCTGCCAGGTGGGTGTGTGGAGGGCGAGCCTGGCCTCGTGAGTCCCGTGGATGGAAGTGTACCAGGCCACAGTCGCATCCTGTGCTTGCCTGTCTTCCATGGCTTCTCTGGGGCTGTAGCAGCGGAACTGGATAGTTACCACAAAGGAAGGCTTACACAACTGGGAGCATTTCCTCTGTGGACCTTCACAGCAAACATGAAAGAGCCCTGGTCCTGGGGATATAAGCATGGGGGAGGAGCAGACTCCAGACGGGGTAGAGGGGGGCTCGTCCACTGGAGGAGCTGGGGTTGTGATTCCAGGGGTGGGCCAGAAGCCCCAGGGCAGACTCTGTCCCACCCTGTCACACAGACTTGGCTGACATGCTGTCCCCACAAGAGGACACTGAGCAGTGATTGCAGCCCACCCCGGCAGATTCTGGAGCATTGGTGGCCCAGAGATCCCTGCACACCTGGAGGGAAAGTGCCACAGTGCAGTCAGGGCATGGAAGTTGCTCTTGAACCCTACATGATTTGTGCTGAAATAAACATTCCAGAAGGAGAGAGAAAGGAGAAGTCCCCCAAAAGAAGAGAAAATGCTCTCAGCTGTCCTCTGACTTGTCCCAGTCACACCCTCCAGCTCATACGAGAGCCAAGTGTTCTGTAGGGCAGAGGCAGGCAGTGGTCTCTACCATAGCTGTCAGAGAAGGAAGCTGGCTCATCTTAATGAGGGGATCAGGGAAGCCTTCCTGGAGGAGGGGGTGTTAAACAGGGCATTGGTGTAGGGCTAGAATGTTGGTGGAGAAAGATGATAGGAGAAAGAGTGTCACAGAGAGAAGACACAGCGTGAGCAGAGGCTCTGAAGTAAGAGGGGCAGCAGGACTTTGAGGTACAGTGAGTGATCTGGTTTTGTTGTGGGACAGATTGGCTGTAAAACTGCTGTTAAGTGATGAGGTTGGACAGGAAGACCTGGGCCTGGCAGTGGGTGACTTCATCAGGCACATGTGTTTGGTTTAATTTGACAGACAAATAGGAAAACAATGTGCTCAGAGAGCAGGGGCCACTACTTTTTAACCTTTCTTTATCCTCAGTATCTGGTGCATCAGGGCGTATTAGGGGGCTTAATTAGCATTCACTTAGTGGATAGTGGACAGTTAGATGGCTGGATGAATGGATGGATGGGTGGATAGCTGGCTGGATGGATGGTGGATGAATGGATGAATGGTGAGTGGATGGGTTGATGGGTGAATAGGTGGGTGGATGAGTGGATGGATGGATGGGTGGATGGATGATGGATGAGTGGATGGTTGAAGAAGCTGAAGTAGAATATTTCTTCGAAGACCTACAAGACCTTTTAGAACTAACACCCCCAAAAGATGTCCTTTTCATTATAGGGGACTGGAATGCGAAAGTAGGAAGTCAAGAAACACCTGGAGTAATAGGCAAATTTGGCCTTGGAATATGGAATAAAGCAGGGCAAAGGCTAATAGAGTTTTGCCAAGAGAACACGCTGGTCATAGCAAACACCCTCTTCCAACAACACAAAAGAAACTCTACACATGGACATCACCAGATGGTCAACACTGAAATCAGATTGATTATATTCTTTGCAGCCAAAGATGGAGAAGCTCTATACAGTTAGCCAAAACAAGACCGGGAGCTGACTGTGGCTCAGATCATGAACTCCTTATTGCCAAATTCAGACTGAAATTGAAGAAAGTAGGGAAAACCACTAGACCATTCAGGTATTACCTAAATCAAATCCCTTATGGTTATACAGTGGAAGTGAGAAATAGATTTAAGGGACTAGATCTGATAGACAGAGTGCCTGAAGAACTATGGACTGAGGTTCATGACATTGTGCAGGAGACAGGGATCAAGACCATCCCCATGGCAAAGAAATGCAAAAAAGCAAAATGGCTGTCTGGGGAGGCCTTACAAATAGCTGTGAAAAGAAGAGAAGCAAAAAGCAAAGAACTCATTATTGGAATATATTTTTTAAAAATCAACAGATTTATATATGTTAATCTTGTATCACACAACTTCACCGAATTCACTGGTCAGATTGCTGTGGCTAGGACTTCCAATGCTGTGTTAAATAGAGGTGGTGAGAGTGGGCCTCCTTGTCTGTTCCCCGAATGCACAGAGACGGCTTCCAGCTTTTTCCCATGAGGATGATGTTAGCATGTTGCTGCTGTTGTTCAGTTGCTCAGTTGTGTCTGACTCTTTGTGACCCCATGGACTGCAGCACACCAGGCTTCCCTGCCCTGCAGTCTCCCAAGAGTTTGCTCAAACTCATGTCCATGGAGTTGATGATGCCATCTCAACCTTTGCTGCCCACTTCTCCTCCTGCCCTCAGTCTTTCCCAGGATCAGGGTCTTTTCCAGTGACTTGGCTCTTTGCATCAGGCGGCCAAAGTATTGGAGCTTCAGCTTCAGCATCAGTGCTTCCAATGAACTTTCAGGGTCGATTTCCTTTAAGATTGACTGGTTTTATCTCCTTGCTGTCCAAGGGACTCTCAGGAGTCTTCTCCAACACCACAGTTCGAAAGCATCAATTATTCGGCACTCAGCTTGTTATGCTCCAACTCTCATGTCCGCACACAACTACTGGAAAAACTACAGGTTTGACTAGATGGACCTTTGTTGGCAAAGTGATGTCTCTGCTTTTTCATATTCTGTCTAGGTTGGTCATAGCTTTTCTTCCAAGGAGCAAGTGTCTTTTAATCTCATGTCTGTAGTCACCGTCTGCAGTGATTTTGGAGCCCAGGAAAATAAAATCTGTCACTGTTTCCACTTTTACCCCATCTTTTTATCATGAAGTGATGGGACTGGATGCCATGCTCTTAATTTTTTGAATGTTAAGGGGTTTTTTTTTTCCTTACTTTATTTTACTTTACAATACTGTATTGGTTTTGCCACAGATCAACATGAATCTGCCACAGGTGTACATGAGTTCCCAATCCTGAACCCCCCTCGCGCCTCCCTCCCTATACCATCTCTTTGGGTCATCCCAGGGCACCAGCCCCAAGCATCCTGTATCCTGCATCAAACCTAGACTGGCGATTAAGCCAACTTGTTCACTCTCCTCTTTCACCCTCATCAACAGGCTCTGCTCTTCTTCTTTAGTTTCTGCCTTTAGGGTGGTGTGTCATCTGTATATCTAAAGTTGTTGATGTTTCTCCCAGCAATCTTGATTCCAGCTTGGGAGTCATCCAGCCCAGCGTGTTGCATGGTGTACTCTGCAGGGAAGTTAAATAAGCTAGGTGACAGGATATTGCCTTGATGCACGCCTTTCCCTATTTTGTCCAGGCGCTTGTTCCATGTCCGGTTCTAACTGCTGCTGTGTGAAGTTAGGAGCAAGCTGAGTATACTACTGTCAAAACCTCCGTGCGCTCGGTGCTCAGCCCTCAGTCGTGTCCGACTCTCTGTGACCCCGTGGACTGCAGCCCACCAGGGTCCTCTGTCCCTGGGATTTCTCAGGCAAGCATACTGGAGTGGGTGCCGTTTCTTGTTCTTGGTGAGGCTCCTCTGCCTGGCTTTCCTTGGTGTGTGCATGCAGAGAGACATCGCTGGTCTCCTCCTCTCTTATGGGCCCAGTCTCCTGATGGGGCTCCGTCCCCATGACCCCATCTGACACCTGTGTGATGTGCTGTGGTAAGTTGCTCAGTTGTGTCCAACTCTCTGCGACCCCGTGGACTGTCACCCACCAGGCCCCTCTGTCCACGGGATTCTCCAGGCAAGCAGCCTGGAGTGAGGTGCCATTCTCTTCTCCAGGGGATCTTCCTGACCCAGGGAGCGAGCCAGCATCTCTTACGTCTCCTGCATTGGCAGGCGGGTTCTTTTCCACTCGGGCCCCCTGGGAAGCCCCATCTAAACCTGGTTGCCTGTAAAAGGCCCACCTCCAAACACCACCACATTGTAGGTTAGGGCTCCATTATATATGAGAAGAAGCACAATCGTCCATAGCAAAGAGTTACACGGGTGTGAAAGGAAATCATGAAAGGATCGCTGTTTGCAGGTGTTCACTCATCTGTGTAGAACAGCCAACCAAGAATCGATAGACAAATAACAGACCCAGTATGGCTTCACCGAGGGGCAGTGAGAAGCAGTGGGCCAGGCTGCCCGCGCAGCAATGCAGGTCATAAAGCGCAGCCAGAGTGGGTGAGAACCAGCTTGAGAGGCACAGCCCGGCAGCATTAATGCCAGGAGTACAGAGAGGCGGGAGACAGAGCGGGGAGCTCGCCTGAGAGAGGTTGTGGTTGCGGGGGGGAGTCCTCTGAGGTCCTGACATCCCTCCCTGGGAACCCGAAAGTGTCCCCCCCTCCAGAAAACAAAACCCTGTGCTCCTCCCATCCAGGCCTTTGGACTGTGGGCAAGCGATTTTGTCTCTGGGCCTCCACTTTCCCCTCTGTGAAGTGGGACGATCCCAGTTGCAGCCTTCCAGGGCTGTGGATGGATTCCATGTGATAATGCGGAGGAAAGGCTCAGCTTGTGCTCAGTGTGCGTGGCTGAGAATAACTATTTATTAATAAATAAGTAATTGAAGAGCCCCCCTGCAGGGCCCGCCTGCCGGCTGCCTCCCAGCCTCCAGCTCCATCAAGGGTTAATGAGCTTACTGGCTGCTGGAAGCAGGACTGAGGCTCCAACCCAGCATTGCTCCCTATCTGTGAGCCATCTCCTCCCGCCCCCAGCTCAGCCTGCGGAAATGAAAGCCCCTCTAGACGAGGTTCCTCTGCAGGCTGCATCACAATGACTTTCCCCACTGGGGAGGTGGGGGTGGGCCCTCCGCTGTTTCCTCAGTTCTCGGGCTTCAGGGACAGGGGAGCTGCCCGGAGCTGTCAGCTCACATGTGGGAGAGAAATGGGGTCTTTCCGTTCCTGGCCCTGTGGGGCTGGAGGAAAGTGAAATAGGATGGGGGAGCAGCGAAGGGGTGCTGCTGGCTGCGGAGGAACCAGTGGGCGCGGGCCCGGGCGCTCGGAGTCTCAGAGAGCCACACATCCTACTGGGGACCTGCAGGCGACGACCCAACGACCCAGCGAGTGAGCTGCGAAATCCATTTACGGGGCTGTGATCCGCATTTTTAAAAAGAGAGCTGGGATAGGAAACAGGGGTCATGGTGGCTAGCGAAGCCACAAGCTTTATCTCAGTCACCCCGAGTGCAGTGGTCAGAAGCCCAGGCCCAGGCTGGGCCTGTGACCGCAAGTGCGTCGCGCCACCTTCCGGCCTCGGTTTCCCCGTCTGTCCCACGCCTCCGCCGTCGGGAGAGACTCAGGAGGAGCCCTGGAGCGCTCAGGAGCTGTGCAGCCACCAAGGCTGTGGGCTCTTTGTCCTCACTGTGTAAAACCTTTCTTCCCTGAGAGATGAGTCACAAAAAGTTGAAAGCCACTGGGTTTGAGGACTGGGGACAGGACCTGTCTACAGTGAGAATTTGGGGTGCAGGCTTGAGCAGGGGGGCTGCTCATAGCAAAGAGCAGAGACGGTTTCTTGGGGGAAAAGGAAAAGCCAGAGTTCCCAGAGGCAGGCCCGTGTGTGTACAGCGCTCCCCAGCCCGATCAGAAGCCCCCACCGTTTGGTCTTTGAATTAATGAACACTTCTTTCAGACTCTGCGCTCAGAGCGGTCCTCATGTGCCCCCGTCAGGCGTGACATTAGAGCCAGAAGGAAGGGACTCTGTCTCTAATTTTTTTTTTTAAAGATAAGCTTTATTTTTTAGAGCAGTTTTAGATTCACAGCAAAGCTGAGCAGAAAGCACAGACAGTTCCCATTTACTCCCGACTCTCTCCCAGTCCCCACCACGCACCCAGGCACCGCCTTCCTCCCATCAACATTGCAGCCCCCAACTCCACGACGCCCACACCCCAGAGTGGTGTACTTGTTACGATGGCTGAACCTACACTGCCGCGCCTGCATCACACAAGCAGCAGTTTACATTAGGGCCACTCTCAGTGAGGTGCGTTCTGTGGGTTTGGACGAAGATGTAGCGATGCCGACTCCGCCATTACAGTGTCGCAGAGTAGCTTCACGGAGCACCCTCTGTGCTCCTTGCCCTCGAGCCTCACATCCAGGCTTTCTTCCTTTCCAGGATGTCGTGTACTTGGAATCATACAGTTTGTAACGTTTTCAGACTGGCTCTTTCACTTAATTATATTCATTTAAGGTTTCTCCCTGTCTCTTCATAGCTTGGTGGCTCATTTCTTTTTGGTGTTGTCACTAAGTCCTGTCCGACTCTTTGCGACCCCATGGACTGCAGCACACCAGGCCTCCCTGTCCATCACCTTCTCCCGGAGTTGACTCAAACTGATTGAGTCCATTGAGTCAGTGATGCCATCCAACCATCTCACGCTCTGTCGTCCCCTTCTCCTCCCACCTTCAGTCTTTCCCACCATCAGGGTCTTTTCCAGTGAGTCAGCTCTTCCTATCAGGTGGCCAAAGTACTGGAGCTTCAACTTCAGTATCAGTCCTTCCAACGAATATTCAGGATTGATTTCCTTCAGGATGGATTGGTTGATCTCCTTGCAGTCCAAGGGACTCTCCAGAGTCTTCTCCAACACCACAGTTCAAGAGCATCAGTTCTTTAGCGCTTCACTTCATTTTAGCATAGAATAACATTCGTCATCTGGATGGGCCACAGTTTATTCATTCACGTACTGAAGGACATCTAGTTGCTTCCAAGCTTGGGCAGCTACGAGCAATAAAGCTGCTGGAATATCCATGTGCAGGTTTTCATTTATGTTTCGAAAACAGTTTTTCAACTCTGTGTAAACACCAAGAAAGGCGATTGCTAAGTCACACGGTAAAAGTGTGTTCAGTTCTGTAGGAAACCACCACCTGTCTCACAAAGGGGTCGAAACACTTTGCATTCCCACCAGCAAGGAGCTGGTTGCTCCTGTTGCTCCACGTTGGTGGTGTCAGCGCCCTGATTTGGGCCATTCTAACAGCGCAGTATTGTCTCCTTGTTTTAACGTACACTTTCATCACGGCGTGTGATCTCGGGCATCTCTCCATATGCTTTCTCGCCGTCTGCATATCTTTTCTGGTGAGGTGTCGATTTAGATGTTTCGCCTATATTTTCCCCCTGCTTTTGTCATTTTATCTACTTTTGACTGCTGGCTGTCTGTTGCTGTGCTCGGGTTTTCTCTAGTTGTGGTGAGCGGGGGCTACACTCTGGTTGTGGGGCGGGGGCTTCCCCTGGCGGTGACTCCTCTTGTCGCAGAGCACAGGTTCTACGGTGCAGACTTCAGTAGTTGCAGCAGGGGGCTCCGTGGTTGTGGCTCGCGGGCTCTGGAGTGTGGGCTCGGAGGATGTGGTGCATGGACTCAGCTGCTCTGTGGCAGCTGGGATCTTTCCAGACCAGGGATCAAGCCCATGTGTCCTGCATTGCAAGACAGACGTCTAACCACTGGACCACCAGGAAAGCCCCCTTGGCCTATTATTCAGTCAGGTTGTTGATTTGTTGTTATGTTTTAGGGGTTGTTTGCGTATTCTGAATAACTTTTTTTTCTTTTTTTGAATAACTCTTTTTTTAGGTGTCTTTTGCAAATATTTTTCTCCCAGTGTCCCTTTTCATTGTCTTGACACTGTCTTTTGCAGAGTGAAAGTTTTTCATTTGAGTGAAACCTAGCCTATCAGTTATTTCTTTCAGGAATGGTGCCTTTTGTGTTTATCTAGAAAGATATCACCGACCCAAGGTCTTTCCGATTTTCTGCTCTGTTTCCTTCTAGGAGTTTTATAGTTGGCGGTTTACATTCAGGTTGGTCACCCATTGTGAATTAATTCCTTTTTTAATGTTTGTTTTTGTGTATTTATTTATTTGGCTGCACTGGGTCTTGCTTGTGGCACGTGGGATCTTTAGTTTGAGTTGTGGCGTGTGAAATCTAGTTCTGTGACGAGGGATCGCACCCAGGCCCCCTGCATTGGGAGCTCAAGTCTAAGTCACTGGGCCGTCAGGGAGGTGCCCGTTTTGAGTTAATTCTTGTAGACAGGCGTGAGGTCTGGGTCTAGTTTTTTTTTTTTTTTTTGCGTGTAGATGTCCAGTTGTCCCAGCACCATTTGTTGGAGACTTCTTTCCCCCATTGTGCGGCTTCGCTCTTTTGCCAAGAATCGGTTGATTATATCTTTGTGGGTCTGTTCCGGGCTCTCCTTTCCGTTGCACCAATCTGTCTGTTCTTTCGCCAGTACCTTCCCGTCTTGATCTGAGTAGCTTTAGAGTAACTAAGTGTTGACCTCAGGTAGTATCTCTGACTTTACTTTTCTAGCCTCTCCATTTTTTAGAAGTGGAAATCGAAACACCAAAAAGTTAAATAACTTGTCCAAAGTTGCACAGTAAACGGCAGAGCCAGGATTTGAACTCAAGCATTTTCCAGCCATCTCATCCTCTGTTGTCCCCTTCTCCTCCTGCCCCCTAATCCCTCCCAGCATCAGAGTCTTTTCCAATGAGTCAACTCTTCGCATGAGATTAAAATGCTGGAAATGGGAAAAGAGACTCAGAGGGAAAAGAGGGGAAAAACAAAAAAGAGGGAAGGAGAGGATAGTGTCAGAAAAATAAAAAGCAACAATTTCCCCCAGAAATACTAACGTGAGTCCCTCCTTCTCCAGTGCTGGGAAGAACAGTCTGAGGGCGAGGAGGAGTCTGGGAGAGTGTGGATGTGTTTTGAAGATGAAGCCAACAGGGTTTCCTGACAGGCTGGATTTGGGCTGCAGAGAGGGGATTCGGTGTGACTCCAGTGTTCTGGAAGGATGGAGGTGCCGTTCCAGTGGAGAGGCTGCCTGGAGGCGAGGGTGAGGGACCATGCCTTGTAGCCGCCCAGCGGAATGGGCTGATGCCACCTCTCCCAGGTCCAGCAGTGTCACCTCCGCAGGTGAAGAGGAAGCAAGGGGGCCTCTCCGCTCAGGAGGAGCTTTCAGGAAACGTGTGGCACTGGAGCTGCAGGCTGCAAAGGAGGTTCTGAGAGCTGGGGCATGCTCAGATCCTGGGGTCTCTCAGCTTGAGGTCCGAGACCCTTCCCCCAAGCTGGCCTGCTGGTCACATGGGAGTTCAGGAGGGGACTCCCTGAGGATGTCTGGAGTCCTCACCTCGCTAGTGCTTTCAAGGATGCTTCTCAGCTGTGTCACCAGCTGTAAGCAGTTATTTTGGGTCAGAGCACAGAGGGAGAAAGCAACTCCTTCCTTCCCCTTCCCGCCCTCCCATTACAGCAGTCTCCAGTGGGTGACCCCGTCTTCAACACCTCTGCCACACGTGCTTCTCCCTTTGTAAGCAAGGGGCTTTGGCCTGAAGCTCAAGGTCTTTGCAAGCAACAGTGTTTGGCTAGAATTTAACAGGGTCACTCTACTTTCCGTCTCCGCAGTCTGCCGTGACCTCATATGAATGGCAAATCAATCAGTGATCGAAGTTTCTCTTCGTTCCATCTAAGTTGAAAATGTGAATGGGTCTACTAAATAGAGATTTGATAAATAAGTGTGGCGAACATCTTGGCGGTGATACGTCGCTCTCCGGCTGTTGGGGCAGGTCCCTTAATTGGCCTGTGTGTAGGGTGGCTGAGAGGTTTGTCATTGAGAGTGTCTGGGGCACTCGCTGAGTCTGCCTCTGTGATACTTGTTCCCTTCTTCTCATTCCCTGGCCATTTCCTCTAGGAAGTGCGATCCAGCCTTTTCTCCCGGCCCTCCAATCTCGGCGGGCTCTTCTCCGTCCGAGAACCTTGGGTTGGTGTCCTGTGGTCCCCAGTCCATGGGGGGCGTCTCCACGAGGCTCAAGCTGCCCACGCCTGTACTGACCTCACGCCGGCCACCCCGATCCTTCGTTAGGGCTCGGGAGCCAGGGCGTCCTGCATTGCAGTGCCGTCTGTTGGCTCTCTGCCCCTCAGCAGCCCCGGGACACAGGGACCAACCCTGCGAGGTGACGGGCCTGCGAGGTGGCCGGGCGGGTGATCCAGGGTGGCACAGTGATAGCAGTGCCAGGCTGGGCTCCCAGGCCCCACGAAAGGGCCACGTGGGAAAGGGGGCAGGAGGAAGCGGGGCTTCACGGGGCGGGGGGCTCGGGACTCAGCCTCTTGCCAGCCCTGCGGCTGCCCCACCACACATCTAGCCTGTTAAGGCCCAAACCAGGTCCCCAGGCGCTGGGGACTTACTGGGAGCCACAGAGAGGGTCATGCTTGGGATGTAGGGCTGCCATTTCCGGCCTCTGAAAGGTGAGGGCTCCGCTCAAAATCCCTTGATATTCATCATATTTTTTTTCACATTTACTCTGCATCAGGCACTGTTCTGAACAACTTCCAGGTATTAACGTGCTTACTTCTCCTGATAACCCTATGATACAGGTGCTTTTATGATTCCTCTTTTGACAATAGGGACCCCGAGGCACCGTGAGGCAAAAGACCTCTCCAGAGATCCCACAGCAGGTCCGCGGTGGAGCCGAAAGTCAAAGCCAGAGAGTTTGGCTTCCCCGCTTGTCAAAAGTCACAGGTCAGGGACTTTCCCAGCAGTGAGGAATCTGCCTTGCAGCTCAGGGGCCACAGATTTGATCCCTGATCGGGGAACTAAGACCCCTCATGCTGCAAGGCGACTGAGCCCGTGCACGCCTCCTACCGAGCCTGCATGCCGCAATATAAGATCCCTAGCGCTGCAACTAAGACCCAACACAGCCAAATAAATGAATGTTTAAAAAAGAAAAGGCACAAGCCACGCTGTGGCCTCCACTCCTGCTTGAACCTCCAAGGCCACTGGTGCAGAAGGGTCAAGGCCAGAGCTCCAGGGCTGGAAGGGCCCTGGTCTCCCTGCCTCCCACCTGGCCCATCACCCCTTGGTGGGAGCCATGCCCCCTCTGCTTGCATACCCCCAGTGGAGAGGGGCTCACCCCTCCTGGCCGCCCGGGGACCCCTGCTCCACTCCGCCTGAGACCTGTGAATCCAGGGCCGGCTGGGGTCTCACAGTGCCCTGTAGACCCCAGCCCTGCCCACTGCCCTGCTCTGGGACAGCCCAGAGGGGCCCTCTCTGACTACTGCAGAACCAAGAGGCTCCTCTGAACCCCAAGGCCTGTGACTCTGGCCTGAGAAGCTCCAAGGATGAAATTTTCATGGGCTGCGGCCACCTGTCTGTGTGTATGTTCCAGGCGGTGGGCTCCGCTTCCACTCAGCCTCCCCCCGACTTTGCCCCCATGGCAAGGCCAGCCTGGTGCACTATTTCCAGGGTCCGGCTCTTTTAAATTTAGCTGCAGGAAAAAGCAGTTTGTGTGGGCCTGGACTGCGGAGACAATCAGCAACAGGAAAAAGTCATCCGAGGGGAGTTTTCAGTGAATTATGGAGGCATTGTCCCTGCGCCCAAGGAGCCGGGGTTGCTAGTCCAGCCTCACTGACCCAGCCCAGGCCTCTGGGGCCAAACACTGCCTGAGCTGCGTCAGGACAACACAATGTAAGCGTCTAAAGGCCAAGGGGAAAAAAAAAATAGAGCAGAGAAAGAAAAATACTGGAAATTCCCTGTGTCGCAGTGATGGAAGAGCCTTTCTTGAAAATCAACAACTAGGGAAAGGTTGCTGCCCGCCCAGGCCGGGGGCCTCGGGGGCGGGAGGAAGTCGAAAGCAATATTCTGAGATATTTTCAGTCTGGTGTGATGCCCGTGGATTTTCCAAAACATGAGGACCTCACGCTGGGGGGAGAGTTGAGGTTGGACTGGAGTTGACCAGGGGTGGGGCCAGGCTCAGGATGGGCCAGGACGAGGACATAAACAGAAGCTGACCCAGTTGGAGCGCTCTGGTGTCCCAGCTGGCTGAGGTGCAGGCCCTCACAGCTCTGTGAGGCCCAGGAGGTCTCCCATTGATCCAGAGGCCCTTCTGGATCTCACCTTGAGGAGAGGACCACACATGAATGCTGGGGTCCCCTGCACAGAAAGCTTGCTAGGTGGCCAGGCAGATTTTGCTTGCTCGCCTCTTCTGATGGGGAGCTCACTACCTATGGTCAGCCTGACCCATTTCTGCACAACTCAGGCTGGGAGAAAGAATAAAATTACTTCTGGAGGGACACAGCGGTGAACAAAAAAGATATAAATGTCTGCCTCAGAGAGCTTTGCGACCCCATGGACTGCAGCACGCCAGGCCTCCCTGTCCATCACCAACTCCCGGAGTTCACCCAGACTCATTTCCATCGAGTCGGTGATGCCATCCAACCATCTCATCCTCTGTCGTCCCCTTCTCCTCCTGCCTTCAATCTTTTCCAGCATCAGGGTCTTTTCAAATGAGTCGGTTCTTCGCATCAGGTGGCCAGAGTATTGGAGTTAGCTTCAGCATCAGTCCTTGCAATGAATATTCAGGACTGATCTCCTTTGGGATGAACTGGTTGGATTCCCTTGCAGTCTACAGGAGTCTCAAGAGTCTTCTCCAACACCACAGTTCAAAAGCATCAGTTCTTTGGCCCTCAGCTTGCTTTATAGTCCAACTCTCACATCCATACATGACCACTGGAAAACCACAGCCTTGACTAGACCTGTTACCCAGGGATCAAACCCGCATCGCTCTCATCTCCTGCACTGGGAGAGGGGGTCCTTTCCTGCTAGCGCCGCCTGGGAAACCTGGTAAACATAAGCGCTATGAGAAGGGGCGTCCCTGGCGGCTCAGATGGTAAAGAAGCTGCCTGTAATGGAGGAGACTCAGGCTTGATCTTTGGGACAGGAAGATCCCCTGGAGAAGGAATTGGCTACCCGCTGCAGAATTCTTGTGTGGGGAATTCAATGGACAGAGGAGCCTGGCGGGCTGCAGTCCATGGGGTGGCAAAAAGTGAGACACAGCTGAGCAACTAACGCTTTCCTTTTCACTTTCATGAGAAGGTAAATCAGGGGAAGAAGCAGGAGGGGCTTGAGATACAATGTGAAAAAGAGAAAGTTAAAGAGAAAATTCCTCCTTCCTCTCAGCTGGGAGCAGCCTCACTCTGCCCATGGACCCATAGCCCGTCTGCTCCTTCCATCCCGGGACAGCCCCGCTTGGTTCCGAGCTGAGCAGGGTCAGCCACTCATGCGGTGGGGGCTCTGGCCCCCTCTTCGCCCCTCTCCAGCGGCCCCGAGCTGAGTGCCTTCCCCAGAAGCGGGCAGTGTTTTAAGCAGCCCCCTCTCTGGGTGCACCTCTGGCCGCATTTAGCTGTTTTTAGAAGCCGTATCCCACTGTCACTCCCCTCCCACTCTTCAGCTGTGGCAACTCCCCTCCCAGCAGCAGTGTCAAGACTGACTGCCCGCCTCCTTGCTGGCACGGAGCAGCCGAGAAGCCCCGCCTCCTCTGTCCAAGGTGCCGGGGGTTTGCAGACCCAAGAGTAAGAAAAGGGAAAGGGAAAGTCGCTCAGTCGTGTCCGACTCTTTGCGACCCCATGGACTATAGCCCACCAGGCTTCTCAGTCCATGGGATTTTCCAGGCACGAGTACTGGAGTGGGTTGCCATTTCCTTCTCCAGGGGATCTTCCTGACCCAGGGACCGAACCTGGGTCTCCTGCATTGTAGGCAGACCGAACCTGGGTCTCCCGCATTGTAGGCAGACGCTTTACCCACTGAGCCACCAGGGAAGCCCTTGCATTTATTCCTCTTGGTTCCTCTTTCAGAATTCTTTTTTGGCACAGAGTTGGCTCACGTATGAGAAAAAAAAGAGTTAATAGTAACATACACAGAGTGCCTGAAAACACACAACAAAAATCAAGGAAGAAAAACAGGCAGACTCCAATCAGGCCATTCTCTACAGAAAAGCAAACGGCCAATGAATCCGCTCCTCAGGCAGCGGTGGAGCTGCAAACAGAAAGAACAGCGAGATGCCATTTCTCTCCCATCAGATCGGAAAACAATATTAAACTTGATGACCTCCAGTACGGGCAAGGTGGGGAGCAGTCAAACAGTTTGGACACTGCCGGTGGGAGTGTGAGTTGCCACAATCTTTTGAGACAGTAATCTGCAGTTTCTATTAAAGTTTAAAATGTGTGTGCCCTTTGATCCAGCAATTCCACTTCAGAAAATTTATCCTGCAAAACCGTACAGACACATAAGGTGCTATGTCCAAGAATATTTGTTTTAAAACAAACAAACAAAAAAAGGCATGCACTACATGTTGATTAGTAGGGCAGTGCTTAAATGAATCTCGGGATATTCATTCTATAAAATATTTGGCAGCCGTATGCACGGACCTGGAACTCTGCTTGTTTATATTACTGGACAGAAAAACAAGTTGCCAAGTCAGGTACATGGCGTGATCTTATTTTTGTAAACATGTTTTGAAAGAGCAAAGAGTAAAATGGAAAGAACGCGTCACCAAACGGCTAACACTGTTTTACCCCCGCCCGGGGCCAGAGGATCACTAGCAGCGAGAGTACTGTCTTTTTATGTGACTTCTGTATTGTTTTGACTTCCGCAGACAGTTTTTAGAGCTCTAATCATTAAAAGTAGTAAATATCAATGCTTTTTCTTAAAAAAGCCATTTTGAGCGGTTCTTGCCATGTCGTCATAATGAACAAAGGATGGTAGATCAGGAGGAGTAATCTGGTGGCCACGCCTCGCCTCCACGGGCAGGAGTCCCCTGTCCGCCCAGCCTGGAGCCAGGCTCACCGCAGGCCCTCCGGGCAGTAATCTGGTGGCCACGCCTCCACGGGCAGGAGTCCTCTGCTCACTGAGCCTCGCAGGTTCCCCGTCTCAGTTTCCCTCATCTGCCTTTTCCATGCGTCATGCTATCTCTGCTGTTCTGGGAACAGTACTGGCTCCAGAAACTGTTCAGATGAGACTGGGCTGGGTTTCCTAACCTGGGTGAGACATTTGGGGGACCAGGACAATACTCAGGATCCCCCCGAGCATGCCAGCTCTGAGCAGTGGCAGAGGCTGCTATGCGAAAGGGATTCTGAGGCCATTTGCAGGCTCCGCTGGCCAGAGTGCTGGGATTGATGAGCAGTGTCTGCTCTTGTCAGGGGACTGGTGGACGGATGCTCCAGATACTGAGGCATCTTGCCTGGCCTAGCCCCACGGTTCCCAACCTGGAACTTGCACAGAAGTCACAAGGGACCTTAACGTGCAGATTCGGGTCTGACAGGTCTGTGGCAGGGCCCAAGAGTCTGCATTTCTAGAAAGCCCCTGGGAGGTCTGGGGCCACGGGTCTGAAGACCTTTGCACTCTCCAATCATGGCTACCTTCTCTTCTCCTTCAAGTTTTTTCACATATTTGCAAACAGAACTGATCAACCGCTCCCCACTGTCCAGCACTGTCCAGATAGCCATCACACCTCTGATCCTTGGAACAGCCCAGGTTATTATCACCTCCCTTGACAGACGAGAAACAGGAGGTCTGGGCGGGGAAAAACGTCACCCACCGTCCCCCAGTTGCTGGTGGCAGATTGATTGCCTGCCCCCCCCACTCCCAACCATCTTCCTGGAGCCAGAAACCATCCAGAAAGACCCTGCTGCTCCTCAAAAACCCTCTGTCCCCGCCATAAATAAGGCCCCAGCCTGGCCAGGTCCCTCCTCCTCCCTGAGCAACATTTCACAGCAGGCCGGGGCTGGGCAGCCGCGGAGGGAAGGGAGGCCTGTGGACAGCGTGAGTTATGGGCTCCGGGAAGCCCATTAGTCACCGAAGCGAGAGAAGTTAACTCGAGCTTATTAACTCTAAACGTTTATTATTCACATTGATCACCCGGCAGACAGCAGCCGCCACCCCAGCCCGGAGCCGGCTGTGCATTCTGATGGCAGGATGGTGTTGTGGCTGAAGGGAGTCCCGAGTCCCCAGGACAGGCAAGCAGAGCACAGGCAGGAGGGGCTTCTCACCACTGGCCTGTCACTCGTCCGCTCCCCACACATCTCCCGGCCTGTGTTCTGGGCCAGGCGTGCACAGCGTGACCCGTCTCTGCCGTCACAGGCTGGCGCTCGGTGAGCGAGGTGGGACAGCCTGGTGGTGGGTAGCCCAGCCTCGGGGTCTCCCTGGTTTAATCTCCGGCTCCGCCACTCAGCAGCAGGTGACCTTTCGTTTAAGTCCTGTGACTTTTCGGACGCTGCCATTTGTCATCTATAAAGTGGGGACACGCTTGTTCACTGGACGGATAATTTATTGAGTCCCTATGGACTGAAAGGCTCGCCGCCCTCAGGGAATTTGTATTTGGAGATGGAGACAGATAGGAAGCAGTTGAAGAACACAAATGGAAAAGAGTCATTTCAGATAGCAGTGAGTGCCAGGAGGCAAATAGCCTGGCTTGCACGGTGAAGAGTGACTGGCGGCATTGGGGGGACACCAAGGAGGTGGCACTTGAGCTGAGACCCGAATGACGGGCAGGAGGCAGCCGGGGAGAGAGCTTGGCCAAGGGAAGGCTGGGCGGAGGGAGCAGACTAGGAGGACACACAGCGGAGCGCGGGGACCGGAGAAGAGATGGGGGCCTGGGAGTTCCATGAGACGAGGGTGGAGAGAGAGGGGGCCTGCAGCCTTTGTGGGACCGCAGATATCATTGCATGGAGTGGTTTGGGGCTAAAAGAGCTATCAGGGATGTTCCCATCCTTCACCTCTCCCCGCGGTTGTGATGAAGTGCAGTGGACACCGAGGGGGCCGCGGTCTGAGCCCCGTTACAGGACGAAGCCCCAGTCCCCCAGCTGCAGTGATGTTGGCTGCTAACGGCTGATAGCTGCCCCTCTCCCAAGCATTGCCCTCGGTGCCTCCCTTCTCCAAGACCCCTTCCCTCAAGGTCTTGAGTGCTGTGGTGCCCTCAGCGCTCCAGAGCTGGGGGGCGGGGAAGGGGCCAGGCAGAGGCCAGTCTCCAGCGGGGACCACAGCCTCGCCTGGCATCTTGGCCTGGCCTTCTTTGCTCCTGCCGAGAGCGCTTCTTCAATACTTCACATGCACCTGGATCCCTGAGTGGGGCTCGCTTCTAGGGACCTGGCCTAAGACACGAGGATTAGTCCAACAGGGACTGTAAAGGCTGAACCCAAGGCCTGCCGTGCAGTGGTCACTCAGGGTGAGCAGCTTCTCTGCACCAAGGCATTCGTGCTTCTGGCACCAGAAGCCCTGCCACCCAGGAAGCCCCTCGGTCCTGGGCAAGCCAGGGTGGTTGGTCGCTGGTAACTGCTTGATGCGATTCATTCATCCATCCCACAAATGCTGCCTGGTGGGAGCCTGTGCCCAGCTCTGTGAGCAGAGTCACGATCAGATTCCGCTTCACAGAGCTCACAGCCCAGCTCCGGGAGGCTGGCAGGGTCATCAGACCTCACTCAGGCCTGCAGGTCAGGAGAGCTGTTCTTGAAGGGGGAGGAGCTGCTGCCCAGCGAATGAGGCTGGGGCTGGGGGGGGGGGTTAGTTCTCAGGACGGCACGCAACCTGGGGAGCTGATGGTCAGGAAAGCCCTGAGCTTCAGGTCTCTGGATGCAGAGAGAGGCGGCAAGAAGCAGGTTCTGGGGTGCCACTGGCCACGCCCTCTGCTGCTTCAGGCAACAGGAGAACCAGGATGCCTGCAAAGCAGAAGCCTCTTTGGAGAGAGCCCTCTGGGGCCACTGAGGCTCCCGGGTCGCCAGTTAAGGTGGCTAAGACAGGACAGGGAAACTCCTGTGAGACCCACAACAGTCCAGATAAATGGGCCAAGTGTCTCCATTTTACAGACAGGAAAACTGAGGCTTAAAGAGGAATGGTCACTTGCCCAAAGTCACCCAGCCTGTGAGTGGTACAGCCTTGTGGGGGAGGAGGTGTGTCCCAGGACTCTCAGGCTCCACAGGCACCGGGCTACCTCATTAATTTTCTGGACAGGGAAGGCATTCCAGCCTGCATTTGATTCATCCCTGTCCACACCTCCCCTCTCCTCTACTCTCTGATTTTAGAGGGAAGTGGATGAAAGTGCAGGTCACAGAGCCAACCTACCTGGGTCCAGACCACAGACCAGCCTTCCCTCTCTGTGCCCCAAGGGCCTCGTCTCTCAAAGAGGGGGTCACAGAGCACCTCCCTCCAAGGCTAGCTGTAAAGATTAAACGAGTTAATATATGGAAAGCACTTAGAGCAGAGTCTGGCACATTGTCTCAGCTATTATTGCTGTCTTTATTACCATGACTTAGAACAAGCAAGTCATAAAGTAAAACATTGGATACAACCTGAAGGCTCCGCAGCACGGGGGTCATTACGCCAGCCATGACTGAGTGATTTCGGCGGACACAGCAGTGACTAAGGCAGGTGGTCTCGGCACAACCGCAGACAGCTAGACTGAGAAAAGGATAGCAAGTGCTGAGCTTGACCAGCGTGGCTGGAACCACCAGACGGTAACAGCACAGACCCTGCAGCGGAGTGCAACGTGATGAGGAGTGTAAATGAACGCTGCTGGATCGGTTAGATATGCACATGGAGGAAAAAGGTGCTTGACCGCTACCTCAGACCACACGCCCGTATCTGCTTCAGTGGACTCCGAGCACCGACCGTCCTGACCGGCACATTGGCTCTCTGTATATGAAATGCCAGGGTGGATGAATCACAAGCTGGAATCAAGTTTCCTGGGAGAAATATCAGCAACCTCAGATGTGTAGATGATATCACTCTAGTGGCAGAAAGCCAAGAGGAACTAAAGAGCCTCTGGATGACAGTGAAAGAGGAGAGTGAAAAAGCTGGCTCAAAACTTAGCATTCAAAAAGCTAAGATATGGCATCCAGTCCCATCACTTCATGACAAATAGATGTGGAAGAAGCGGAAACAGTGGTAGATTTTATTTTCTTGGACTCCAAAGTCACTGCAGACAGTGACTGCAGCCATGAAATTAAAAGATGCTTGCTCCTTGGAAGGAAAGCTATGACAAACCTAGGCAGCACATTAAAAAGTAGTGACTCACTTTGCTGACAAAGGTCTGTCCAATCAAAGCTGTGGTTTTTCCAGTAGCTGTGTATGGACGTGAGAGTTGGACCTTAAAGAAGGCTGAGTGCCAAAGAATTGATGCTTTTGAACTGAGGTGCTGGAGAAGACCCTTGAGAGTCTTTGGACTGCAAAGAGATCAAACCAGTCAACTTTGAAGGAAATCAACCCTGGATATTCATTGGAAGGATTGATGCTGGAGCTCTAATACTTTGGCCATCTGATGTGATGAGCCGACTCATTGGAAAAGACCCTGATGCTGGGAAAGATTGAGGGCGGAAGGAGAAGGGGACAACAGAGGATGAGATGGTTGGATGGCATCACTGACTCAATGGACATGAATTTGAGCAAACTCCAGGAGATAGTGAAGGACTGGAAAGCCTGGCGTGCTGCCGTCCATTGAGTTGCGAAGAGCTGGACAGGACTGAGCGACTGAACAACAGCGTTTTCCCAGTCATGCACTTTGAAGAACGTAACCTTATGAAAAACTATGAGAACTTGGAATAATAAAGCCACTTAAAGAGCGTGCACAGACTCTGATGAGGAAGCCAAGGCAAATTTCAGAGGTGTCGATGGCTCCACATGAATGAAAATTTCGGCTGTGATGGTTGTCCTTTCAATGAAATGTCCTTTATTCTGAAGTTTGCTCGCATGACTCCCCCCAGTCCAAGATAATCACAAGAGTGGGAAGATGAATTTTAGGCAACAAATAGTCAATAAGAAAGTTTTGATTTCCTTTGGAGAAAAAGGAAAACATGTTTTGTTGTCCCCCGACAGTGAGATGGAAAAAAAAAAAAACAAGGGAAAAGTCACCCCACGCTTTCCTTGTGGCCGTGGGCCCCCACCACCGAGGCGCCGCAAGGAAGTCGAAGGTTGACTGAGCAAAACATGTTTTCCTTCAGCAGGACGTCTGTAGGAACTGTTGGAATCAATTATTGGGAAACACAAAAATAAAACGGACTTCAGCCCATGGTAAACACTACCCCTTCTTTCTGGGATCAGGAAAACAAAGGTCAGGATTGGGGTCAGCCTGGAACAGTGGACCAGCACTCCAGGCAGGAGGCCGAGATCCCGACTTTGGTGAGACCCGGCGAGGCTGGAAGCCTTCCCCGGCCTCAGTTTACCCAGCTGCAAACCCACGATCTGCACCCGTGTCACAGAGCTGGGGGAGCTTACTGCTCAGTACGTGTGTACTTGGCTTCTGTTCTCTGCCAGCCTGGGGGCTGGGTGCTCAGAGATGCTGCTCCAGAAGCTCTGGTGCGCGCAGGGCCAGCCTCCCAGGCACATGCCCTTGGCAGGCGTGCAGGGACCCACGACCAGCAGGGCCCGTGCTTGGTTTAAACCTCTGTGTTCGACGGTCACCGTGTGGATTTCTTGGTTTTTGGGCAGGAGGCACTGCATTTTCATCTTGCTCCGGGCCCCACAGCTGCATGGCTGCCCCTGGCTTTTTGCTTGTGCTCTGAGTGTGCCTGACCCCCAGGGTCCCCTCCAAGGCTTGGCACAGACAGGGTGTTGATACGTGGGGTTGAAATGAATGTCAGAAGAGAGGCTGGGGTTACAAATACTGCTCTGCCGCTGCCCCAGGTGTGTGCCCTGGTCACAGGGCATCCCTCCAACTGTTTGGGGGAAAATTATCTCCATCTTGTTTGGGAAGGTCTTGAGATAAGGGGCATGGGAGAAGCATCAGCTGGGGTCACAGCCTTCTACCACTCTTCTGTTTTCCTGAGCAGTTCCCTGGGCCTCAGTTTCCTCATCTGTAAAATGGATATAGTCGTACCTGTCACACACAGTACCTGTGATGATTAAACATACTGTGCAAAGCACCACAGGGCCACCAGTTTGAGGAGGCACCGAGCCCACGTCTGTGCAGGTGGGACAGTGTCTGCATCCCAAAGGAGACAGATCCTCCTCAGGCTTTAAAAGTAAGTTTGCCCAGACCCTGGAGCAAGGTCTGGACACTGCTGCCTGTTCAACTAGTGAAATGTGAACTCAGTGTGTTTATGAATAGCTAAAAATTAGCCAAACTATCAAGTCAGAGAGGAGTGGTGTATGGATTAGACCTTCACAAACACAAGCACATGTCTACCTGCTAAAAGACTTCAGATCGTAACTGATGGCCTGTTCTGTGCCAGGTACTTCTTCACTAATAGTCCTTAGTAATGATATTAATGATGTTGTTCAGTGGCTCACTCGTGTCCGACTCTTTGCAACCCCATGGACTGCAGCACGCCAGGCTTCCTTGTTCCTTTACCATCTCCTGGACTTTGCTCAGACTCGCGTCCTTTGAGTCGATGATGCCATCCAACCATCTCATCCTCTGTCACCCCCTTCTCCTCCTGCCTTCAGTCTTTCCCAGCATCAGGGTCTTTTCCAGTGAGTCAGCTCTTCGCATCAGGTGGCCAAAGGATTGGAGCTTCAGCTTCAGCATCAGTCCTTCCAGTGAATGTGCAGGGCTGGTTTCCTGCAGGATGGACTGGGTATGCCCCCTTGCAGTCCTGGACAGTGTCTACCATGCTGAGGGCTTCTGTATCAACAGGCACCAGGCTAAGCACTGCAGGGACATTGTCTTCCTTCACCTGCTAGTGGGCGTGTGGGGTAGGTGCTAGAAGTGCCCCCTCTTATAAAGGAGGGTGAACACCCAGTGGGACAAGGACTTGCTGGGGGCCCAGAGCTGGGAGGTGGGCCGGGCCTTGGGGCTCAGACCCCAGAGTGTGGTCCACACCTGCATCCCAAAGTCTGAGCTCTGTCCCCGGCTCAGAGGGCGAGATGACGGGGACCCACCAGACCACGTGCAGAGGGTGCCCTCCCTCATATGCCCCCCCTACCCCCCACCCAGGGCTCCCCTGAACTGGAGGGGGTCAGGCTCCAGCTAGCAGCCCCCCTGCCAGAGGGCAGCTAGGAGGCGTCTCCCGCAGGGCGCCCTGTGTGTTGACCGCAGCCCCTGCTGGAAGGATGGAGACCCGGGAGGTGGTGGTCCCAGACTGAACCTGCTTTGTTTCTCTGTGTGTGGATTTCAGGCAGGAGAGGCTCACCCCCCAGAAACTGGTGATCCACGGCAGGGGGTGACATTGCCTCCGGGTCCCTCCCCACAGGTGCACACGCGCTTGTTAAGCTAATTAATACGGCCTTTGCAGAGCCGCTGTCTCCCCCGCCCTCTGCCACCGGCCAGCAGAGAGATGCATCTGCACGTGGAGCTCCGCGGGGTAAAATAGGCCCTGAGTCAGGCCCTGTGGCTCTGCAGAATGCCTCGTTTACAATCACCAGCCTCGCTGGTCTGTCAGGGAAGGTGACACCGCCACCTTGCTCCTGCAGAGATGTCCCGCAAGGGGGTGACGGCCCTGTGAGGACGTGAGCTCCCCGTCGCAGGGGGCAAGTCAGGAGCAGGTGGCCGGCAGGGGTTGGAGGTTGGAACTGACCACTTGGCAGGCCTTCTGGGGGCTTGCCCAGAGCGGTAGGTCGGGGTTTGGACACACCCCTGCCCCCTCTGACGTTCCTGCACGCTGCTGGATTATTAATGGACAGGCTCTCGTCTGATGACCCAGTTGGAACCTCAGGCTCTGTGGCTGGAAAGGGTCCATGTGCTCCTCCCAGCCTGGTCTCCACTCACAGTGGGGCCTCCACAGCCGCAGTCCTGTGTTTCCCCAAAGGAAGCACCTCCACCTCAACCCCAGGGACCCTTAGCTCACTGGGCCTGGAATGGGGTTTTGGAAGTTATACTTGAGCAGCCCAGAAAGTGCTTCAGACCAGGAGGTTTGTATCCCCCTATGTGGTCAATAGCAGCGGCCTGGACAAACCCTCGGAGGTCTTTCAGAAAGTCAGTTGCCTTTCCTTGTCTGCATGTGAGGCCCCTTTCAGTGTTCGGAAGGGTAAGGAGAACAGCGCAGGCCCACTGGGTTTCCCCTCAACTCCACCCTTCCCAGCTGTGTGGTCTCAGGCTCAAGACTTTGCTTCTCTGAGCCTCAGTTTCCTCACCTGAAAAATGGAGAGAATGCTAGCTCCCTCCCAGTGCACTAGCCCCCAACACAGTCCTTGTGAAAATGAAAGCGGTAGTCAGTCAGTCGTGTCCGACTCTTTGTGACCCCGTGGACTGTAGCCCGACAGACTCCTCTGTCTGTGGGATTCTCCAGGCGAGAGGACTGAAGTGGGCAGCCGTGCCCTTCTTCAAGGGACCTTCCTGACTCAGGGATCAAACCCAGGTCTCCCGCATTACGGCAAACTCTTTACTGTCTGAGCCAGCAAGAACGTCCCCAACACAGTTCCTGGTGACTGTCAGTTGCTGAACTAGGTCAGTTTCTTTACAGTTCAGTTCAGTCACTCAGTCGTGTCTGATTCTTTGTGACCCCATGAACCACAGCACGCCAGGCCTCCCTGTCCATCACCAACTCCCAGAGTTCACCCAAACCTATGTCCATCGAGTTGGTGATGCCATCCAACCATCTCATCCTCTGTTGTCTCCTTCTCCTCCTGCCCCCAGTCTTTCCAAGCATCAGGGTCTTTTCCAAGGAGTCAGTTCTTCGCATCAGGTAGCCAAAGTATTGGAGTTTTAGCCTCAGCATCAGTCCTTCCAATGAACACCCAGGACTGATCTCCTTTAGGATGGACTGGTTGGATCTCCTTGCAGTCCAAGGGACTCTCAAGAGTCTTCTCCAACACCACAGTTCAAAAGCATCAATTCTTCGGCGCTCAGCCTTCTTCACAGTCCAACTCTCACATCCATACATGACCACTGGAAAAACCATAGCCTTGACTAGATGGACATTTGTTGACAAAGCGATGTCTCTGCTTTTTAATATGCTGTCTAGGTTGGTCATGACTTTCCTTCCAAGGATTAAGTGTCTTTTAATTTAATGGCTGTAATCACCATCTGCGGTGATTTTGGAGCCCAGAAAATAAAGTCAGCCACTGTTTCCACTGTTTCCCCATCTATTTCCCATGAAGTGATGGGGCCAGATGCCATGATCTTCATTTTCTGAATGTTGAGCTTTAAGCCAACTTTTTCACTCTCCTCTTTCACCTTCATCAAGAGGCTCTTTAGTTCTTCTTCACTTTCTTGCCATAAGGGTGGTGTCATCTGCATATCTGAGGTTATCAATATTTCTCCCGGCAGTCTTGATTCCAGCTTGTGCTTCTTCCAGCCCAGCGTTTCTCATGATGTACTCTGCATTTAAGTTAAATAAGCAGGGTGACAATATACAGCCTTGACGTACTTTTCCTATTTGGAACCAGTCTGTTGTTCCATGTCCAGTTCTAACTGTTGCTTCCTGACCTGCATACAAATTTCTCAGGAGGCAGGTCAGGTGGTCTGGTATTCCCATCTCTTTCAGAATTTTTCATAGTTTGTTGTGATCCACACTGTCAAAGGCTTTGGCATAGTCAGTAAAACAGAAATAGATGTTTTTTTGGAACTCTCTTGCTTTTTCCATGATCCAGTGGATGTTGGCACTTTGATCTCTGGTTCTTCTGCCTTTTCTAAAACCAGCTTGAACATCAGGGAGTTCACGGTTCACGTATTCCTGAAGACTGGCTTGGAGAATTTTGAGCATTACTTTACTAGCATGTGAGATGAGTGCANAACTCTCTTGCTTTTTCCATGATCCAGTGGATGTTGGCACTTTGATCTCTGGTTCTTCTGCCTTTTCTAAAACCAGCTTGAACATCAGGGAGTTCACGGTTCACGTATTCCTGAAGACTGGCTTGGAGAATTTCGAGCATTACTTTACTAGCATGTGAGATGAGTGCAATTGTGCGGTCGTTTGAGCATTCTTTGGCATTGCCTTTCTTTGAGTTTGGAATGAAAACTGACCTTTTCCAGTCCTGTGGCCACTGCTGAGTTTTCCAAATTTGCTGGCATATTGAGTGCAGCACTTTCACAGCATCATCTTTCAGTATTTGAAACAGCTCAACTGGAAATCTATCACCTCCACTAGCTTTGTTCGTAGTGATGCTTTCTAAGGCCCACTTGACTTCACATTCCAGGATGTCTGGCTCTAGGTGAGTGATCACACCATCGTGATTATCTGGGTCGTGAAGATGTTTTTTGTACAGTTCTTCTGTGTATTCTTACCACCTCTTCTTAATATCTTCTGCTTCTGTTAGGTCCCTACCATTTCTGTCCTTTATTGAGTACATCTTTGCATGAAATGTTCCCTTGGTATCTCAAATTATCTTGAATGAAGAGATCTCTAGTCTTTCCTATTGTATTGTTTTCCTCTATTTCTTTCCACTGATCACTGAGGAAGGCTTTCTTATCTCTCCTTGCTATTCTTTGGAATTCTGCATTCAGATGCTTATATCTTTCCTTTTCTCCTTTGCTTTTTTCGCTTCCCTTCTTTTCACATCTATTTGTAAGGCCTCCTCAGACAGCCATTTTGCTTTTTCTCATTTCTTTTTCTTGGGGATGGTCTTGACCCCTGTCTCCTGTACAATGTCACGAACCTCCATCCATAGTTCATCAGGCACTCTGTCAGATCTAGTCCCTTAAATCTATTTCTCACTTCCACTGTATAGTCGTAAGGGGTTTTATTTAGGTCATACCTAGATGGTGTAGTGGTTTTCCCTATTTTCTTAAGTTTAGGTCTGAATTTGGTAATAAGGAGTTCATGATCTGAGCCACAGTCAGTTCCTGGTCTTATTTTTGCTGACTGTGTAGAGTTTCTCCATCTTTGGCTGCAAAGAATATGATCAATCTGATTTTGGTGTTGACCATCTGGTGATGTCCATGTGTAGAGTCTTCTCTTGTGTTGTTGGAAGAGGGTGTTTGCTATATGACCAGTGATTCTCTTGGCAGAACTCTATTAGCCTTTGCCCTCCTCATTCTGTACTCCAAGGCCAAATTTGCCTGTTACTCCAGGTGTTTCTTGACTTCCTACTTTTGGATTTCTTTACAGGGCAGACATTTAAGCCTAGGTCCCCTCGCCTCCCACCAGGTCTTCTTGAGAGCTGCTTTCCAGGTGAGACATGTGTCTTCAGACTGTGATGGTGAGCAGTCCCGGGAAGAGGGGCCTCTGTTGCTATCGTCCCTTAGGTGTGCCGCAGGCATGGGAGCCGCACGCCACGTGCCCTGCCAGGCTCTGCCCTGTCCTCCCAGAGGGATGGTCCAGGTGGGGAGGTGGACGCCACACAGGGAGACAAGTGAAGTCCTGAGACCGTCTCAGGTGGGTAAGTGCGGGTGGAGTCGGGACACTGGTGAGGCGTCAGCGAGGGATGCGCCTGTGAAGCGGTGCCACGGCAGACCTGATGGGTGGCTGGGGGTGGGGTGGGGGTCCTCCCCGCCCTGTGCTGAGGATTTAGGAAGGCACTTTATTTCCTTTTTACCATTAGCCTAGTCATTCTTTCTTGGACCGACCCTGACTTACTCTGAAATCATTCACATTACTTAATAAATGTATTTGTTTTTAACTGGAGGAGGGTGCTTTCCAGTGTTGTCTGGTCTCTGCCATGCATCAGCGTGAGTTGGCCACAGGCGCGGGTACGTGCCCTCAGTCTTGAGCCCCTCTCCCACCTCCCTCCCCACCCCACCCCTCTAGGTTGTCACAGGGGTTGAGCTCCCTGCTCACACAGCAAATTCCCCAGAACAGACGCAGCGGGCGAAGCACAGGGAGGGATGAACTGGGAGAGGAACACTGAAGCATACACATCATCATATGGGAAGGCGCTGTGGTGGTGGTGGCGGTCGTGTGAGGCGCTCAGTCCTGTCCGACTCTTGGCGACCCCATGGACTGCAGCCCACCAGGCTCCTCTGTCCATGGGATTGTCCAGGCTTGGATACTGGAGCGGGTTGCCATGCCCTCCTCCTGGGAAGGCACTTTAGAGAGCAGGAAAAGCCCCAGGTTCGAGACGAGGCCTGACCACCCTGTGGACACTCCAGCGGGACCCAAGTCCCATGTCAGCACTTTCGAGCAAAGCTCAGGATCCTACTGCAGCTCCAGACGTGGACCTAGGAACCGCCACCGACTGGAGAGGAATTCCCAAAAGGTCTCTCGCCATTTGCACGGAGACTTGCCTCTCCTGAGGCAACCAGAGAGGTACCTGAGGTCCCCGTCATAACTCGAGAAGGACCTGCTGCAACTCGAGATACACCAGGAGGTTCTCCCTTCCATGCGCGTAGAGGCCCTTTTCTGCTGCTGCATGTCGAGGGCAATCACACCTTCCCTCGTGGACCTCGAAAGGGTCCTTCACTTCCTTGCTGCGACTCAAGAAGTTCCCGGACACTTGCGCCTCCACTCGACAGGAACCCCGATGGTCCCGCTATAACTCAAGAGGAGCCCCTTTGTCCCCTCCTCAGTGCAAGATGAGAGTTAGTTTCCGTGCTTGTTCGGGAAAGGATTCTCGGCGTTCCCTTTGCATACCAGAAGGAGGTGCTCTCCACAGGAGAGTCGAGATGACCTCCAGGGATCGTGTCATCCAGCCACAAGTACCCAGAAATCTGAATCCACTCAGGATGAGCCTGATTTCCCTGCACTCTCTCAACTGTCACCCCGAGGAACGACTGACCCCATGTTGGCACGTGTGACAGCCCTGGTGGCATCTCAAGGGAAAGCCACAGATCCCTCTGTCAATGCGACAGGAAGCATGATAGTGCTTCTCCCGCTCAGGAGGAGAGCGGGCGTGCATGTCTCCACTCGAGATGAGGCCTGACCACCCTGTGGACAGTCCAGAGGAACCCATGTCCCATGTCAGCACTTTCGAGCAAAGCTCAGGTTCCGACTGCAGCTCCTTACGTGGACCTAGGACCCGCCACCGACTGGAGAGGAATTCCGAAATTCGCACGGAGACGGGCCTCTCCTGAGGCCACACGAGAAGGTCCCTGAAGTCCCCATCGTAACTCGAGAAGGACCTGCTACAACACGAGAATCACCAGGAGGTCTACCTTACATGCGAGTTGAGGCCCTTTTCTGCTGCTGCATGTCGAGGGAAATCACACCTTCCCTCTTGAACCTCGAATGGCTCCTTCACTCCCTTGCTGCGACTCAAGAAGTTCTCTGACACACGCACCTCCACTGGACAGGAACCCCGAGGGTCCCGCCATAACTCAAGAGGAGCCCCTTTGTCCTCTCCTCAGCGCGAGATGAGAGTTAGTTTCCGTGCTTCCTCGGGAAGGGATTCGCGGCATTCCCATTGCATACCAGAAGGAGGTGCTCTCCACAGGAGAGTCGAGATGATCTCCAGGGTCGTGCCATCAGGCCACAAGTACCCAGAAGTCTCAATCCACTCCAGATGAACCTGATTTCCCTGCACTCTCTCGACTGTCACCCCGAGGATCGACTGACCCCATGTTGGCACGTGTGACAGCCCTGGTGGCATCTCAAGGGAAAGCCACAGATCCCTCTGTCAATGCGACAGGAAGCATGATAGTGCTTCTCCCGCACAGGAGGAGAGCGGGCGTGCATGTCTCCACTCGAGATAAGGCCTGACCACCCTGTGGACAGTCCAGAGGAACCCATGTCCCATGTCAGCACTTTCGAGCAAAGCTCAGGTTCCGACCGCAGCTCCTTACGTGGACCTAGGACCCGCCACCGACTGGAGAGGAATTCCGAAATTCGCACGGAGACGGGCCTCTCCTGAGGCCACACGAGAAGGTCCCGGAAGTCCCCATCGTAACTTGAGAAGGACCTGCTACAACACGAGAAACACCAGGAGGTCTACCTTACATGTGAGTTGAGGCCCTTTTCTGCTGCTGCATGTCGAGTGAAATCACACCTTCCCACTTGTACCTCGAAAGAGTCCTTCACTCCCTTGCTGCGACTCAAGAATTTCC
>SJXQ01007437.1:93838-134222 GCA_006408695.1 Aepyceros melampus | reverse complement strand
CGGTCCTCAGATGTGGCGTCCCTGTGGACTGCAGTGACTTCACGGATTATTTTGTGGCTCCCAGGGTGTGGATTGAGGTCTGCTTTACTCTCCAGACTGACGGCAGGGGTCTGGATGCCCGTCCCCCGGTGTGACCCTGAAGGAACACAGAGGACGATTCAGTGAAGGACAGTGGGTACAGGGGGCAGGCTGCCCAGGACGGCCTCTCCTTGCTGGGGGAGGTCACTGGAGAGGCGCTGCCTGTGCTGGGCCATAGACCACCCAGTGGAGGGGCCACGGGGAAGGACCCTTCCCCTCCAGGGTCAGCACGCGGCGGCTGGCCAGTGGTTTCAGGCCTCAGCCGACTTGTATAGTCCAGAAACATCTGTTGAGGTCGTAACCCCCAGTAGCTGTGAGTGTGACCTTATTTGGAAATAGTGACTTTGCAGCTGTAATCAATCAGTGGAAGGGGAAGTCCTCCCAGAGTCAGAGAAGACCTAATGCAAAGACCTGAGAAGATGAAGCTTGGGCGGGCAGGCAGGGAGCCACGACACGTGCAGACGAGGCAGAGACTGGCGTGATGCGCTGCCGCCCTAGGAGGGCCGGGGTCAGCCTGCCGCCCCCAGGAGCTGGGCCAGCCTTCCCCCTGGGCCCCCAGAAGGAGCCCTGACTCCAGACTTTCGGCCTCCAGGCCCTGAGGGAGCAGACCTCTGTTGTTTAGAGCCACCCAGCCTGTGGGAATTTGGCGGCAGCCCTAGGGGCCGGTGCCAGCCCGGCCTTCACTGCCTGTGGTCCTCGTCGCAGCTGTCTCTGCCCCCATCCCCTCCCTCTCGCACGGGGTGGCGGCGCTGGTGCTCCGTGCCCTGGGCTGGGCTCCGCTGATCCCTGTGGCAGCTTTGGAACAAGGGCTGACGGTCCCCGTTTCCTGCTCTGTCTAAATGGTAACGCAGAGGCTATCCCATTGCCTGGCCCTCCAGTTCCCCGTCTGCCCCAGTGGGACCCGCTCCCCTGGGCTGAGACGGACGTGGTCGGGTGCTGGGCGTGGGCCGCCGAGGGGCGACAGCATCTGTTTGCCGCGTCCTCTGTTCACAGGGGAGATAACATGCCCAGATGTGACAGAGCAATGTCATCGCGCTGGGCAGCTCTCGGATCCCCAGATAAGCTGTCGCTCGGACGGCTCCTCCAGTCTCTCGCTATCTGGCTTTATTTCGCTGTAATAGCGGGGAAGATGCAGTTGGTAACGACCCGTGACAGCTGCTATATTGATATTCCCAGTCTTGGGGAGAGAGACAGGAAAAAAAAATAAACCCTTGATAAAAGTATGATTGAAGATTAATAGTTGTCTGGTGACGATTCACAATGAAACAGGCCGTAAAGAGATTACTTGTCTGCAGAGTCCAATTGCTCCCAGCTGCAGAGAAGCTGGCGTTCAGAGAGGGTGCTGCTGGGCTGGGGGGACGGGTGCCTCTGTGTGGGCCCTCGGGCCAGCCCAGGGGCTCGTGGCGGTTTCAGGAACTCTTGGGCAGTGGCTTGGAAGAGTCCCAGCTTGGGGAGGGCAGATGGAAATTATTTGGAGCTGTTTATTTATTTATATGCCAGCATGTTTCAGGAAGGATTTAAAGAGGCTTAGAAATTGCTTTGTCTAAGAAGCTCCTAGTAATCCTCAAGGCTCTTCCCCTGCGGTGCAGCGGATCCTGTGGGATCAGTGAGCCAGGTGGGGGAGGCTGGGCCAGGAATGAGACCCCGGCCCTTGTGCTGACAATAAGGGAGCTGAGGCCCATTGGACTGCAGGGACCTCAGTGCCATGGGTGGAAAAGCCAGGACTGAAAACGACTCAACTCACTTACTCATTCATTCATTCTCTCATTGGAATCCTGCATCCTATGTGCAATTTTGTTCATCACAAGAAACCAAGAGACTAGTTACAAACTGGGACAAGTTATCTTGCTGCAAACCTAACCAAGGAAAGGTCAACGTCCTGAATACAGAGATACAGCTTGCACCTCTGCCCAGAGGAGACCCCCTTGGCCAGTGAGGACAGGAAGTGGCCTTGGTCACTGGCCATCAGGGGAGGAAGGTCCAAATTCTGGAGGATGTGATGGTGCCTGTGAAATTGGCAAAAATTACAAATTGGAGATGAAAATCACCTGGATGGGGGAGCAGGGGAATAGGATAGGAGGACAAAGGGTTAAGCGTGCGTGGCTGCCGTGGCTGTGTTGCTGAGGAGTGTATGAGGGTTTATTGCATTTTACAAATAACAAAGTAAGTGTATTCGTTCCCCGTGGCCACCAAACAAATTGGCACAAACTAGACAGCTTAAAACAACAGAAATTCATTCTCTCCCAGCTCCAGAGGCCTGAAAGCAAGGTGTACCAGATATGATGCCCCGAAAGGCTCCAGAAAGAGGTTCTTCCCACCTCTCCCAGCTTCTGGTCGCCCCTGGGGTTTCTCAGCAGTGGCAGCATCACTCCAGTCTGTGTTTCTGTCTTCACATGGCCTCCCCGCTCCCGGGGTGTCCCTCTGGGTCCGCCTCTCCTCTGTGTCTTATGAGGACAGCAACCATTGAAACAGGAGTCAGCCCTCAATTTAGGTTATCTCATTTTGAGACCCTTAACTACACCTGAAAAGACCTCTTTTCTGAACAAGGCCCCACCCACAGTTTCTGGGGTTTGGGGCATGGGTGTACCTCGGCGGGGGCGGGGGGGCGTTCTGTCCACTACAGGAAGTGTGTGAGGGAGCAGACCGGGTGGGTGTGAACAGGGATGGAATCAGGTCATGTGGGAGCATTAGGCTTGATCAGGGTCTCTTAAATTAGAACAGCCACGAAAGGCAGGCAGTTCATCTATCTCCTGGGGCATGTGTGTGAGAGGACAAGGTCCTTCTCCCAGGAGAAAGCAGCCAAGCCTCCCAGCTCAAGACCACCCGCCTGGCTGGGCCTGTGGGCCTCCAAATCTCAGGGCTTTTCTGCTCGACCAGAGTTCTCTGAGCAGAAAGCTCACCGCCCCCTCTGGAGGCTTTGTCCCTCTGTGGGATGTGCTTGTGTGTGTATGTGCATATGTGTTGTATAAGTGTGTATTGTGTGTGCACGCGTGTATGTGAGTGGCATGTGCACATTTGTAGGTGTGAGTGTGGAGGTATACCTGCATGTTGTGTGTGATGTATGCCTATGAATATGCACATCCGTGTGTGCATGTGTGTCTGTATGCAAGCTTGTATTCACAGTGTATGTGTGTGATGGGTGCACGTGTATGCACACCCAGGAACGTGTGTGATGTGGAGCTCACAAGCATCAGCATCTCCAGCATGGTGGAGCAGGTCCTGACCGGTGACCCTGGATCCTAGCAGTGTCCCCGGAAGCCGAGGCTCAGGGAGGCAGAGGGTGGCGGGGCCCCTGTGGGGCACAGGTTCCTCCTGGCCTGCGAAACCCTGCTTCCCTCTCCCAGACCCTCATTTATATTTCTTTGTTCTAGTTTATGAATCTTCATAAGCTGTCTTAAATCCTTTTTGAACAAGGCAGGGCATAAAGAGATAAATAAATAAAAACCCCATGCTTCCAATTTTAAAACATCTTTCCCAGGCCCCTCGTTCCGGGAACGATCCATTCATTACCTCTACAACTCCCCATCCAGGCCCCAGGCGCTTCAGGGCTCAGAAAAATGAGCTGGTTCAGAAGCAGCTTTCATCGTCCTGCTAACATTTACCAAGTGTCTTCTGACACCGTGGAGGGAAGCGTCAGCAAGCGCTGGAGACGGGAGCTGGGGCCTGGGAGGTCCTGGGCTGACCAAGCGACTACACCACTCTGTCTCAGCTGACGCTGTAGCTGGAAGGCCATCAGAGACTCCAGGCAGGCATCACACCCCTGCCCCCAACTACTCAAGTGCTTACTGAAAACCTACTGTGTGCAACCCAGGAGGCTGGGTGCCCACAAGAACTGTGTTCTAGGAAATAGCTTTAAGTCCTGCCCTTCAGCTTCCCCAGTGCTGAGAGCCTTCAGAATGGGACTTGGTTTCGCGTACTGGAGGCTGGCAGGGCTCCCGGTGCAGAGAAGGTGTCAGTGAAGGTGTTTGCTGATTGGTTGACCTATTGGCTGATAGGTGAAGAAACCAAGAAAGTCACGCTGTTAAGTAGAGGCTGAACTAAAAGGTGAGCTAGTTTGTTTCTTCATCAGACAGACCAGGATGCGTGTGTGTGTGTGTGTGTGTGTGTGTATCAACATCTGGATCCGGTCATTTTCCCACTTATACCAATGCTCTTTCTAGTGCCCCAGACAGAAATCTGTAGTCAGCTCCTTCCGCTGTGAGCACAGAACACGTGTGAGTGTGCCTGACACTGTCTCAGTTCCACTGAGACTCAAGGTCCTTCTCAGTGCATCCCTGATTTCGGTGGGTCCTAAGTCAGAATTGGGAGGCATTCTGAAATGAATCACAGTGTCCGAAGCCCTTTCCCAAGATGAAGGACCTCTCCTAGGTGCAGGCATCATCCTGGCCCTGGCCCAAGCGTTCAGTCTGCCATCAGAGGCTCTGGGTGAGTGACAGAGGTCAGATACCAGGGACCTGTGAGCAGCTGGAGTTGGCCACCATATTTCAGGCCCATCCCCACAATTTACTCAGTGGTTTATTAGGGGAAGCACACATTTGGCTGTATTGTCCTCTGTTTCATGAGCTGGAACCATGATTGCTGGCTCTTCCACGACCAGACACATATGCAATTGTGCTTGGCTGAAGCTACTGGAGATGAGAGGTGAGATTCTCACACTTTTGAGGCTTTCCTGAAGCACAGGGGCAGTGGATGTCCATTAATAAAGTAAGTGAGAAGTTGGGTATGTATGTGTACGCCATAAGTGGGTATGGGTTTTTGGTCTCGTGGGCTGCCCTTGAATTGACCTCAGACGGGAGATAAACGATGCTGTAGGAAGCATGTAGGTGGCGGTCAGGACTGGGCTCCGCTAGGCCTTGCCCCGTTTCTCAGCACGATTTAATCAGCTTCTCTCTCCCTCGGTGTCCTCACCCATGAAAATGGGGTTGCGGCCGAGTCCTGCCTGGTCCACCTAATGCTGCTACTTCGAGGACTGCAAGTGCTGTCAAGCACCCATGCTACAGAAGTTCAGACAGCTAACGCGAGGCATTTTCTGCAAAGATATGTCTAATCATCTTTTTTTTGTTTTAATATAGGATGAGGAATAATCAGTGCCAATTAAAAAACCCACAAGCATTTATCATATTAGCACATGAGACACTTTCACGGCAAATGCAGGGGATGTGGCTGGTGGCCGGGCTGGTTATTAGTCGACAAACCCTGAGAGAGCCGTGGACTCCAGCTTTCCTGTGAAGTGACAGCTGAAGCTCAGTGGCCTGAGCTCAGGCGCATCAAGCTTGCGGGGATCAGGGTTCTGTTTTCCTCTCATGGGGAGAACCTGGGGGACTCTGGCCCCAGACACCTTCCACCCTGAACTCCAGGTCATCCTCTCAGACTCGCCTCCCCCAGGGGACCCACAAGGCTGGTCACTGGTGTCTCCAGACCTGCCCCAGTCCCCCCGCCTGGAGAAACAGGAGGGTAAATCTAACTGGTGGGATGCTGAGTACAGAGCCTAAAATGTAGGAGTCGAGGCTGCAAACAGGCTTCTGCTCATCTCCTATCAATCAGCGATGACATGGTTGCAGGCCCTGGAGAAATGCAGAGACGCCGGTGGTCCCATGGGGAGGAAGGGGCACAGGCGAAGGCCCGGGCAGTGGGTGAGGCTTGACCAAGTCCAGGCTGGGCACAGCCTTTGGAAAATTTCCTGGACGCTCTGACCCTTGGCTTCTTTGTCTCTACCATGACTGTAGTGGTTGAAGTGTGTCCCCCTTCCCAAAACATCCAAGTCCTCACCTCGGGTACCTGCGAGAGTGACTGTATTTGGAAGCAGGTCTCTGCAGATGATGAAGTTAAGGTGAGGTCACGGGAGTGGGGCGGCCACCACCTGATGTGACCGAGCCATGGTCAGACGAGGGCGATCGGGACACAGACAGGCGCCGGGAGGCGGCTGCTGCAGAACAGGGGAAGGCCGGAAGGAGGCCTCCACTCCCCAAGGGTGCCGAGGATCCTGTCCATGCCAGCGGCTGGGAGGTGGCCAGGGAAACACTCTTCCTCGGAGCCCTCAGTAGGAGCCCAACTTGCTGACACTCTGATTTCAGACTTCTGGCCTCTGACTGTGAGAGAATAAATTTCTGTTGTCTCAGGCTGCCCCAGTGGTGATATTTTGTCATGACAGCGCCAAGAAATCAGTACACAGGCTGCAACCCCAGCCTCCCCGTTGCACGCAGCTGCTGACCGGGACCGAGAGGGCCCCAGGCGTCCCTGCTGCCTCAGCAGCTGGTCCCACGTCTTCCGGGTCTGCCAGGCCATGGTGCTTGGCGGGGTGGTCCTCAGCAGGAGAACAGAGGGGTCCCAACCACCCCCCCAGGCCCCCTCCCTCCTTAATGCTTCTTACTGGCATTTATCCACCATCATTTAATCACTCAAAAATTTACTCTGGGTCAGAGCTAACTAATACCAAGAGCAGGGAAGAGAAAATGCTCCTGGGCATGCAGTTTAGTGGGGTCAGGAGACAGAAGCAGGTGACCATTGTATGATGCGCCCAGCACAGCCCATGAAATATGCAGGAGGCATCCCAAGAACGGGAGCAGGGCCATGGAGGTGACTGGACACCAGAGCAGTGTCCTTGGAGGAGGGGAGAGCGTAGCAGGCCGTGGGCACCAGGAAGCGGCAGCCCTGGAGGCCAGCCTGTGACGAGGGTGACAGGACGCCAAGTCTGCAGGAGCTGTGGGTTGCCAGGTGATGCCGCGTTACAAAGGGAATTTCTTGGAGGGCTTCGTGCCATGTGGAGGGCTGGGAATTTACGCCCTGGACACCACTGGCATTGATGGGGTGGGGGTGGGGGCTCTGGAAATTCAGATTCTTGCCGCCCGGGAAACCAGTGGTGGGTCCCTGCTGGGACAGACTGGTGCTGCTTGGACCGTGGAAAAGACACAGTCTCATGACGCGCCCCCCCGAGATCTGAAAGATGTTCCCCAAATCCCACATGGGGCTTTCCACGCCACTCCCTAACCAGGTTCTCCCAGCTTCTTTCCTGGCTCTCAGAGCCGCAATTTTCATTCTGCTACCATGTCCGGGCGCTGCTGTCTCCCTTCCACCTGTGCGACCCGGCCTTCCAAGCCACGGAGGGCACGGGGCCTGCAGTGGAGAGTCCACCAGGGGTCCCCACGGAACGCTCAGCCCTGAGACTCTCCCCGGTCCCACTTGCAATGGCGAGGGAGGCAGGCAGGGGCGAGACCTCTGGAGGACCTGGCCATCAAGTCCAAGGGAAACTAGAACGCGGGTCCTCTTCGCCCCGCGGAGCCGGCAGGAGACTGGCTACCAAGATCCCCCTGCAGCACGTGAGGCGCCCTTTGCCTCCCTTCAGGAAGGGGCTGGGAGGAACAGCTGGAAGTTTCCTTTTGCAGGACAGATGCTACTTCTCAAGGGCTGGAGTGACAGGAAGGGGTCTGGGAAAACTGCCTCAGGGAAATTCTTTTTCCCACTCTCTAAGCAGAAGGTAACATTTGTTCATTCTGCTCAGGTTAAATTACCATATTAATTATTCAAGAGACTTAATGCGCTCAAACCAGAATCCGTGTACCGGATCCAAGGGGGAACCAGAAACAAAATCGATGGGTCCAAAGGCTTGGCAGCTGATGAATAATTAAGTCTCCTTCCCCTTGGAGTGAGACTGGGAAAGAAAGTTTACATGATGTGCAGACAAGACAGATAATAGAGAGATAGGCAGATAACAGGTAGATAATAGACTGGCAGATAGACAGATGACAGATTGACAGAGGGGGAGAGAAGGAGACATGTTGAAAGCTGGATAAAGCTAGAAAGCTAAATCGCTCAGTTGTGTCCAACTCTTTGCGACCCCGTGGACTGTAGTTCACCAGGCTCCTCTGTCCATGGGATTCTCCAGGCAAGAATACTGGAGTGGGTTGCCATTTCGTTCTCCAGGGGATCTTTCCAACCCAGGGATCGAACCCAGGTCTCCCGCATTACAGGCAGACGCTTTAACCTCTGAGCCACCAGGGAAAGCTGGATAGATGATAAATAAATAGAATTGTAGGCAGATGATGATAGATAAAAGACAGAGAGAAAGACAGGAAGGAGGGGACCTGGGACCAAGTCCAACTGAGTCTCTCTGTCCTAAGATCTGGCCCAGCTGTGTCTTGGGCTTCAGGAGTCACAGAACTAATTGGGCTTAGAAGTGACCGTGATTTCACACGTCTTTCAGTGTGACCCCGAGGGAAGGGCCAGGCCCCTGCGGTACTAGGATGGGTTTCACGCCATCTATTTATATCCAAATCAATTCTAAGTCGGTTGCATGACTCTCTAATCGAATCTGTTGTCCTTCATCCACAAGATGAGCTGCCCGGCTCCATGCTCCTGGGGGACCAGGCCCTTCTCCTGGTGGTCGGGCCGCTCACCCAGGCAGCCGGTTTTCTGATCGGGTCTGGGGTGGGCTTGCCCTCTGTACTTCTCTGATGGCCCAATATTTGTTCATAAACAATAGCACAAAGAGCCAGGCTGGCCAGGCTCTGGGGAGACCTGAGGATGCCCCACGGCATGGGATGCCCATCCGGTCACTAAACTTCTTGGAGGAGCCTGGGAGTCCTCGTGGAAGGTGGGAGTGCTAATACACTCATGACATGTCCTCAGTCCAGGAGGAAAGCAGGTGAGACATGCACAGCCTTTGAAGGGCGAATGGAGAGGCTGCTCCATCGGCTCAGAGCTGGACCGGAAACCCAGGGCTCACAGAGGCCAGTCCCAGGACCTGCCAGGGACCCTTGGCATCCACCTTCCTCGTCAGAACCTTCAGAGTATGTGCCAAGTGCCTAGTTCAGCACTGAGGGGAGAGGCACGGCTCCCCAGGACCTCTTGGGCGTCACGGGGGAGCCCGCCGGCCTGAGCTGCAGAGTGGGTTGTCTCCAGGAGGGGGCCCTCCCTGCCCTGTCAGACCGTCCCCAACTCTTGGCCCTCCTAGGCCTCCCCCTACTCCGCTTGTCATCTCTGCTGAGCTGCCCCTGGGGCATTGCCTTGGTGGTTGGAGGCACGGACCGTCCACAGCCCCTGGGATTGTTAGGGACATGGCTGGGGACCCACCACCCTGAGCTCCAAAGCTGCATCCACGTGGCCTCCTGACTTCCCTTTTCTAACCCTCTGTGTCTTCATCTTTAACATGGAATAACAAGCGTGCTCACCTAGGAGAGGTGTTGGGGGTCAAATGACGAAAGTGCTAATAAAATCTGCCAGGGCCTTAGCACAACCCTGGCTCGGAGGAGGTGCCTGATAAGTGTTCAGTCACTGGTTCTTCTATCACAAGTATTAATGAGTAATTTATCTAGGCTCGAAAATGTGCCTATTTGCGTTGTAAGACACCAAACTCACACCTGCGATGCGCTCTCCTGTGACAGCCAGGGGGTGGCCACACTGGGGAGAACTAGCCATGTGATTAGACCTGAATCCAGTGGAGCCCAGGCCTCAGACCTGCCCGAGCAGGGGAATCATAGGATCACGAGGTTTTAGAAGCAGAGGATTTCCTCTCCTTCCAGGAGCAGGAACACGAGCTCTGCATTCCCTCCCTGCGCCTGGCAAGTGGGGAGGAAAGGTCTGGAGAAGGGAATGGAGGTGCCCAGGTGATGGAGCTGGTCTGTAACCCGTGGTCACAGGCACTGTGGGCGAGGCCTCGCTCTTGAAACAGGCTCCATGGGTGGACTCTGGTCCTTGACAGAATGCCCCAGGATGTGTGCCTGTGGGCAGATGGCCAGTTCAGCAGCAGGCGGCGTCAGGGAGCACTCGAGGACGGAGAAAGCCTGGACCTGCAAGATAGGAACTGGTGCCACAGCGTGCTGGGAACCATGAGTCAGCAATTGTATTTCTCCGGTTCTGAGTTACATAAAGCAGCCTTCAGCCATAACTGGAGCCTGCAGAACTCACCCATCATCCGTGGTAATGTTCTGTATTATTTCCATTTTAATTAGAAACAATTGATTATGCTTCTTGCTCACCCGTCCTCCTTACCCCTAGCTCAGTGCTTTAGATAATGCCTTTCTTTAATGGCTGCCCCAGGGGGTTGCTGAAGAGGACAGTCGTATCTCAACACGCAGTTCCCGTGGCAGCAGGACAGTAAGGAAACTGGCAGGCAGCAGAGGGCGCTGGGAGCTTGCTGTGCCCCTGGCAGGAAGCAGGAGGCAGGGCATGGAGAGTTTACACTGTGTGGTCAAAAATGCCATGGTTCCCCATCTTGTACATCACCAGATTTCTGATAAATGTCCTACGGGAGACTGCATGAAAAGCACATGTGTATTCTGACCAGTACTTGTCCTAAATGTCCTGACTTCAAGGGACTAGTTCTGTACAATTTAGAAAAAAAACAAAAAACAAAACCCACTAACCTGATTTTTCCTCTTTTCAATCAGCACCAGCCACACACCGCTGGTAAAAGATGCCCTGTAGCACAGACAGCTGCCCATCCACCAGCAACCTGCTTCCTCTCTTTCTGGGGCATAATTAGATCATTCCCAGCTGCTTTGGTGCCATGTATGGCCAGGTTGACAGGTTGACTTCCCTGGTGGCACAGACGGTAAAGCATCTGCCTACAATGTGGGAGACCCAGGTTCAATCCCTGGGACAGGAAGATCCCCTGGAGAAGGAAATGGCAACCCACTCCAGTACTCTTGCCTGGAGAATCCCATGGATAGAGAGCCTGGTAGGCTACAGTCCATGGGGTCACAAGAGTCGGACACGCCTAGGTGACTTCACTTCACTTTATGGCCACGTGGCCATGCTCTAGGCAGCAGGTGTGAGCAGAAGGGATAAGCTTCACTTAGGATCTGGGGCCCAAGTTATCCTTCCTCCAGCCGGATGTGGACCCTGGGAGGACCTGGGTAGCAGAGCCATGAGAAGGGAGGCTCCAGGGCACTCTCCCTGGATCCTGTGAAGCCTGCCTGCTCAGCTTGCCTCCAAGCGCTACGTGAGAAGTCAATTCCCACCGAAGTCCAGCCAGGGCACAGGTGGGTCTGTCTGATCTCTGGTGTTTGTGGAGTCACTCCCACACGCCAGGCGCAGGACCAAGTGAGTGGCAGCTGAGTCCAGGGGGCAGGGCCTGCCTTCATGCAGGCAGCACAGTGGGCAGGCAGACAATGGGGAATCATCCCCGGCAAGTGAACTGTCGGGAGGAGACAGAGGGACAGTGACGGTGCAGCGGGCCCAGAGGCGCAGCGCTGGTGAAGGGCTCCCGGAAGACGGGCCCTCCTGCTGAGGTCCGGGGGTGCAGAGGAGGGCCCTGGAGGGGAGGTGGAGGGGCCCCCCAGAGCAGTGAATGGCCTGGAGCCGAGGACACGCTGGGCGGGCTCATGGGCCCGAGGGAGGGCAGCATGGCAGCAGCCAGGAGGGCCAGCGGGGGACCGATTGGATGGGGCGGCTGTGGTGCAGTCCTCCTCTCAGGCCACAGTTTGGCATCCGTGAGTGCAGAGCTGGCCCCTCAGATGAGCGTTGGGCTGGTGGGCTGCACACAGCGTGGTGCCCGGCCTGGGGCCGCCCTCTCCTTTCTCCGAGCCATCTGCTCCTGGGAGGGGCCTGGGGCCTGGGGCCGCTTTTGCCTGAAGCAGTGGCCTGAGGACAGCCGATGACTCCAATAATTGCCTCCTTTCCAGCCGCAGGCAGTGATGAATGGGCCCTGAATCCACGTGGTTTCAGGAATCGATACTGTAATATCTTTATACGGCGGGGAGTGAGGTGAGGAAGTAGAGCACAGCCTTTGAATCTCCCCTCTGGGCCTGCGGAGGCGACGATCTCTGGGCACTTGCAGGCATGCGTCCGTGATGGAGGGCAAGCAGACGCAGCGGGTGGGGTGCGAGCCCCGGAGCCCAGGGCCAGCGAGGGCAGGGTCTGTCATCCCAGGCTCTCATCACGGACAATGTGAAGAGCTCTATGAAGTGCCAAGTGGCCAGCACATGCATCCAGTAGTCGCGATGGCAGAGAGCTGAGTCCTGGGGACTGCGGAGCGCCAGCCCTGGGGCGCGTTCTGCAGCATTCACGTCTTCAGATGGTGATGAGACCTCAGACAGCTAACCTGGTCCCACTCTGACAGGTGACATCGCTGGCTCCTAAAAGATAAAGTTATAGACTCAAGGCCATGCCTTAAGTTGGAATCAGAATAATTTTCCAGAACATCTGCTCTGAGCTTCACTTTGCCCACCGAGAGGGTTCAGGAAAGAGCAGCTTTGCTCTGAGTCAGCTTGGAAAGTGCTCTGCCCGTGGGACCAAGGAGCGGGGTATGGGACAGGGGCCCGCAGGTGGGGCTCTGCCCACATCTCATCTATGTCTTCAAGAGGAAAACCGGAGCACCCTCTTGTCATAGCAAACATCCATCCATCTCTGTTCCCCCCCTCCCAAAGCACCTAGGGTGAGAAATTGACTTATTTGCCGTTGCACTGAGACTAAAATAAATGACACTATTTCCTGCTCATCTTGTGAGCGATGTTTTCTTCTTTAAAAAAGAAGCATCACTGTCTCCTTCTGTTTGCTCAGCTGTGTGGGTTACTCATTTGTTCAGATAAGTCCTCCGAGAGCAGATGTCCCAAGCTCTTGGCCAATAGAGTGATCAGAGACCAGCACATCCATCTGCTGGTCAGTGACACACCCTTCGTCACCCTCTGCAGAGAAAGCTTGGGCTCTGACAGAGGGAACTGTGTGTACTGCCCCGCCCTCCACTGAGAAGGAGATACTCAGCTTGGTCATGAAGCACAGCTCCTGATCTCAGGGCGTCATCCAGTCTGATGGAGGAGGCGGTTCCTGATCTGCTGGACAGATGGAGGGGATGCAGCCCCTGATCCATAGCCCCTGGCCTGATGCTTAGATGGGAGTGATGTATCTCCTTGTCTGCTGTTGATGCAGGACATACCGCCTGCCAAATCTTATGGTCAGATGGGGGACCCTTTGCCTCTCTTACTGCTGCTCAGATGTGGGAGATGCGATCTCTAGTCTTCATGTTTCCCTGGTTGGGGCAGAAAGGCAAGATTCTTTCTTCTGAGAGCCTAGCCTCCCAGCAAAACCATAGCCTTCAGAGGGCTGCACAGTCTTACAGAAGTTGGAGACCCCTTGATCCCTGCCCACCAGGTACCCTACAGTCTGAAGAGGAGGGTCAGCACCTGTCCACGGAGAGGCATAGGGATGGTATCAAGACAGGTGGGCTGCTGCTCCAAAGACAACTAGCATCTGCCAGGGCTGAGGGGGTGGTTGCCTGGTTTGGTTTTATTGACTCTGGAGAGAGCCAAGAGGCATTTAGCCAACTGGTTGAAAGGGAAAAATCCAGACGTTCTCAGTCACACTCTTGCTGAGCAGCACACGTGGCAGATCCCAGATGATGGGCTCAGTGTCCTTCCAATGCTGACTCTGGGCTGTGGCTGGGGTCCCAAGGGTGGCTGGGCTGAAAGACTGCCCAGGAGGCACCATGAAGACTGTGATGCAAAACCCTGGGTTTGGGTGGGGGTGGGGTTGAGGGGAGACCCATGTTATATTTTCAGTAAGAACTCAAGCCTTACCTGATGGGCTCTGCTTGGGGGTATCCCAGAACTCCTTAACCAGTCCCTTGAGAATAAGACCCCAGAACACCCATCCCTGGAGAGCTCAGGGCACGGATGCCCCTCTAGGACTGGAGAATGAGCCATGACCTTCATCCAATCTCGATGTCCAGGACTCTGACAGGTTTCTGGGTCAGACTCATCAGAATCACTGTAATTCCTGGACAGTCCAGGGCAGGAGAAGGCAGAAAGCTGAAGCTAAAGTCTATCTCCAGGAAAGCGTCTCCATGAGCTCTCCACGGTGCTGAAACCATCTGCTTTCCCTGGCACTGGGTCTGTGTTACAACTTCTCTCCCGCCTGGGGCCACCGTGAGCCCTTATCAAAGTGGGTGGCTCTCGACCTGTGGTTGTAGGGCAGCCCTGTGGGACCTCCTGCCCAGAAGTACCTTCCCTTGGCATCTGGAAGCCCCTCATGGGTGTCTGCACACTGGAATGTGAGGTCACTGGGTCAAAGACCCAGGACCATTTTCTCTTCCTTGCACAGAACTCTACACAGTGTCCTGAGTCCTTCAATGCTTGGTCAACAGTTTTGCGTGCAGTGGGTGGAGATTACATAGAGTCCACCCGATCCTTGGACCCGTTTCATTATCTAGCCCAGTGAGAGGTGAAAAAAGAGAAACAGCATGTAATAGATAAAAAGAGGACTCACAAAGAGTTTTCCACGATCTAGTTTTACTTACAATTCACCTTTCTAATAGACCCTCCAGTCTTTGCTTTTATGATTATCAGAGTCCCCACGGCTTCCTGAGTGTGGTCTGAGGTCCACTGAGGACTGGTTGCCAGCCTTCTTCTGAAGGTTAGAGCGTGCAGCCAGCAGAAGACAGTAACAAAGCCCAAACGCCCGCATCAACGAGGGGCAAGCTTTCAAGAGCCAGCCTCAAGTATCCAGCTTCTTTCTATCGTTTTTGGCCCAAACTCATGTTCAATAAACCTGCAGGCTGCCCTCTCCAGTCATCTGATCCAACATCGATCCCCTCCTCCCGAGGGCCCAAGGCATCTCACTTTCTGGAGCACGTGTCTGAGTGCGCTATTTTCATATTTGCTTTATTCTCTAATTGCCTGAGTATTCATCTTTCTGCGAGATCAATGTCTGATTCATCTCCATACCCTTCATCACCTAGCATAGGAACCTGCTTGACCTTTTAGGAAGTTACTGAATGACTAAGCAGCTCCTATGATTCCTGCTCCTAGTAATACTGATAACGAAGTGCCATAAGGTGCCATGTCAAGTCCATTTTAGCTTTATTGCTTCTGTTTGTGCTCCGGAGAATTCCAAGAGGCCTAATGGAGAGTATTCTCAGTTTATACGGAGAGCACAGAGAAGTTAAGGAAGATGCCTGAGGGCACACAGCCCAGCAGTTTGTTCCCAGAGCTTGTGCTTCCCAAAAAGAAACAAATGGAACCCAAGCACGGTAAGTTGGTTTAGTGAGTGTAGGTGTATGGAGCAGGAAATAAAGTCGGGCCTCTCTTCCTGATAGACTCTCATAGAAATCTGAGGCATTATATCCAACCAGTCCATTCTGAAGGAGATGAACCCTGGGATTTCTTTGGAAGGAATGATGCTAAAGCTGAAACTCCAGTACTTTGGCCACCTCATGTGAAGAGTTGACTCACTGGAAAAGACCCTGACACTGGGAGGGATTGGGAGCAGGAGGAGAAGGGGATGACAGAGGATGAGATGGCTGGATGGCATCCCTGACTCGATGGACATGAGTCTGAGTGAACTCTGGGAGATGGTGATGGACAGGGAGGCCTGGCGTGCTGTGATTCATGGGATCACAAAGAGTCGGACACAACTGAGCAACTGAACTGACTGATAGATCTTCTGGTCCAAAAGAACGATTTTATAAATGAGGCTTTGCACGAATGGGTGAAGAGGAACTACATTGCACTTGGCTACAAGCAGATTAGCCACGAACAGCGCCTAGACTTCTCCACCTGCCACCAGGGACCTACAGAGTCACAGCACGTGGGCATTTGGGGAGCAGGAAGACTCCATGCACGTACGATGCCTTGGGTCACTGTGGTGCTTGTGTTTCTAAAGTGAAGTGGCCATAGTAGGTAGTGGACCGCATTTGCAGAACGTGGTGGCATTTTTACAATTTTTACAAAAAGGTGTGTTCAGCCAGTGTATTTATTAAGTTAGGGGTTCCTTTGTACATGATGGAGAATCTGAATTTTGAGCGACTTCAACACGTGTAAGTGCAGCAGAAGTGAGCCAAAGAAGCCAAGGAGCAGGGCACGGGGCACATTCAGGCGCGGCTCTCACTGAGCACGCCCACCCTTCACCGTGGGGGGACAAGGGCAGAGGGGTAGGTCTGGCCCCTCTTTCAAGGGCACGCCCTTTGCTCCCATCTGAGGACGTGCGCTAATTCACAGGAGAGCTCTGAGCCACACAGGGAGACAATATGCCCTCTTGTTGGGTGGCAGGTACCCTGGCAAAAACAGGAGAGGAGCCGAGAGTGGGCACTGGGTGCAGCCTCCCCCACGAGCTGGCCAGTAGGGGCCTGTGCCGTCTCCCCATCGCTCTCGTCTGCCCTGTCTCTGCCTCACCTGCTATCCACACTATGGTGTCAGACCCCACAGCATCCTAGCAACCTGGCCAGGGCTGCGACTGGTCCTCAGCTTCCAGATGAGGCAGTGGGCATCCAGGGACTCTGGCCAGTCCCAGCTCAGCAGTAAGCCCTGGCTCCCAGCTGCTAGTGTGCGTGCCCCCGTGAGCGCAAGCAGTGCGTTCACCTCTGGGTCCTGGCCTCTCACTAGCCTTTGCAAAGCCTGATGAACTGACTCAAAGGGCAGAGCCTGCGCCTTGGCCGGAGGGCCAGCCTGCGGTCAGCATGGGGGCGGCAGGTGAGGCAGGCACCATGCACTGGCCTTGACGCTGAAGGTAGCAGCTGTCTTGTCAAGGGTTGTATCATTCTCATCGGCCTGTCCCTCCACTTCCTGCCCAACCCAGGTATCTTGTGGGCAGAGCCAGTCCTGGGCCTCTGCCAGGGAGGGAAAGGCAGCAGGAAGGGGAGTGATGGGCACAGGCCTCTGGAGATGGGCGTGCAGAGGAGCCGGGCCTCTGGCAGGGAAGTTCCATTGTCCTCCCAGGCCCAGCCCGCACACCCTCGGGGCATCCTTCTCACCCCACTGTGGGAGTAGGTGCAGCTCTTCCCTCTTCTCGGTCACATCTGGGCATAAAACAGAGCCTGGCGTGGAGGCTCTGTCTGGGACTGAGTGAGAGAGCGAATCAATAAGTGATAAAGATAGCCTGGCCCAGGAGGATGTGTGGCTGGATGCTGACCACTTAGACTCAGAGAGGGTCTCCATCTCCTGTGCGGTGCTTAGTGTTTCGACCTTCACAGTGGACTTTTCTTCCTTTTGAATTTTATTCCAAGTGCATTTGACTATAAATAAGAATTCAAATTTTAAAAATCATCGGTTCCTCGGAGTGGTGGCTGTGGCTGGCGTCCTCTGGCCCTGAGGGCACACGGTCTGCTGACCATCAGCCCACTCATAAGGGAGCCATGTATGCCCAGTGGTCAGGGCAGCTCTGGACTCAGGTGTGGCCACGGTCCCAGCACTGGCCCTCCTGGCCTGGCCACTGTGGGCGAAGTCACGTCTTTCCTCCGTGCCTCTGTTTCCTCATCTCAGATGTGGCCTGACCGAGCTGAAGCGGTGGAGGCCTGCGCCCGGCTCCAGGCAGCCCCAGAGAGATTTGATTCCATCTCATGAACTCACCCCGAGGGCCCCTCCCCTGGGTGATGTGCTCAGGGGTGGGGGCGTGGGTCTTATGGGCCTTACTTCGTCTCAGATACCCCATGGCCTCACAGAGTCACCTCACAACACAGACACAGCCTGCTTGTCCCCTGCCAGGGGCCTGGGTGGGCAAGAGATGTGGGTACTTAAGGAGATATTAAGTCACGTGTCTCAAAGAGATGCTTCTTGTTAGTCCTGTGTCATTAAGCATCACTTAATTATTAAAAATTAATAACCTTACAACTGTGTGAGACACGTCTGATTACAGATACTTGAAATCCATAAATATCTTTAAAGGACCAATTACTGCTTCATTAAGGGACACTACTGATGACAGACCATACTCCAGAGACCCTCAGAGTAGAGAGGATGTGTGGCTGGGTCCCCTCCCCCATCTTGCTCAGTCCTGCTCCCCTCGGGGCACCCCCTGCCCTCAGATCACATCACCTGCAGGAGGAGCCTTCCAGGTGCGCGCAGAGCACCTGGCTGTCCCATCTTCTCTCTCGACTTGTCGTTGGTGGGTTTGCCCACCCTTGACCCCAAGCACTCTATCCTGGCTCCTCTCCTCTCCCTTTCTTTCTCCCCAGCTTTATCGAGGTCTAGTAGACAAACAAAAAGTGTGTATACTTACGGTCGCATGACACATTTAAACACTGTAAACTGGTCACACAACCAAGCTAATTAGCTCACCCATTGCCTGACAAGGTCTCACCACTTCCTTCTTTTTCTCTTTTGTTTTGGTAAGACCAGTGAGAATCTGCTCTCTCAGTGACTTTCAGGCACACGATAACAGTATTTCCCGCTCCGATCATCTGTGCTTTAGAGCCCAGACTCACTCATCCCACACACACCTGGTGCCTTGACCATCTCCCTGCCCCCCACCTCACCCCAGCCCCAGTGACCGGCAGCCTGCCCCCTGCTCCTGTGGGTTCGTGTTTTTCGGATTCCACATCTACATAGTATTTGTTCGTCTCTGACGAACTCTCAATCTCAAAGTCAATCCTAAAGGAATCCAGTCAATACTTAAGGAAATCAATCTTGAATATTCATTGGAAGGACTGATGCTGAAGCTGAAACTCCAATACTTTGGCCACCTGATGTGAAGAGCTGACTCATTGGAAAAGACCCTGATGCTGGGAAAGATTGAAGGCAGGAGGAGAAGGGGATGACAAAGGATGAGAGGGTTGGATGGCATCACCGATTTGATGGACATGAGTTTGAGCAAGCTCCGGGAGTTGGTGATGGACAGGGAGGCCTGGCGTGCTGCAATCCATGTGGTCGCAAAGACTCGAACACAACTGAGCGACTGAAATGACTGACTTCTCTCACTCAGCATGAAGTTCTCAAGGCCTATCCATGCTGATGCAAAAGCAGGATTTCCTTCCTTTTGAGGCTGAGTAACATCCCACTGTGACTCACATACCACGTTTTCTAGTCTAGTCATCATGCATGAACACGTGGGTTGCCTGCACTTCTTGGCTCTTGCGGAAGATGCTGTTGTGGACATCCTTTCGGTCAGTCTGTCTGTCTCCCCTTTTTTCTTTCTCCTCTCTCTCGCCCTGCATTAACCCCATGGTGCCGTGGCAGGCATGTCTGTGGGCTCTGTGTGCAGTGCTGCTGGGCCCGGGGTCAGCCTCTGCGGAGTTCTGATGTCAGGCACTTGGGTAATTTCTGCTTTGACCAGATCTGCTGATGGGGTGGCTGAGACGTGGCCCGGAGGCCCAGGCAGGTGAAGGGCCTGACCACAGTCACGTGAGTAGAGGGTGAAGACCCTGGGGGCTCGGAGGTCTGTGCTCCCTGAATCAGCCCAGGGCCCCCCTTAGGGCCAAAGCAGACCCCCTGTCAGCTCCGGGCCCCCTGTCAGGTCTCGGCGTGGAGGACTCGGGCCATACTGTTTAGAGACACAGGTGGGTGGACGTGGAGGTGGGAAAAGGCACTGATGTATTCCTAACCCATGGAGTGGTCCATACATGTGTGCACACCTGTGTACACGTGCACCAGGCACACACGCTTACTCACACACACAGGTACAACCCCTACCCCCAGCCCCATCCAGAGGCCTGGAGATGCTCAGCCAGAATGACGTCACTCCTTTCATGTTTGGAGTAAAATAGCTTCTCTCCCAAGGGCCCTGGGACGCCAGCTTACCAAGCCTGGGCCAGTCCACTGGAGATGTCCTTGGGCCCTGTTGGGAGACCTTAACTAAATTCTTCTGTGTGACAAGGACTTGCACTTGGTGTCTGTTCTGGGCAGGGGAGGTGGTGGTGGAAGGATGGGGTAAGTGGGGGAGCTGGGAAGGTGGGCTGCAGTCAGGAGGAACCCCCGGGACTTCAGGGGCACGTGTGGCTCCAGCTCGATCACGTCCGCTCCTGGGTGCACGGTGGGCTGAGCATCTGTTTGTGAGATGGGGCTGGAGGTCACGTGGGTGCCGGTCACGGAGGAGGTGGGGGGTTGGGGCAGTCCCTGTGGCACTCGGCGGCCAGTGGAGGGCGGGTGTTAGGTGACCTCTGGGGACGGAGCACAGAGAGACGCAGATGAGCCAACAAATGAGGCTATTTATGAAAACTTAAAAATGGACACAAGTCACAGTGTACATTTTGCCAAAGCATAATCGTACAGAAAAAAATCCACCTTAAGCCCATTAGATGATGACCTGTAGGGTGGAAAGGGACAGACAAGGACAAGCCCTGTGTGGACTCGCACGGTGTGCTGGGCTCCCCGAGATGCACTGGCCGGGGGCGGAGGTCGGGGGGAGGTGATGGCTGCTGGTCCCTGGCTGCCTGCCGGCCAGGAGTTACTCAGCGGTCTCCCGCTGGCTAGGACAGGCTGGGCAGCCTTGGCTCTGTGCTGATGGTCCTCTCCGGAGACCAGGACTCGGGGGCCTTGCTCTCACTGCTCTTCATTCACTCCTTTTCCTGCTTTCTTTGTAAGTGCTGGACAGTGTCACCCTGAGTCAGGCTGCATTGTGTGTCGGGGCCCAGGATGGCAGGCGCTCCCCTGCCTGCCCAAGGAATTCAGAGGAGGCAGTTGAGCAGGCAGAGAGCACCTGGAAGACTGCCTGGAGGAGGTGGTACCAACAGGGTTCAAGCAGTGAGGCCGAAGGGCTGCGTGAGAACCCTGGCTGGGTGAGGGTCCAGGGCTGGGGGTTGAGACTCCACCCTCTCCTGGTCCTCCAACTCTCAGGGGCTCATTAAAGAGCATCGGCCTCATGAGGATTACAGGAGGGAATGCCCGAGAGTCTGGTGCCTAGGGACCTGCAAGTTCCCCTCTGCTGCTGGGGTGGGGGTCCAGGGTCCTCTCTCCTCACACCCTCTCTGCAGCAGCCAACGTCCCCTGTTTGTCTGCGAGCCCTAGTCTGCCTCTGCTCCCCTCGCAGGCCTCGTCCAGGGAACCCCATGGGCACACACACACACACACACTGGGAGCCTCCCCTCCAGCAGCCCAGGCACGGGGTTCCTGGTCCTCAGGGGGAACTGGACCCAGGGCACCCAGAGACCTGCTTGCCTCCTCCACCCTTTCTCTCAGCCTCGCATCCAGCAGGCCAGTAAGTCTGCATGGACCGACCCACTAGCCTGTGTGTGTCAGCCTTGACTGACCATCTGAGCAGCCTCCTCACTGCGTGTCCTGTGGCCTGTTCACCCTACGCTGACATCCTTCCCAGTGGTCTGCCCCCACGGGAGTCCAGAGATGGACTCTAGCTTGGCCTGTGCCCGCCCCTCTTGTACCTCCATCTCCAGCAGTGTCAAGCTGCTTGTGGTTCTTCCACGAATATACAGAACACAGTGGGGAGGATATTACTTCCCTGAGCTTGTACGCTGTTGTTCCATTTTCTTTTTTTCCTTTTTTCTTATTTTTTCCTTGTTCCATTTCCTTGAATGGCTTTATGTCCCACCTGGCAAACTCCTATTCATCCTCTAAAACGTCCTGCTAACATGTCCACCTGTTGTGATGCCCACAGACAGGGTTCAGTTCTCACTCCCTGTGCTCAGACGGTTTCATTTTTCCTGTATCCTAATTACTTGTTTACCTGCCTGTCTCCTCCATCAGATCAAGGGTTTCTAGGAGGCAAAGCAACACACGTGTTTCCTTAGCTGAGGTTGCCTCAGACCCCTGATCTACAGGCATGTATGTCCCTGAGTGGACGAGTGGAGGGAGCAGAGAGGCGCTCACGGTTCTGTGTGTGACTTGTCCTTGTGACAAGGCTGGAGCGGTCAAGGTCAGGCCTGCTGCTCGTCACACTGACACCATCTCGGGGAAAATGACAGTGTGTCTCCAGACTCACTGCCAGCTCGGTGACCCGCCAGGTTCAGGCAGGACAGCTGCTCAAACTAGGTCAGAGGCCCGGCCGCCCACCTGGTTCCAAGGAGCGTGCTTCATGATTGCAGGAAAGAGTTAAGCTTGCGTGTGATTATTTATCCATTTGGCTAATTAGATTTTAATAGGGTCTGCACATTGCACGCTGCAGCGCTGCAACAGGAATTTAAATGGGCTTTGCCAGGAAGCATGTTGGTGTTGGACACTGACCAGAGGCTGGAGCAGGGGTGGGGGACAGAGAGGCAGGGCACGGGCAGCAGGGCCTTTGCCCGCCTACCAGTCTCTTCCCGCCACCCCTGGGCAGCATTTATTACTTCCCATCCTCCTTCCTTCCTGAGGCACCCCATGGGCCAGCTCTGAAGACAGTGGTGAGCCGACCTTCCCCTTGGGGGCACATTGTCTGATGATGGAGGAAGACACCAATGACGAGGTCGTATCCCACACAGAGGTCCCTCCCCGGGAGTACTGGACTTGTGTGAACTCATTAGATGCTTTCCTCATCCCTTCCCACATCCTACACACCAGGAGATCAGGGCACAGAGAAGCTAAGAGACTGGCCCAAGGTCACACAGCGACCAGCGGAAGAGCCAGGACTCTCGCTCAGGCTGCCCGCTGGCGGAGCTGTGTGTTTAACTGCCTGTCTTACTGCTTCTCCGTGTCTGCCAAATGCACAGGGCATGGTGGTGCTAGGGTTCAGAGAGAGGTTAGCAAGTGTCCAGATTTAGACTTGGGGCAAGTCAGGGGATGCTTAGACCAAGATTCAAATCTACAGGAAGTATATGCAGTTGAGGGGAAAGGAGGTGCAAAGGGCCTGAGGTGGGTGGCCCCTTGGTGAGTGGGAGGGTGGGAGAAAGTGAGTAAAAGGCTGCCTGCACTGGGACGGGGGTGGAATCAGACCAGAGCAGGAGGCCTGGGATGAGGGGTGCAGGGGCCTGCAAGCAGGAGGGACAGTCCTTAGAAGGACAGGACTGGGGTCCTGCTCACCTTTCTTCCTCTGGGAAGCCCCCAGGTCTCACTTTTCGGGAGAGGGGCTGAGCTGGCCTTTGGTGGCCTCTGTCTCTGCATTCCTATCCCTGAGTCTTGGGCTGACTCCAGGTGTTGGTGCTTCAGCTTCCTGTGCTTGTGCCAGGGGTGGTGTGCGTACCACTTCCGGCTGGGCCCAGCCACCCTTGTGACTTGGTGGGCCCGCCTCTGCCTGCTGTGCCTCATCGCAAACTCCACGCTGTCACCTCCCAGTACACAGCGCCTGCCTTGTCTTGCGGCTCCCGCATCAGGCCACCAGCACCGCAGCCTGGACCGGCCAAGAGCCCTTCCCTGCTCTGTGACCCCCAAAGCCTGGAGTCCAAATCGGGACCCTTCCCGGGGTCTTACCAGAGACTCTCGGCTCTGCAGTGTGGACCTGTTTTTTGGGTTTCTAGTTTAATTCCATTAAGATCTGAGGACCAGTTCTGTATGATTTCTATTCTTTTAAACGTGTCAAGTTTGGTTTTACGGCCCAGGACGAGGCCAGTCTTGGTGAGTGTTCCGTGGGCACTGGAGAGGAATGTGTGCTCTGAGGTTGCTGATAGAGAGTTCAATCAGTGTCAGTTAGGCCTGCTTGTGGACAGTGCTGTCTGAGCTCACACATCCCTACTGATTTTCTGTCTGCTTGTTCTATCAATTACGCGGAGAGGAGGGTTGACGTCTGGACTTGAATTGTGGATTTCTCCTTTCAGTCCCATTAGTCCTGCCTTCTGAGCTGTGAAGTTCTGTCATTAGGCACGTCTGCCTTTGAATGGGGCCCTTTATTGTTATGTAATGTCCCTCTTTATCTCTGATTATCGTCCTTGTTCTGAATCTGCTTTGTGCGACATTCATTTACCTGCTTCAGCCTCCTTTGTTTAGTGATTGCTGCTACCTTTCACCATCCTTTTTCTTGAAAGTATCCACATCTTCATATTGAAACCTGGTCAGAATAGAGTTGGGTCTTGCTTTTTTTAAGATTGACTCTGACAATCTCTGTCTTTTAACTGCTGTGTTTATACTATTCACGTTTAAAGTGATTACTAAGATAGATTAAAATCTGCTACTTTGACAGCTGTTTTCTATTTGTTCCCCTTCTACTTTCTTTCTCCTTCCCTCTCCTTCTGCTTTTCTGCATTTAATTGGACACATTTTATGGTTCCATTTTATCCTCTCTGTTGTCTTACTATTTACGACTATTTAAAAAAGTACCAATGCTTTCCCTAGGGTTTACAATGTATGTTTTTAAGGGAACTGAGTCAAATACTGTTATTTAATTTCATGGGTACTGTAAAGATCTGATAACAGTGGTCCCAATCCCCCCTTTTTTCTGTTCTGTTTTTCTTTGCAGATTCTATATGCACACAATACCTTGTTATTATTTTTTTCTTAGGCAGTTATATTTCAGAACTGGGGTCAGTAAGCCATGACCAGTGGCTTGATTTATAAACACGAGTTTCTTGACACACGACCCATTTATTTACATTTGGTGCTGCTTTCATGCTTATTTACATATTTACAAGGGCAGAGTTGAGTGCAGAGTCAGGTAGTCGAACAAAGAGCATCTGGCTCACAATACCTAAAATATTCACTATCTTTCTCTCTAGGAAAACATTTGCTGACTCATAGTTTAGATCAGGGCTTCCCTGGTGGTTCAGATGGTAAAGAATCTGCCTGCAATGCTGGAGACCTAGGTTCAGTCCCTGCGTTGGGAAGACCCCCTGGAGAAGGGAACGGCACCCACTCCAGTGTTCTTGCCTGGAAAATCCCACGGACAGAGGAGCCTGTAGTCTGGCGGGCTACAGTCCATGCAGTTGCAGAGTCAGATACAACTGAGTGACTAACACACACACTGTTTAGATCAATTAAAACTAAAGAAAAAATAAATTTTATTTTATCTCATTCTTTTCATTTCTAACAAGCCTGTAAATACATTTTCTGACTGATCCATTCCTTCCATGAAGAATCTCCTTGATCACTTCTTAGAGACTCTATGGGCAGTAAATTCCCTCAGGTTTCATTTGTCTGAGAAAAATCTGAATTTCTCCTTCATTTATTCATGAACTCTTTTTTTTAATTGTAAAAATTTAAAACCTGTTTAAAATTGGAGGGGTGTTGTATAATGAACCCCAATATAATCATCTCCCACCCTTTACAATATCAATTCTGGGCCCATCTTATGTCCTCTACACCCCACCTCCTCCTTCCTGAAAATCATGCACGTGATATCGTCCATAAAATATTAGCATGTGTGTGTAAAAGATAGTGACCATAAACCACTGAAGGTAAGGATTTAAAAATCCTAAAGAATGAGCAGAGTTGCCCATGAAAAATTAACAATATTTTCTTAATATCATAAAATATTCGACAGGTTTGTTTCCCTAACTATTTCATGACAGTTTACTCCAGTTTTGAAGGACTTTTTGAAGAATATGGGGTTGACAGGCTTTGTCTTTCATCATTTTAAAGATTTTCCCCCATTGTCTTCTTGTATTCATTACTTCTGAAAAGAAGTTGACTGTAATTCTTATCTCAGTGCCTCCATAGGTAATGCATTTTCTCCCCTTCTTCATTTCAGTTCAGTTCAGTTGCTCAGTCGTGTCTGACTCTTTGCAACCCCATGGACTGCAGAACGTCAGACTTCCCTGTCCATCACCAACTCCTGGAGCTTACTCAAACTCCAGTCCATCGCCTCAGTGATGCTATTCAACCATCTCATCCTCTGCCTTCAATCTTTCTCAGCATCAGGGTCTTTTCCAATGTGTCAGTTCTTTGCATGAGGTAGCCAAAGTATTGGAGTTCAGCTTCATCATCAGTCCTTCCAATGAATATTCAGGACTGATATCCTTTAGAATGGACTGGTTGGACCTCCTTGCAGTCCAAGGGACTCTCAAGAGTTTTCTCCAACACCACAGTTTAAAAGCATCAATTCTTCAGTACTCAGCTTTCTTTATAGTCCAACTTTCACATCCATACATGACTACTTGAAAAACCATAGCTTTGACTAGATGGGCCTTTGTTGCTAAAGTAATGTCTCTGCTTTTTAATATGCTGTCTAGGTTGGTTATAACTTTTCTTCCAAGGAGCAACTGTCTTTTAATTTCATGGCTGCAGTCACCATCTGCAGTGATTTTAGAGCCCCCCATAATAAAGTCTTTCACAGTTTCCATTGTTTCCCCATCTATTTGCCATGAAGTGATGGGAATGGATGCCATGATCTTAGTTTTCTGAATGTTGAATTTTAAGCCAACTTTTTCACTCTCCCCTTTCACTTTCATCAAGAGGCTCTTTAGTTTTTCTTCACTTTCTGCCATAAGGGTCATGTTATCATCTGCATATCTGAAATTATTGATATTTCTCCTGGTAATCTTGATTCCAGCCTGTGCTTATCCAGCCCAGCATTTTGCATGACATACTCTGCATCTAAGTTAGATAAGCAGGATGACAATATACAGCCTTGACGTATTCCTTTCCCAATTTGGACCAGCCTGTTGTTCCATGTCCAGTTCTAACTGTTGTTTCCTGACCTGCATACAGATGTCTCAGGAAGCAGGTCAGGTGGTCTGGTATTCCCATCTCTTTAAGAATTTTCCACAGTTTGTTGTGATCCACACAAAGGCTTTAGCATAGTCAATAAAGTGAAAGTGAAGTCACTCAGTCACTCAGTCGTGTCCAACTCTTTGCAACCCCATGGACTGTAGCTTATCAGGCCCCTCCATCCATGGGATCTTCCAAGCAAGAGTGCTGGAGTGGGTTGCCATTTCCTTCTCCAGGGGACCTTCCCAATCCAGGAATCGAACCCAGGTCATTGCAGGCAGATGCTTTACCATCTGAGCCACCAGGGAAGCCCATAGTCAATAAAGCAGAAGTCAATAAAGTAGAAGTAGATGTTTTTCTGGAACTCTCTTGCTTTTTTGATCATCCAGGAGATGTTGGCAATTTGGTCTCTGGTTCCTCTGCCTTTTCTAAATCCAGCTTGAACATCTGGAAGTTCACCGTTCACGAAGCCTGGCTTGGAGAATTTTGAGCAATACTTTGCTAGTGTGTGAGATGAGTGCAATTGTGTGGTAGTTTGAGCATTGTTTGGCATTGCCTTTTTCTGGGATTGGAATGATAACTGACCTTTTCCAGTCCGGTGGCCACTGCTGAATTTTCCAGATTTGCTGGCATATTGAGTGCAGCACTTCACAGCATCATCTTTTAGGATTTAAAATAACTCAACTGGAATTCCATCACCTCCACTAGCTTTGTTTGTAGTGATGCTTCCTAAGGCCCACTTGACTTTGCATTCCAGGATGTCTGGCTCTAAGTGAGTGATCACACTCATGGTTATCTGGGTCATGAAGATCTTTTTTGCGCAATTCTTCTGTGTATTCTTGCCACCTCTTCTTAATATTTTCTGCTTCTGTTGAAGAATGACAGAGAATGATCTCTGTTCATTTCCAAGGCAAACCATTCAATATCACAGTAATCCAAGTCTATACCTTGATCAGTAATGCTGAAGAAGCTGAAGTTTAATGGTTCTATGAAGACCTATAAGACTTTCTAGAAGTAACACTCAAAAAATATATTCTTCTCATTATAGGGGACTGGAATGCAAAAATAGGAAGTCAAGAGATACCTGGAGTAACAGGCAAATTTGGCCTTGGAGTACAAAATGAAGCAGGTCAAAGGCTAACAGAATTTTGCCAAGAGAATGTACTGGTCATAGGAAACACCCTCTTCCAACAACACAAGAGAAGACTCTACACATGGACATCACCAGATGGTCAACACTGAAATCAGATTGATTATATTCTTTGCAGCCAAAGATGGAGAAGCTCTATACAGTCAGCAAAAATAAGACCAGGAGCTGACTGTGGCTCAGATCATGAACTCCTTATTGCCAAATTCAGACTTAAATTGAAGAAAGTGGGGAAAAACCACTAGACCATTCAGGTATGACCTAAATCAAATCCCTTATGATTATATAGTGGGAGTGACAAATAGATTCAAGGGATTAGATCTGATAGACAAGAGTGCCTGATGAACAGTGGACAGAGGTTCAAAAAGCAACCTTTTTGCTAAATACAAAGGAGATGAGGATAGATATATCCATTTGAATGCAGAGTTCTCCCTTTCTATCTGCTGTCAATATTTTCTTAGTTTTAGTATTCTGAAGTTTGAATATTTTGGATGAGGAGAAGAGTAGTGTATCCTGCTTACTGTTCTCTGAGTTTCTTGAATCTGTGTTTTGATGTCTTTCATTAATTAAAAAAAAATTCATTCCTTACATGTTTCTTCTGACCAGACTGTCTTCCCCTTTCAAGATTCCAATTGTGTGTGTATTAAAATATTTGATGTTGTTCCCATGGTTCTTGGACGCTCTGTTCCGTCTTTCCCCTCCGGTGTCCCTATTTTTCTCTTTGTGCTTCTGATTAGGTAACTTCTAGAATGTATTTTCTGGCTCACTGATTCTTCTCTCAGGTTCGATTCTACTGATGACACCATCAAAGGTGTTCTTCATCACTGCCACAGTGCTTTCTATTTCTAGCATCTCAGTTAGAATTTCCTCTGTCTGCTGTGATTACTTGTCTGATCTTGCATTTTATACACTTTTTCCATTACAACCTTTAGCACATCAATCATAGTTACTTCAGTTCCCCTGATGGATTTGAGTCTGGCTCTGACAATTGCTCTGTCTCTTGGGAATGTGTTTTGCTTGCTTTGTGCATACCTTCAAATTTTAAACATATTGTTTAAAACAGAAGATACAGAGGTAAATATTTTTTACACTTAGAGATAATTATGCTTTAGCTTCTTCTGGGCCTTTGGTGTGCAGGTCTGTGTCAATCTAGGCAGAAAGTAGGCTGGTATGGAGGTTTACTACTGCTATGATTGCTCTTGGTACATTATGGGATGCATATTCTGGAGGTGTGGTCTTCACAGGGTTCTTACTCATCCTGCGGCTGTAGCTCTGGTCATAGCACATGTTCCTGCAACACCTCCAGGGCTGGAGATTTTATTTTAATTTTTTCTCTGTTCTTCTCTTAGCCTCCATGGGTTTACATCAGTGCCCTTGATGACAATTTTATTTTTGTTCTCCCTCCCACAGATTTTGCACTTTTTTCCTGTAGGGGAGGTGGCTGGATGGATCCAAGCAGATTTTCAGCAGTGGCTGACATCTCTCTCCAGCCAGATTGCAGAGGAAGATTTTCCAAGATCCCAGATCTTCCCTGTAAGCACTGGGTGGAATTTTGTAGAAGAAAATCCTGCAAGAAGATACAACCCTCCATACCTCTGCAGCCCCTGGGGGTTCACATTCCCACACTTGATCTCCATCAATTTATTACAGATTTTAGCCAAATCTTTTCACTAGCATATGTAGTGTCTGTCTCAGGTCGGAAAGATCTTAGGTCCTGTTGCTCCCTGCAGACACCTTTCTATTTCAGACTTCAAGTTACTTGGTTGTCTTTGCCATCTGTTCTCTGTGGGCTCAACAAAAGTCACTGATCTGCAGTTTTCTAGTTTTTCTATTTTGTAAGAGTGGGAGTGATGCACTTGCCTGCTCTCTACATCCCTGACCTGAAACCAGCAGTCCTGCAGTGTCAATAAATGATGAAACAATCTAGAAAAATGAAGCAACCAGAGCAAAGTTTGTGATTTGGAGTTATGGTGATACCCACTGGGAGTGTTAAATCCTGAAGTGGGTTGGAAATGATTGTCTCAGGAGACAAACGTGGGGGGATCTGAATGGGAAGGATGCCTGTCTGCAACTTGTGTTCCTCTATGCTCTTTTATAATTTTTTAATTATAAGTAAGTCACAAACTTGTGTTGGATTGCCAGGAACTGGTTTTACAAACACCACAGAAGTCTAAGGAAAGAGCCAGATGAGTCGCAGGTAGATCAGGGTGGTCTGTGCAGAGGTCATTAAAGAAAGATGAACTTTCATGAAGGAATATTCTCGACTACAGAATGTCTCAGAGCCTTGAATGGGCCCCATGCAGTGATTCCTGAAGAGTCAATAAGTTTGAACTGTTTAGTCTGGAATTCCTTTTCCTTTGGGATGTCTCCTGGAATTATTAATCAATCAAAGACTCCCTTTGAGAATGCCAATGAAAAAACCTGTGTGTGTGCATACTGTTTTTCCTGATTCAATCACTCTGAGCCTCAGTCTTGTCATCTATTAAGTGGGTTTTAAATGCCTTTGGTGATTGTTGTAGGAAATAGGGAAGTAAAAAATGGGGAACCTGATGGGTGGAGCCAGGTCTGCACATCCCAAGCTTCTGCCCTGATCAGCAAGGATGTGAGATGGCAGCCCCACCTCTTTGCTCATCGAGGTCCTTGGTGAGAACCTGTGGAGGCCAGGTCTTGCTGATAGATCTGGACGTAGAGGGATATGCTGTGTGCATGCTCAGTTGCTCAGTTGTGTTTGACTCTTAGTGACCTCAGGGACTATAGCCCGCCAGGCTTCTCTGTCCATAGCATTCTCCAGGGAGAATACTGGGATGGGTCGCCATTTCCTTCTCCAGGGGATCTTCCTGGCCTAGGGGCTGAACCTGCATTTCCTGCACTGACACTGGGCTACCTGCATGCAAATCGCTGTCGTGGGTACAGGGTCTGTGCAAACCATTGATTTTCTGGTCCATGCCTGTTCTACCAGGCTCACATCTGGAGGCAGGGGGCAGAACTCAGAGCTGAGGCAATGGGCTCTGGGAACTGGGTGCTCAGCTGAAAGCCTTCATGGCTGGCTTCTGACTCTGCCTCTGCTCTTAGGAGGAGGCTGCTCCATCCCTTGTCACCCCAGTGCAGCTGGGCTACCAGCCATATTTAATGGGCAGTGGGTCCAGGGTACTACGTCTGCTGGTCGCGTTTGCCTTCTTGAGTACCCTTGGCACCTGCAGCTCGAGTACCACCTGCTCTGGAGCCTTGGTCTCGGCAGCCAAGGATGCATGATGGCAAGAGAGATGCAGAAGGAGCTAGGAAGGTGCTCGGGATTCAGAGGCCAGAGGCCTGCAGCTGCCATGCCGGCCGCCCTGGGGAGAGTCATTCATCCACAGCGAGGAAGGAGAGGCTGGGGCAGCTGAGAGTGAAATTGTGCGGCGCGCTTGAGCATTCTCTGGCTCATTGACTCCCCTGGAGCCGGCATCACTCCCTTCTGGTAGACAGCGAGCTTCCGGAAGGCCTAGCTGCTCAGACCAGCAAGGCTGAGAATCACTCCAAATCCCAGGCTGCCCCCAGCCCACGTTGGCATCCTGCTGCCGCCCCTGTCTTTGTGGAAGGAGAGAGACGTGGCGGGCAGAGAGGCTCCAGGAGTGACACTACACCTACATGACACAGACTCGATTGCTACAGTTTTCTCCCCAAGTGCTCTTTTCCATTTTCAGGGTGCAGTCCAAGGTCCACCGCACTCAGCTGCCAGCTTTCCAAGCCGCTCCCATCCCATGGTTTCTCAGCCGCTCCTTGTTCGCAGCTCTGACACCTTTGAAGTGCAGCCCCCCTCTCTGGGGAGACGAATAAGTGCACCTCCTGGAGGGAGCCGCATCAAAGCGCTTGTGGACATATGTTAGAATAACACAGTAATTAATAAATACTCTGGGAGACATGCTTTGAGGCTTTGCAAATATCCCACTTCTTAACGCTACCTTCTAATTTTAGCATTCATCAGTGGTTATCGCCTAAAGCAATTGTCACCGTGGAGTTTTGGTGGAGGTTCTTTTTTATTCTTTCGTTTCCTCTGTATTTATTATTTGGACTTTGTTTGCTTATAGTTGAGGCTTGCCCGCTGCTGGCTGGGACAGGTGCATATCTGGGCTCTGTGTGAATGCAGGACCACCTTTTCCTAGGATCCTGCCTGGTGGATCTTGTCTGACCTCAGCTAGTTCTTGGTCACACATGCCCAGGAGACCTATGGAGAGCCCCAGAGTGCTCTCTGGGCAGCCCTTCCCCACTCCATGGACCACTGTGGCAGTCCCAGGCCCACAGTGCTGTCTGTCCTCTCAGGGGTTCTGTGTTCAGCCTGGGTCTCCCTCCCACGACTGCCTGGATGCTCCGCCACAGAAGCAGACACTTGTCTCACTTGCCTCCCATCCCAGGGACCACAGGCCTCATTCTCTGGTCTCCAGTCTTTTGAAAACCTCACGTTTTGCCTTTCTCTGTCTTGCTTTGGACAGGAGGGTAAATCTGGTCCCCCTTCTCCATCCCAGCACGTCTTGGGTGCAGGTGTACATAGCGTTTCCCGGTCCAGATGCTTCCACACGCACCATCCCCACTGAGCCTCACAGCACCCCAACCGTGGGCAGCACCATTTCCCCCAATTTACTGCTGCAAACAATTCAGTGCACAGGATGACGGTGACTTAGGGCTCAGAGTTCATACATCAGAGCTGGGGGACTTCCCTGGTGGTCCAGTGGCTAAGACTTTGCACTCCCAGGGGAGCTCGGAGGCCCTGGGTTCAATCCCTGGTCAAGGAACTGGATTCCACATGCCTCAGCTAAGAGTTTCCATGCTGCAACTAAAGACCCTGCATTCTGAAGCTAAACCTGGCACAGCCAAACAAATAAATAAATATTATATATATATGTGTGTGTGTGTGTGTGTGTGTGTGTAAGCCAGAGCAACTGACCTTGGGGCTGAAGAAAGAACAGGGACTCATCCTTGGCGGGCAAGCCAGACATTCTGGGGGGTACAGCCAGGAGGATGAGAGGAATACCGCAGGAATTCATCACTGGGTGACACATATCTTCTCTGGTTTTTACATGCCTTCTACTCAACAGGTGTGGGGGCTGAGTCTGTATCTCTCAGAATCTCAGACCAATGTCCCTAAGCCGTCAGAACTGGAAAGAACCGTAGTTCTGTGCTTTCTCCCATGTTGGGACAGGGAGACCGGGTCAGAGCATGCCTGGCCGAGTCCGGTGGGGCCAGGGCACGGCTCTGCTCCAGGTCTCACTCCGTCCTCACACCATAGCTGGTTTGCATCACTTTCCTGTGCACTCGTGTACTTATCCTTTATTTTTTTGCCTCCAGCATGTGCATTTTTGTGCTATTAATGTACAATTAGACTCAGCTTCGGAGTTCTTCTTTTATCTGCAGGGCATATGTTTATTTTAGATCCCAAAGTGGCAAACAGAGAGAGGATGTTTGAACTGTAGAAACACTCTTAAGATTTTAGCCACAGGGTGGAGGAATCCATTAGGTATAAAATACAGCAGTGTTAAATAAATCATATGAATTGCTGCCACTTGTTGGCGGCCTCATCATGGCAACTTAGGCTCACAGCTGCTGCAGACCTTTGGTTCTTCCAGCTCTACAGTCTCTGAAGGGGACCCGGGCTCTCTCGGTGACTGGGCTGTGTCATTTATCTTCATGACCAGCACCTAGTTCAGTGGAAGCAGTCCCCTGCTTCATGTCTGGTCCCTTCTTCCCAATTCCCCATCTCAGAATGTTCAGTTGGTGTTGTTTTGATCTGCAAACTTCTGGAGCCCAGGAGATAGCTCTTGAGGTCCTCATAGGGTTCACTTCCCAGGGCTGCTCTCTCCTCCGACACCACAACCCTTGTTCTTCTTCAAGAGCTGACCTGAGGCCTTGCCCCTTGCCTGCACCTGCCGGCTGCCCTCTGCCCGCTGCTGTGGCACTGTGTGGCGCATGCCCACAGCTCCGTGGCTTCTAGCACCAGGCACCGGTTTCTGGCCCACAGGCCTGTGGGTGTCTGTGCTTTGGCAGGCTTGTCGTGGACCATGCAGGCTTGGTTCCAGGTTTGGCCCGCAGGTCCCATGTTCCAGAGCGGCTGCTGGGCATATTCTCCTGCAGCCTATGAAACAGAGGTACAGGAGGTCCAACCAAACGGTGCAAACGCTTCCAAGACCTCCCTGGTACCGGACACCACAAACCCATGTGGCTGGGGTGGGAGTGGACACTGGGGACAGAGTCCAATATCCAGGTTCCCTGGCGCCTCTCTGAACCTGGACCACAGCCTTGATTTCGACAGTTCAGTCTCTTCCTGGGGAAGCAGGACCTGCTTCCTGGATCCCTGGGTGGGGGTGGGGCTACTTCCCAGCTCTTTTTTCTTTTTCTTTTGCTATTTTGCTAATAATTCTCCCCTGTGTGTCACAGTGTACTTCTGGGTGACTTTCTCTGGAGATGCAGCCTGAGGTAGGATTGCCGTGGGAGGGAGAGGACAGACATCCTCAGATTCATTAAATATCACCAAATGGCTCTCACGGGGGCTGCACTGAATCACCAGCCCCCCTCCCATTGGCTGCATGTACCTCTGTTTTCTTCCCTAACTGTTGACATCAGCTTTAGAGATTTTGCTCAATTCGTGGGTGTAAAAGGGTGAGATACTCTTGTTTTAATTGCACTTCCCTGATGAATAGTGAGGTTGAATGTTTAAAAATACATTTATTGGCTGTTCACATTCCCTCTTTGGTGACTTTCCCCCCCCCACCTCCCTTGCTTCTAAACTGCTCGGCTTTATCTCACGGGTTGGTAGGAGTTCACTACAAGCGTCTCTTTTCTGATCCCTTGTCAGCCACATGCACTGTACATCTTTTCCCTGCATTTTCCCTTTGTTTATGGAATTTTTTTGTAGAAGATGTTTTGATTTTGAGTCAAAATGACTCTACATTGAAGGTCACAGGCTTTTTTTTTTATCACTAATTAATCCTTTCTTCAGGTTTATAGAGATGCAATCTAACATTTTCTTTTGAAAGTCGTGTTCTTCACATTAGGGATTTACTCCACCTGGGATTTATTTTTGTGTCTGGTAATGAGTGAGGATCTAATTTTATTATATTATGGAGAATAGCTGTTTCCCAGCTATTCAGTGCAAAGCTAAGGTGTTCCACATGAAGCCAGCCCCTCCCCTGCCATTTCTCAAACCCCCACCTGGAAAGAAACTGGCTTCCGGTCCATTTTCTGCCTCAGGGACACATGGCCGCAGCTGCTGTTGCTCCGACTTCTGACGGACACATCGGCCTTCTGTTCTAGACCTTTCATGCTTCCTTATCCATTTCCTCATTGGCCAGGAAGTTCCATGAAATGCCCACTGAAATTTGATTTTAATGAAATGACCTACAAACTATTTTGTGGGGAAGTCCTGTTGCAAAGGTCCTGAGTCTTTCTGTTCGGGGACATGGTGTGAGCAGTGGTCATTGGTGCTAGGCTCCGGACATCCCTTCTCCCCCTTCCAGAAATGGGCATGTGGCACTTCGTGTCCCTCTGGGTGAGGCACCTTGGAGGGGAGTGTGTCCCTGCAGGGTTCCCTTCTCCCCTGGCAGGCACCGGGACTGCCAGTACTAGAGGTGAGAGGGCACTACAGCCCACCGTGGATCAGCAGGGAGGGCGAGCCATGCACGGGTCGTGTGCCAGCGTCAGCGGGTACAGTTCAGGGGAGCCAGAGTTGAAGGATGTTGCTGGTTTAATTCATGGTGCTCTTTCAAAGTCCACCATGGTGGGGATATCCACACCACAGAAATATAAAAATGCAAGAAATCAGCACCTTTTTTCCCCACCCGAGGAGCAAGGCTCTTTATTTTGCTTAAAAACTTTATTGTGGTTCTGGGATGTGTTAGTCTCTGTGTCAGATTCCTTGCAACCCCGTGGACTTAGCCTGCCAGGCTCCTCTGTCGGTGGGATTCTCCAGGCAAGAATACTGGAGTGGGTTGCCATTCCCTTCTCCAGGGGACTTTTCCCACCCAGGGATCAAAACCAGTCTACTTTGCAGGCAGACTCTTTACCATCTGAGTCACTTTCTGGGGAGCCTATTGCTAAACATGGACCAGCATCGCCTGACCACGCTCTTCCTGGACGAAGCCCCTGAGATGCTGGAGTGGTTTTTACTGCGGTGGGGCTCACTCACCCCCAGAAATGGTGCCTCTCCCTTCCATTCAGGCTTTCGGTGTCTTCTGAAACATTTTATGTGTTTAAAGACAGTCTGCCCCTGACTCCAGTGTCCCCATCGTCCCCGCTCCCCTTGGTGGACTCACGGTCGAAGCCTCAGGACCTTGTGCCAACATTAAATCCTTGCGTTTCGTGCCTCAGTTTCCTTCCTCCTCTATACAGGCAGCTTGTGGCTTCCAAAGCTAGGGAAACAGCAGTGTCCTTCTCAAAAGAATCAGCACAGCCATGTGAGTAAATAGAGTGCTGATCTGAGGGCAGGGAGCCACAGCAGACCCCTCAGCTCCCCCCGCCCCAGCCCAGGAGCCCTGCCCTTGTCCTGGTGGGAGTTCCCACCGCTCCTTCCATGTCAGCACACCCCCAAAGCTGCTCGGTCAACCAAGAGGTTTCCAAAAGTGAAGTCTCCCCAAGCTTTAGAAGGTTCTGGAACTCTGCCCATGGAGGGAACAGTCCTCTAGCCTCGGGCTTAGTGCCCTGTGGGGGCACCTGGGGCAGGGACCCTTCTCAGCTCTCAGGCTTGGGCAGGGATCCCCCTGGGCCCAGAGCAATTTATGCAAAGCAAACATTCAGCCTCCAAGGGACATTTGGAAGAGCCAGACTGCCAGCACCCATGAGAAGCTGAAAAGTGACAATGGACTAAAAAGGCCACCGTGTGGCTCAGGCCTCTTTTGTAGGACAATCATCTCTCTCCCCTCGAGGTACAGCGTCTGGACTCGCAGGTCAGTGGTGCTTGCACATGGGGAAAGCACAGAGGCACTCTGCTGCTTTCTCACAGCTTCTGAGTCTCCATGAGAAGTGTCAGCAGCTCGTCTAATAAGAAATACGAATGCAAGCAACAAAAGGAGCCAATAAACAACATTCTTGCTCAGTTTTCAGCTTCTCTAAACCTAGCAAGGGCTTCCGCTTTTCCCCCACTCACACACAGCATAGAGGAGAAAGGATTGAGTGACAAAGAGATAGGAATCAAAGAGCCGCAAAAGAGGCCATGTAACGCGTGATGGGAAACGAGCCTGCCACTTCATTTACAGCCACAAAAAACTGACTCTTAACACACACAACTTAACATGTCCACAATCAGCGACAGCAAATACTCATTTTTAACTAAATAGCTTCTAACATATTATTACGGCAATTAGCTTGTTTTGGGCCAAATTATATTTGGCCACTTTCTTCTCAACCAAATTGGTTTTGGCCCAATTACATCCTCTTCGTGGTTTCCTGGTCTGTAAAGAAGAGATAATTGGACGTAGCTTCTAAGAATCAGCGAGGGAGATAAAGTCCGCATGCTACCTCCGGGCCTGGCGCACGGCCCATGCCTGGCTACGCCGCCTCCCTCCACACGGGAAGACAGCTCTGGCCTCGCCTGGGATCCTCAGTCATCACCACGAACAGAGGTCCCCCATTCCCCCTTCCATGTGGCTCCCAGGGCTGTCTGGGGTCACGCAACCTGGCCATGTCTCAGGGTCCACATTAGGAGGCTGCCCTCCACCGTCTAACCCCAACCGCCAATGGCCCAATGATGGAACTCCTCCTGAAAAACCAAGTCCTCACTGTGTTCTCCAGAGAAAGGGGTGTCAACTCTTCATGAAAAAATCTGATCTTTGTGAGCCGGGCACAGGGCGGGGGTGAGCAGATGGGGTGAGGGGTGCCTGGCAGGGGGCCTGCAGGAGCAGTCCTGCAGAGCGCCCTCGTGGAGGCCTGTGGGCTCGGTGAGGGGTCTGAGTCTGGCCCCCCGACCTGGGCCGGGTACGGGATGAGCATCTCCCAGCCCTCACTCCGCTGTGTCCTGGAGGCCAGGGGTCCACGGCGTGGGCAGGCGGGTCTCCCCTGTGTCCTCACATGATTGTCCCCGTGTGTGTCTGTGTCCTGATCTCCCCTTGTAAGGACACTGGTCATGTTGGGTTAGGGCTGCCCTCGTGACCTTGTTTGGCCTTAAACAGTTCTTCGTAGGCCTGTCTCACACAGTCCCATTCTGAGGGGTCAGGGATGCAGCGCGGACCCTTCCACAGGGTCTGTCTGGTGGGCTTGGGCTGGCAGCCGGTGAGGGGAAGTGTGAGTGAATCAGCTGAACCTCGGCTCTGGGTCAAGTCCCAGGGTGACGGGCTGACTGTGTCCTGGGAGCTCCGGCTTGGGGTAATGCCCTCCTGGGCCCAGTCCGTGGGTGCTGGTGGCGACCTCTCAGTCTGCCTTCTCCTGGGCAGCTTGTGGGCAGAGCCCGGCGGGCAGAGGCCCGGCCCCTGGAGCAGGTGGTGCCGGGGGCTCCTCTGTGTACCTTCCAGGCCCCTGGATGGCACGTGCTATACACACTCATGTATTTCCCAAGGACGAGCTGGTGCTGAAGGCTCCAGAAGCCAGTGAGAGACCGCAGGGATCCTTGGAGGGGCTGCAGCCGTGAAGATGCTCCCTCTCTGCAGACCCAGGGACGACCAGTTTTCTGCGGCTCGAAGAGGCTGCTGTAACTGCGGCCCTGGAGCTGTCTTTGTCTAAGGCCTCGACGCTATCTGTAATAATGGCCTGACTCTTCTTCCAACTCCCGTTTTAACTCAGTGCAGATCTTAGGCTCGAGTGTAAAACCCCAAACTATAAAACTTTTATGAAAAAAGCATAGGAGAGTATCTTCAGGATATTGAACTAGATAAAGAGTTCTTAGACTTGACACTAAAAACAAAATCTATAAAAGGAAAATATTGGTAAATTAAAGTTCACCCAAATTTAAAACCTGACTCTGTGAAAGTTCTCCTCGAGAAGAAGGAAAGTGAAAATATTGTGTGGGAGTTATTTTTGAAAACAGCATTAACCAACCAACAAACAACTTGTGTCTAGAATATAGAAAAAACTGTCAGAACTCAAAACTGAAAAACAAGCCCCCAACCAATCCATGGACAAAGTAGGGAGAGAGATTTCACAGACAGAGATATACAGATGGCAAATGAGCCCATAAAAAGATGCTTGACATAATTAGCCACTGGGGAAATGCAAATTAAACCACTGTAAGATATCACCACGTACCTACCCAAAGTAGCTAAAATGAGAGAGTGAGGACATTATATTTTGGAGGGGACGCCCAGATCCTGAGCGATCCACAGCCCTGGGGGTCGCGGAAGGTGGCAGCCGCTCTGGAAAACAGTTCGGTCCTTTCCCTAAACATCCGAGCACCACCCAAGCCAGTGATGGATGGCACTTCTGGGCGTGCACTGCAGAGAACCAGCGACTTTTGTTCACACAAAGCCTGCACGTGGCTGTCGTAGTGGATGTGGGGACTGAGAGCCTGAGTCTGTCCAGGTGTCCTCTGATGGGTGACATTCAGCCCACTCTGGTCCTTCCACGCCGTGGGTCACAACTCAGCAACCGGACAGAGACCAGATCAGCACTCTCCAGGGGTTAAGGGGGTGGGGGCAGAAGGAAGGGGTGGTGCCTAAAGGACTTCCTGAAGGATGCTTCTGGAAAGGTCCTGAGTCCTGTTTCAGTGTGAATGTTCTGGGGGTGATATTGTGCTACTGTGTTGTAAGATGATACTGGGTAAAGGGCACACAGGGTCTCTGTGTGTATTATCTCTTACATGTGAACCTACAATTAGCCCCCAATACAATGCTTATTTAAAAATTAAAAAAGGGGGGCCAGTCATGGGCCAGCCTCCCTGGAATAGGGAAGATGTGGGATATGAGGACCAGAGGAGCTCCAGGGGCCCCCTAGAGTCTGTCCAGCACAGGCAGGAGGCCTACATGGGCAGACAGAGCTGCAGGGTCCCAGTCGTAGGGATCTACATGAGCCTCGGGGAAGCTGGGGGCCCCACTGGCTCGGGGAGCCCCTGCCTGGTGGACAGTCACAGGTGGGCTCGGTCGGAGGAGATGAAGCTTGCAGGGTCTGCAGGTGCCCAGGTGAGGACGCCTGGGAACCAGCACTGGAACCGTGGTCCTGATTCCTGTTACTGCAGGGATCGGGCTTTCCCCCAATGCCCGGGTTCTCTGCACACTCCAAGGAGGTGGGTCGGAGCCCTGCGTGGTGGGAGGAGGGGGAGGGGGGGCACAGCTGGCCTCGCAGGCTTCCGGGCCCCCAGGGCTCTCCTGCTGGATGTGGATCTGTGCGTGGCCATCCTGGTGTCCCCTGCTATCAGGCTCCGGGGCTGCTGTTACAAAGTGCCACACGCTGAGGGCGTAAAGCAGCAGAAATTTGTCCTCTCACAGTGCTGGAGGCCAGGCGTCTGAAGTCAGGGTGTTGGCAGGGCAAGCTCCCTGCAGAGGCTCCAGGGGAGGGTCCTCCTGCCCCTCTGGCTCTGGAGGGTCCGTGTGGCTGTAGCCCATCACTCTAGTCTCTGCCCCATCTCCACATAACCCCCACCCATGTCTGTGTGTCTCTCTTCTTCTTCTGAGGACACCAGTCACTGGGTTTGGAGCCCCCCAGTCCCATCTTGGGATGTTACCTTATATACATCTGCACTGACTCTGTTCCCCAAAAGGTCACAACCTGAGGTTCTAGTGGATGTGGGTTGGGGGGGCCACTCTTCAACCCACTGCATCCCTCCCACCAGCCTTTGGGGTCCCTGAGCCTCGGGGAGCCCCTCCTTCCTGCTGGCCAGAGCCCTGGGGAACTGGCTTATCTCCATGCACCGGCACCCCCTGGGAGAACAGCTCCCGTCTGAGCCAGGGGGTGCTCATACCTCACGGAGCTGAACCACTTCTAGAGCTGATAAAATGTGAGGGCTGCGGAAAAGTGCACTTAGATGCCGCACAAGTGATTTTTTTTAATAAAAAGGAAAGCCCTCATAAAACCCCGTAATTATCCTCTCCAGCTGTCCTCTGTGCACTTGGGCTGGTGAATG
>SJXQ01007437.1:71857-90251 GCA_006408695.1 Aepyceros melampus | reverse complement strand
ACGGCGACCGGCTTATCTCACGAGCCTAGTGTCCTCGAGGTCCGTCCACGGCGTGGCAGGGGACAGAGTCCCTCCTGTCGTGCCCGTCGTGTGGCTGGACCGCGCTGGGACCCCACCCACCCGCTGATGGACACCGGCGGCGCCACCTTTGGGCGTCAGTGAGTCTCGCTCCTCTGAGCACGCTTGCACACAGCACCCTCCTGTGCTTGGCCGCCCGCCCCGTCCGCTCCCCTTGAGCCTGGTCCGAAGTTACCAGAGCCTCGCGGTGGCGCTGGGTCGATTCTCCCACGTTGCGTGCGGTCGGGTTGGTGAGTTGCTCCCTGCATTCCTGATTATGAGCAATTTGATGGGCAAATTTGTTCAAAAGCTTTGTTTGTATTTCAGACCATCTCCTCTGACAGAGCTGGCGGCGTAGAATTACTGGGTCAGCCCTTCTGCTCAGGATGAGGCCCGCATGAACTGTCAAGTTGCTTCTGGGAAGAGGAGCGGACGGTCTGCACTCCCCCAGGGCCCAGCGGAATAATTAATCCACACACACTCGATAGGCAGAAGGGCATCTTGGTGCTGTTTCTATTTTCATTTCTTTCATTACTTGGGAGGATAACTGATTTATCTCCATGTGTGTGTCTGGCATTTGTGAGTCCTATTTTCTGGAGTGTCTTTTCATGCATTTTGCTCATTTTTCAGCATGGGACTTGGTATTTTTCTTATCAATTTCTAGGAGCTCTTTATATAATTAGAAGTCTGCACTGCTGTAATTGCTACAAACGTTTCCTGCCCTTCCTTCACCATGTAGTTTTTGGTTATGATTTTGCGTATAGAAATGTAATTTCTGGTATCAGATCATGGGCTTTGTGGTCCTTCTTTGCCTGTAGGAAGCCCTTACAAGGGTGGAAGAGCAAATCTCATTCAAGTTTCCTTCTGGTTAATTCAGAGGTATCATCAAAAATTCAGAACAAACCTGGGCCAGGGAAAACACTCGGCCTGAATCCTCTCCTGGCTCCCAGTGGCCTGGAGCGGCAGGGTCCCTGTGTGACCTTCAGGACTTTTGTGCAATTCTCTGTCCCCACAGTCCCCCTAACTCAGAAAACCTTCTGAACATCAAGGCCTTTTTCTCCCACAAGGACCACTCGACACCGCCAGACACGGCTCCTGCCTGCCCCACCCTGGGCTAGGGCCAGACTTCTCACACTGCTACCCTTGAACTTCCTCAAGATCACCGCTTCTTAATAACCGACTTTTGCCAAGGCAGGGTCGCGTGCCTATCCCTGGGTCTAGCACACAGTAGGTGCTTATAAGAAGCCAGGGCTACATTGCACCTTACGAGGGCTGTAAGCTTTCTTCACAGCCTGTCGTAACTGGGGCGTGTAAAAAAGCGTCATTTACTGTTATTTTTGAGTCACAAATCTGAGAGCTCCCAGCAGATACACACCTGAATGGAATGTTGAGCCTTGTCCTCTGGGCCCAGCTGACGAAGAAGGAGGGGAGACACTCAAAACTGCTTCCTTTCTGGTGTCCTAACACCCCCTGGAGTTGGTGGTGGACAGGGAAGCCTGGCGTGCTGCAGTCCGTAGGGTCGCCAAGAGTCAGACATGACTGAGTGACTGAACTAAACTCAACACCCCCTGGATCATTGTTCTCCCTTGGGGGATCCAGCGCTTGGACGGTGAGCAGGGTCTTCCTTTGTCAATCTCAACCCCTCCCCAGATGTCTTTCCAGGTGTGAAAGAAAGTATTAGTTGCTCAGTCGTGTCTGACTCTTTGCAAGTGCATGGACTGTCGCCCGCCAGGCTCCTCTGTCCATGGGATTCTCCAAGCAAGAATGCTGGAGTGGGTTGCCATTTCCTTCTCCAAGAGATCTTTCCCAACCCAGGGATCAAACTTGTGTCTCTCACATTGCAGGTGGATTCTTCACCGTCTTGTCTGAGCCACTAGCAAAGCCCTGTCTTTCCAAGGCTGATCCTAAACGCATTGCCCCACCTCTGCCGTTATTCAGTTGCTCAGACAGGTCCAACTCTGCGTCCCCACGGACTGCAGCACACCGACTTCCCTGTCCTTTACCATCTCCCGGAGCTTGCTCAAGCTTATGTCCATTGAGTCTGTGATGCTATCCAACCACCTCATTCTCTGCCGTCCCCTTCTCCTCCTGCCTTCAATCTTTCCCAGTTTCAGGGTCTTTTCTAATAAGTCAGCTCTTTACATCAGGGGGCCAAAGTATTGGAGCTTCAGCATCAGTGCTTCCAATGAATATTCAGCATTGATTTCCTTTAGGATGAACTGGTTGAATCTCCTTGCTGTTCAAGGGGCTCTCAAGAGTCTTCTCCAACACCACAGTTCAAAAGCATTAATTCTTCAGTGCTCAGCTTTCTTTATGGTCCAACTCTCACATCCATATGTGACTACTGGAAAAACAATAGCCTTGACTATATGGACCTTTGTTGGCAAAGTAATGTCTCTGCTTTTTAGTATGCTGTCTAGGTTGGTCATAGCTTTTCTTCCAAGGAGCAAGCATCTTTTGATATCATGGCTGTAGTCACCATCTGCAGTGATTTTGGAGCCCAAGAAAATAAAGCCTCTCACTGTCTCCATCGCCCTACCCTTAGCTGCCACCAAACACGCACCCCCATTCCTCTCTGTCCAGGCTGATTATTAAATATGATTCAAACTCCGTCCAATACCCAGCCCTCCCCCAGACCTTGGAACCCAGAGCGCCTTTCAGGGGTCCAGCCAGTGCCCTTTTGGGTGTCCCCCAAGCCCCAGGCTGGACCTGAGCATGGCAGGGGGCCTCCTGGCTGCTCCCCCCTGGACACCTCCTCCCAGCTCCCAGCTAACCAGTGCTCCAGCTGTTTCTGGCTTCTCTGCTGTGATCGCTCTGGCCACCCCAGAGTCAGCACCATCCTTGGCTCCACTGGCCTTTCTGCTCCAGGGCCAGTCGCCACCTACCTGGCTTTCTTTCTGTGTCTCTTCAGCTCACATGGGCAGACTGGTGACCCCAGGTCAGGGATCTGCTCGTAGCAGTTAGCACCAAGTCCTGCGTAGGCCATCTTCTTGGGCTCTTGGGGGGCGCTAGGACAGGGGTGTGGCCGGATTCTCCAGGCAGGAGCAGTTGGGGAGACCATGGGGCTCTGAGCTCACCCACCACCCTCCGGGCCCACCCACTTGCCTGCTGCTCTGTCTTAGTGGCACACCTGTGGCCTCCTGGCCTTTGGCCTTCTCTTCCCCTTAGTTTCTGAGTGACCCTCCGTCTTCACAACCAGCTTGGGGGCTGCCTCTTCGGGGGGCTGTCCTTACCTGGAGTCCCCTGTCGTGGGAAGCTCCTGCTTCCTCCAGGTCCTCAGCTCACAGTCACCAAAGCTTTAGGCTGCCTGCCTACACTGGGCTTGCAGGGGATGCAGGGACTGTAGCAACAGCTGCCTGAGGCTGAAAAGAGGGGAGAAAAGGCCAGTGGGGAAGAGACAGGATGTTCATCCCAGCCTGCGAGCTTGGAGACGTCCAGACGGCTGCTTGATGTCCCTCGGTCTGCCCTCTAAGGCTTAGACCACAGCCTCCATGAGATTACACATGGGATGGGCGGGGAGGGGGTGTTTCATATACCTTGTCTCCCAATTTCTTGTTCCCAGGAAGGGGAGTTCCTTCCGGACAGGAACTGCTTCCTCCTGGAGGTGAGGGGCAGAGGCTGGGCCAAAGCTTCCTGTTCTGTGTGCTCTTGGACCTCGACTCCAGACCCAAGGGTCACCTAGTACACTTCACTCTTGATCTCCGCTCCACAAATGCAGGTGGGGCACATTAGTCCCCCTAATGAGCAGGAAATCTTCACTTGCCAAACAATTTAGACAGAAATATTAAGTGGAGGTGAGCTAGTGAGTTTTGTATCACTGTGTTTACCTGACTCTTGGCTAAAATCTGAGTTACAAGGTCTCCATGTGTGCCTGCCTGCCTGCCTGTATATACGTATATATATATGCTGTAGATGTGATATTTCTCTACCTCTGGATGGTATTACCAAATTAATTCATAAAATCTCATAAGAGAGCTCTGTTTCAGTTGACTTAGGGATAAGTAAGCATTTACATATAAATTAAATAGTCTATAAGTCCCAGAAACATGAAAACTAACCCAGATGCTTTCCAAGTTTGTGATCTGGGTAACCTTTGATAAATATAATTAGTTTAATATTGCTGGCTTAATAAAAGTTAGTATGTCTCCTGAATTATTACCATGAGCACACAGTTTTGTTCTATTTGGGTTTACTAGTTAAAGTAAGGGAATGTTAGGTGCCTCAGATGGTAAAGAATCTACCTGTGATGTGGGAGGCCTAGGTTCAATCCCTGGGTTGGGAAGATTCCCTGGAGGAGGGCATGGCAACCCACTCCAATGTTCTTGCCTAGAGAATCCCCCTGGACAGAGGAGCCTGGCGGGCTACAGTCCCTAGGGTTGCAAAGAGGTGGACATGACTGAATGATTAAGCACAGCACAGGACCAGATATTTTTAATTATATAAATTATAAATTCATCTGAAGAACAAATGTATAAGTAAAGATGTCATAAAAATGAATTTCTTGATGTACATTACTTCCTATGTATCAAGCGTAACAGTGAAAGAAAAAATAAAACATTTACTTTGTAAATTTTTGCTGTCTGATGCTTGTCTAAATGCATATGCTGTAAAAATAGTTACCAGGGAAAAAACTTAAGATGATGGCGAGCTGTGTTTAATAACATGCTATGTCTGCCTGAAATAATGCCCAGATCATCAGTGAGATGAACTACAGAAATATTCATTGCTGAGTAAAAATTCATGTCATTGTGGGTTCTTATATGGTATTGAGAGACTAAATGTATCTGAATCTGTTAATAAACAAGCTCTTTTTGCCACTTTGAAAAAATTGTACTTTAATGAAGCACATGCCTATAAAAATTGTGAGATGATGTAGGGATTAAATTTGCTTATCTGCTACAGAATGCTGGTATGTGGCAGACAATTCACAACTGTTTGCCTCTTAGTTTTCTCTTTAATAGAGAGATGACATGGTTTATATGTCAATATATGTAAACAAAGCTACCAAAAAATAGTGAGGGGCACAACTTTGTATTCTAAGTATACAAGGAAAATAGAATGTGTTTTGCTAATGAAAAAAAGAGAGTAATTTTGTTGTAAAGTAAGATGACTGGCTGTTTCAAAATAAGAAAACATAGAAACACAGACCAAAACCTGAATGGATATAGCAAGATGTATTAATAGAAGATTTCTTAAAAAAAGAATTTTATGTGTGTTCAAGCTGTGTTTGAATGATTTTGTTTATAAGGTTTTAAAAAATAAACTCAATAGTCTACTGACTATAAAACTAGAGTTTGGTTTTCTTTGTTGTAAAAATAATCTTTTTTTGGATTACTGGTTTGTCCTTCATAAGAGATTGTAAAAGGTTTTTCTTTACATTTTGAGTAATTTCCATGCTAAATAGATTCTAGGTCTTGTCAGAATAATTTCTTGTGTTTTGTTTTAATCTTGCTACGTCTTTGATTACTTAAGAGAAGTTACGTATAATTTCATAGTTATCACAGGTCCTACTTAATCGTGTCCAAAACTTTTGGCCTTTTGACAACTTTCCCAAATCACATCCTAACTGAAAATTTGACCTCAAACTGTCCTTGAGATTTTCCAACAGGTTTCCAAAATCTTGAAGGATCTGTTTGTCAACTTGTAAAGAAAGGAATTCATAAAAATGATTTGGTTTACTTATTATGTTGAACTGCCTGAAAAACGTTGTCAAATAAGAAGAGATGATTAACCTTCCCTAGGTTATGTTTGATGGGAAAATGTTATTAGCATAGATCTTTCAGAAATGATTGAAGTCCATAGAAATGCCTCAACACTCTTGTTTTCTACCATATTTCCAGTATAATGTTATCAGTCATCATTCCAGCTATTATTTCAAACGCTGCATGCCACAGAAATAACCAAAGTTTCTTGTCAAATGAACTCTCATTTGTTTAACAACCATTTCAGGTCTCTTGCCCTCTACAAATAGTTTTTGTTTTACCCTATTCTCTGATAGCATTTGGAGTCAGAGTGCTCCATCTTCATAAGAAGGGACTGTCTTGGAGATCCAAGGAAAGAACCATGGCAGGTGTCTGGTAGACAAGCTTTTGATATCATTGCTTAAATAACTTTGAGATCAGCCCACTGGACTGAGTCTGAAGTTCCAGAAGTCTAATGGAGAAGAAGATGGGTTTATAAAACTGCTAAGTCAAGAGCAAGCAGAATGAGAATTAATTACATGGGACTAAGTGATCTGATAAAGGGTGGTTATAGTTCTTCGAGGGACATTGCTTGTTTTATGATGTTCTATTTTCTGGATATAAGAAATGAAACGTCTGTCCCTTATTTCTTATCTGTACTTGTATCAATGAATAGATTATATTTTTGTAGACAGAAATAAAACATTTATGTTGTCTCTCTGCCTGACTCCTCCAGAATTCAAAGCTACTATTCAGTATATTTATTTTCATAGTCTTATAATTATTTGTGAAAGTTCAGTAAGACTCTCTCCTCCTTAAGATAGGACATAAGTAGAAATATTGGTTATATAACAAAGGCTTTGACTGGAAAGTAGTATCTGAAAATGATGACCAAACAATTTCAAAGAACTAAAAGCTGACTTCATGGGCCAATGGTTACAAAGCCCTCTTGGGTACCTGGTGTACACAGCTCCCAGCCTTACAGATGAACGAGCGAGGTCACTTCCTGGCAAGCCCAGAAAACTGAAGATATTTTGGAGACCTTGAGAAGAGAAGAACTCACCCAAACCTTTAGGCATCACAGGCAAAATCTAGTGATGGGTTCTTGGCTTGGCTTCCTATACTTGAGAAACTTAAAAGTTCAATCTGAGATTCCTAATGTAAAGTTCCAGCAAAGCGAGCCAGAAAAGACTGTTGTGATCGGTTACCATTCTTGTAACATGGGCTTCCCTGATGGCTCAGACAGTACAGAATCTGCTTATAGTGCAGGAGACCCTGGGTTTGATCCCTGGGTTGGGAAGATCCCCTGGAGAAGGGAATGGCAACCCACTCCAGTAGTCTTGCCTGGAGAAGCCTATGGATGGAGGAGCCTGGTGGGCTACAGTCTACGGGGTCTCAAAGAGTCAGGCAGGACGAGAGACTCACACTACTACTATATCATCCTTATAGCACTTTCTTAAATAATCTGGCCAAATCTAATGAAACTAGACTAATTTTGTAAACAAAAATGACATTACTCTGACTTTTGCTGTTCAGTCGCCCAGTCGTGTCTGACTCTTTACAACTCCATGGACTGCAGCACGCCAGGCCTCCTTGTCCCTCACCGTCTCCCAGATTTGCCCAAGTTCACGTTCACTGTATTGGTGATGCCATCCAGCCATCTCATCTTCTGACACCCTCCTCTCCTTCTGCCCTCAATCCTTCAGACAAGTATTAAGGGTTGATCATCTTTGATCAAAAAGGCAGGTGACAGTAGAGATAAATTTTATGTTTCAGTAGAAAATGAAAATCTGCACTGTGGGTTATTAGATTCTAATCCTATTCATTGCCTTTGAGCTACTTTCACCTTTTTGCAAACTGGATCCTGCCATCTTGCATATTTTGTTGGAAAATGACGTAACGTTTCCATTTTTCTCCCATCCTCCCGAGTTGACATAACTGAGAACAAAAACTGCCCTTTTCTGGAAGCCCTGCATGCTGAAGCCAGGTGATTTGTTACAACATCTGAGGATTTATCACTGCACCGGGCGGGCCACTCAGGAAGCTCATGAGAACGTGGTGTCTCAAGCTAGGCAAGTAACCGATGTTATCTGCCACCTTCACTCCACTGCTAAGACGCTTTGAATCCAGCATCTGGAAACTGCGGGGCTGTTCTCTGGACTCAGAAAACAGTCTGTTCCAACCATTCATCTGCATTTCTCTCTTTTCATAAAAACTCCTCCCATCTGAAGCCTGACTTCTCTCATCCTCCAGCAAGCATCCTCCACTACTAAGTGCTGACGGGTTCAACTGCCGCTTTGTGAACAAAGGTGATCGAATGAGAAGTGGGCGTACGTGGTACAGAACAAAGAAGAGGTCTCTTCCATAATTGAACAAGTAGAGGGGCTCACAGAGACTCCCTCCTTGACCAGACTCTGGTCCATCTCCGTGGAGCCCTCTTTCACTAGGCAAGCACTTCGCATGTCCTCAAGAGCCCAGGCATAGGAAGAATTCTACAACAATCCTACAAACAAGCCGGATTATTTAGCATCCCCTCCCTTGACATCTGGTCAAATCCCTGATCAGCTGCGATCAGGTCTGATCGGTCTCACACCAGGTCTGATCACCTGGCCTGCCTTTAGCAAGAGTCCTGTTAGGTCTGTTTCAACAGAGACCACTTTCCATCATCCCTAAGGTTTCCTCTTAGTAAGTTTCCATCCATAGCCCCACTTGCTCCTTGCCTTGCTTCTGCTACATTCTGAGTTGAGTCTGATTCTGTACTGAAGTTTACTACAGAGAAAAACAAAAAAGGTGTTGCGAAGGGCTGGCCCTGAGCCTGACGTGTGGGAGGGACTGGCTCCAGGCAGGAAGCCCCAGGCAGGCACCAGAAAACCCACTGTCTTGGCAGGCTGTCTGGTCCGAGGGTCCCATCACCCCATGGGGAAGACTTCTAGGCAAGATTTCATGATGCTGTTCCCAGCCCTGGGCCATGGAGGGAGGGTCTCAGGTGCAAGCTGGACCCTGGGGTGTTCGTTCTGTCATCTACATGTGGAATGGGCAGGGCTTGTCTGAAGGCACATGGGGACAGGGACAGCCAGAATGGGATTAGAAGCGGGAGACCTCCCTCTGCCCGGCTGCTGCCGTGGCCCTCCCCCTGCAGACTGGCTCCCCACTGCCCTCGGATGCTGAGGCTGTAGCTCCTCTGTCCTCTGGAAGCTGGCTCTGGGGCTCAGGGGGAGCAGCCTGGGCCCTTTCCAGGCAGGAGTTTAGGCCAGTATGCTTTCCTCATAGCATCCCTTACTCTGGGCAGTTTTCTTGTTTACCTGTGGGGTGCAGGTGTCTACTGTCTGTCCTGCTCCCTGGAGAGTGCACCCATGTGGTCATGGATCTCCAGCATCTTGCCCGCCCTATGGGCTTTCTGTTCCCAGGACAGGGCCTGATGTGTGTGGACAAGCGGTGATTAGATCTCTCCCTGAGTGAGACCATGCAACTCCACGATCCCAGCAGGAGATGGAGGGCACACCTTCGTGGGGCCTCTGGGCACTGTGACTGGAGAGCTCGGGGCAACGGGAGGGACATTTAATCTGCTTTTGAGACTAAGATAGTGTGCAGGAACGCTGTTTGTGTCCAGTCACATACTAATCACAAGTGATTCTTATCTTTCAGAATGGGTCCTGTAGGACCTCCTCCTAATGAGTTTGTTCTGGTTTGTGTGACTTTCATGTTTCTGCAGAATAACAAGGATTTAAAAATTATACAATTTGCACTGGGTAGCAACTCAGTTTGGCTTTGGAAAATGTCTCAATTAATTCTTGATAACTGTTCACCACCTGACACAAACAGCCAACTCATTGGTAAAGACCCTGATGCTAGGAAAGCTTGAGGGCAGGAGCAGAAGGGGCCAACAGAGGATGAGATGATTGGATGGCATCACTGACTCAATGGACATGAACTTGGGTGAACTCCCGGAGATGGTAAGGGACAGGGAGGCCTGGCGTGCTGCCGTCCATGGGGTTGCAGAGTCTGACATGGCTTAGCGACTGAACAACAAAATGTTCCCAAAGAACAGAAGAGGCGGCTGGTGGGCCGGGGGAAGTGTGTGAATTTCTGGTCTTCTCATGCTTTTACTGAGGCATTTCTTCACTACTCCTTCACTAGTGACGCTACAAGTGTCACGGTGTGTAAGTCTACCATGGAGGGGTACACAGGTTGTATACTGCCCAACTCAAGAAGTGCCAGCTTAAGTATTCACATAGAACACTGTGTGAGTCACACTCCTTGGAGGACTTGCACAACTGAGCACAAGGGACCTTGTGCCTCCAGGGCCTGTCAATCATTAGCCAGTGGTAGACACTGGCCATGCTGTCTGCTCTTTTCAAGGAACAGTCTGGGGTAGAGGCATGTGATGCAAGCCTTGCTCTAAGACTCTGGCTGGCATTGCTAGAAGACATCACCGATCACAACCCACAGTGCAACCCTTTGTGGGCCAGGCAGAGGGACCACGTGCCTTGCTGGGGCCCATGTGAGCCCTTTTCCCATGTGAGATTCTCAAGCTGGCCTGGCTCCGCAGCTTGTCCTGGGTTGCTCAGCAGGTAAATGCTGAGCCTATGGACACCCTGGGGCTGCTCTTCCTTCTCCAGGCATTGCTAATAAATGTGGCCCCAGAGAAAGCCCAGGCAGGGGAGTCAGGATGAGAGATGCCACTTACCAGCCAGGTTTTCATGAGCTTATTTGAATCTGCAGGACTGGGAACAGGGATTGATGGATCCTTACAGACTCCTGCTGTGTTCATTTCCCACCAAAATCAGGTTCACATCCAGGGCTAAGCAATGCAAATAACTCTGTCTGTCTCCCTCTCTTTTTTGGTTCAGATCAGAGAAAAGAGTTTGTAGCCATGGGTGTTTTCACACTGATGGATGCAAATGAGGCATGCAGGCTGTGTCCACCTCCTGAAGCATGTGCATACACCTGGACACATAAGTGTGACACACACACGCACCATGGATATTCCCTCATACATGTGGGCATGAACTTCGTCATGCTGCCAGCAGCTTCAGTTCAGTTCAGTCGCTCAGTTGTGTCCAGCAGCTTACATGTTGCATATCCCTGTGGCCAGGCTGCACATGCACAGGATAGGTGCACACACAAGCCCATGACCAGACAAGTGTGCTCACAGATATCTGCTCACACTGGCCTCAGACCACACTGCAAAGAGTGTCCTCCTGCAAAGAGAAACGTATGGCCTGTGCATGCACAAGCATGCACTCACATCGCAGACAGACCCTGCTCTCCAATGGTCGAAGGCTCCCAGTCGAAAGCCAGACACTAAAAACATTCATAAAAGAACACTGTCAGAAGTTCAGCAGCAACACTGATTTCTGTGGTTGTCAGAGTTGAGTAAATAAACCCCAAGAGGCATTTAATGTGGGGTCTGCTCACAAAGGGCCAGTCCTGGTGAGGAGCAGAAACTGGCATTGCTTTTCAGTCTTCCTTAAAGTGGAGACAGCCAGGACAAAGGCGGTCCAGAGTCTCCTAGCCCATCAGCTGGTTCCTTTTCAGGAACAGATGTTACTCTGTTTCCAGGAAGCCCAGCCAGAGCCAGTGAGGACCCTTGAGAGCAGCCTGGTACAGGTGGTCCCTGACCCTCCCCACAGCCAGCTTAGGGGCCATAGTACCCACCACGGATGGTGGGGAAGCCGCCTTCCTCTCCAAACCCTCTGAAGTCTGCATTCATCCTGAGTTCATGATTTGCAGCCTCTGGCCCTGATCGCCAACTGCCAGGGCAGAGTTGTGTCCCTGGAATTCCTGTGCTGAAGTCCTGATCCCAGGACCTCAGGATGGGGCTGTGTTTGGAGAACAGACCTTCCAAGGGGTGATTAAGGCTGAATGGGGTCATGAGGAAATTGGGTCACACTGGCCCAGTCTGACAGGCATCCTTATTATAAGGGGAGATCAGGACCCAGACAAGGACAGAGGATGACTACTCAAGGTCACTGGGAGAAGATGGCATCTGCGTGCCAGGGAGGGAGGCCTCAGGGGTAACCAGCCCTGCTGATGTCATGATCTCCAGAACCGGGAGACGATATGCACCTGTTGTTTATTCCCCATCTGGGGGCTGTGTAATGCAGGCCCTGAGAAACTCCGACACCAGCAGCCCTCAACCCCAAGCTGACCTCCCACCGCTGGCCCTATACGGAGCCCAGCGCCAGCCGTGGCTGACCGCCTGCCACCAGCCACACGTGGCCATGCTGCTGAATCTTTTAGAGAGGCTTAAAGAAATAAATCCTGTCCCTTTGCCCATGTAGTTTCCATTTTCATGGCTGTTCATTCCTGTATCTGATTGATGTTCCTGTCTGGCATGTTTTCCTCCCTAAAGGGAGGGCTCCCTTTAGCATTTCTCGTGGGGCGAGGCAGCAGGTGGTGACATTTTTGCTTTTCATGTCTGAAAAGGTCTGTTGTGCCTTTGTTTCTGCATACTATTTTTGTTGGGTAGAGAATTTTCAGTTGATGGGTTTTTTCTTTCAATACCTTGAAGATGTGGTTCCTGAGACTCTTATGCATCATTTCCAGTGAGAAATCTCCTACCATCCTTATCTTGGCTCCTTTATATAAAACATGCCTTTTTCTTTTCCCAGATTTTCTCTCTAACACTGGTTTTGAGTAATTTGGTTTCGATGAGTCATGGTGAATGTTTCTTCTTGTGTGTGTGTTTTGTGTGTGCGTGTTTGTGTTTTTAAGTTCTTGGATCTGTAGGTTTGTAGTTACCATCACATTTGGAAAACTTGCAGCCTTTACTTCTTTGAATATGATTCCCGTTCTCTCTCCTCTTGGTTTGTCTCTCTTCCCTCTTAAGCACTGTGGACACATCCATCAGGCTGCTGGGAGGCCCTGGCTTGCTGCTGCTCTGAAAATTCTTTGTGTCTTTTACTCTGGATAGTTTCTATTGCTCTGCCATCAAGGTCACTAACCTTTTTTCCCCAATCTATCTTTAATCTGATCAATGTACTGTTCATCTCAGACATTGTGGTTTCAGCGTGAGGATTTTGATTTGGGTTGCAAACTTACACTGCCTTTAGTCCACCCCAAAGAGCTGCCCTGTATTCAGCCAAGGGTCACAGTTACAGTTGGCAGGAGGGGGAACACGGGGACAGGCAACCCCTCTCACTATATGTTCAGATGGAGCATCATCAGAGGCAACAGCAGGACTGGGGAGCTGGTCAGGGGGCTGCTGCAGGTTCCCAGGTGGAAGACTCAACAGCAGAGGTGGTGAGACAAGCTTGATTTCCCATTTTAAAGTAGAACTAGAAAGACTTTCAGACAGAGGGCAAAGGGGGCCGGGAGAAAGAAAGGCATCTAGCAATGTTTGAGGACTGGAAATTAAATGATGGGTGGATGCCAGCTTCTCATTCAGACAGAGGGCCTCCTCAGGGCAAGGTGTTCTCACCTGTTCCCCAACTCCACTGGACTGGCTTCTCTGGCTTCTTAATAAAGGAAGACTCCTGGATTCACTGGGTGATCAGAGTTGGAGATGGATACGCAGACCCAAAGGTCAAGAGAAGAAGGATGTTCCAGAAAGATTGAATTTCCTTCCTCAAGCTTTCAAAGAGATGACCAGACAGGGTGAGCTGCCAGGGTCTGAGAAGCAGGAGAGGGCTGTGAGCTCTCAGCTTCTTCCTGGCCATCTGTCCTCCTTCTTCCCCCACCAACAAAAGGAAAACTGGGGTCCCTCCACCAGCCCTAGTTTCTGACTGGAGGTAGGAGGCCCCTCCATCTCTGGTTCCATCTTCGGATCAGTGGTGAGTGCCCACTGGGGCCAGCCCTGGTCTGTCTGAAGGCCTGACTTCTATCCTGAGTCCTGGCCTGGACAACCTCCATCACCACCAATGTTTATTGAGCACCTACTGTGATCTAGGGGCTCTTCAGAGATCCAGACAGACAGGAAGCTACCCTCAGGGGCCGTGGCTCAGAGTCGTTAGGTGGGCAGACACACAGACACACAGATGTAGCTTCAGGGAGGGAAAGAGGCTGTAAGGAAGACAAGACGTGGCACCAGAGCTGGTGGCTGGACAGTGGCAGAGTGGGAACTGTCCCAGCCGGAAGGACTCTGGGCCTGGGGCCTGAGTGGTGAGGAGTCACCTGGGGAGACTGCTAACAATGCGTCTCGTTGCCCAGGCCCTTGGTCAGTGGCAAATCCTGTCCCCAGGTCTGTAACCAGATGCTGGGCCCAACGAATGAGTGAGTGAATGAATGAGTGGACAAAGGCCTTGAATTAACTCCCTGGCTCTAAAAAGGAGACAGTTACTACCCCATGTTCTCAGGTGAGGAACTGAGCCTGAACCTGAAGGTTCTGAGCTATCTGCCTGGTCCTGAGTAAGGGCCCTTTGGACTCCACGGATGCGCCAGCGACTCCCCGGGGTCTGACTTGCAGTCTCTCCAGAGCACCGTGCCACCTGCCAACAGAGCAGATGGTGCCTGCCTGAGGCAGACGGCAGGGCTGGCACAGGTTCAGAGCTCAGCAGGTGGCCAGGGCTCAGCCTGGCACCTGCCGTCACTTCGGGCGGCATCAGCGTGGCTGCTGGCCTGTGCCTGCACTCTTGTCTGCTCAGGCTCTGTCCCCTGGCTGGGCTGTGGCCACAGCCTCCTCAAGACAGAGTGGAGAGGGAACAGTTGTCATGCTGAAGCTCAGGCCACCCATGACTGCCAGGAGTCACACCCAGAAGCTGTTCTGAACATGGTCCTGAATTCCTTGCAGTGGCTGGAAGTGTGAGGGTTAGACTGCGAGGCTGGATGGTAGGCTCCTCCCAGAAACCAGCCCGGGAGCCAGCCTGCGGGGGGCTGCCTAGGTGCCGTGTCCTCCAGTTGGGCCCTCAGCCCCGGGCAGCAAACCCTGCAGCCACCCGCCAGTGACGGGGCCCTGGGCTCCCCTCCCGCCAGCTCATTTTCCTGTGTGCAGTGGCTCTGCTGAATAAGTGAATGGGAACGTGTGAGCTCTGTGTGCGTGTGCTCATATTTGATGCTCAAAGAGAAATGTCAGTTGGGGATAGTGTTTGGGGACCATTGAGCCGGAGAGGGCAACTGAAGCCAGAAAGTGCGACCATCTGTGTGAAAACATATACTGAGGGAGAGGCTGAGATTGGACCTGGTGCTACTGGGTGAGACCCATTTCACACGCATCATGCACATGTCTGCACTAGTGTGCACATGCGTGTATATGCCTGCACGCATATAATACACAGGGGCTCACACCTGCAGTGCACATGGGTACCTAGTTACACACACACACACACACGTGCACACGTATACACATGTAGGCACACAGGGACACACACTTGGGCACACACATGAGCATTCGTGATGGACTTGCTCACATGTGCATATACATATACAAACGCCCAGGCACAGATACGTTTGTATGCATACAAGCATGCGATCAGGCATGTGTGTGTCCACACTCACATGTGTGCGCATACAAACAGAAGCACGGGCACACAATGGCTTACGCCCTGCAGACTCCTGGGGTAGCACAGAGGCTTGGCCCCTCACCCTGAATGCCGTCCAGCGAGGGTGCAGCCAGCACAGCCCAAGGAATCACAGTTTCTGCTGACGCATTACCTTGGTCCTCAGTTTCCTCCGCTCCCACAGCAGAGCACGTGCTTAGGTCACCGTGGCAGCCAACCTCAGGTCTGCCCTTTGCTTGAAGTTCAGCCTCAAGCTGGTGGCACACTTTTGCCTGGCGTGCCTGATCTCAGGGACTGTGGTGTGGGCTGACCTCAAGGGAGAGTCCAAGCTGCTTTGAGAGGCTCCCTTTGCTTGGCAGACGCAAGGAGGAACTGGGTCGGAGACACTGACCATCGCCTGTGCCTCTGAGCCACCAGCAGGTAAAGTGGCCTCTGTCATTGCTCTCTGGCTGCTCCGAGGCCCCCTGAGGCCCTGAGGCCGGTGCACCCACCAGGCACTTCTCCCTGAGGATGCCTGCGGTGTCACTGCTGAACCTCCTCTTCTGATCAAGGGCATCACCTCTCACTTAGGTGACGTGTAGCCTGATGTCTCTTGGCTTTCAGCACACCCTCGGGGAGGGACACCTGGTCTGGAGGAGAGGGAAGAGGGGGTACCCTCAGGCCAGGGTTGACTCCCCCGGTCAGCTGTCTGCCTGAATTAGAAGGAGGGGCTCCTGAACAGTGGGACCAGAGATGAACCCAGGGCACATTCCAGCAAAAGTTCAGGCGGAGCCCGAGTGTTCTGGGCTGCCTCCTGAACAAAGATGAAGAAGAATGGAGCTGCATGAGCTGCAGGGAGTTCAGCCACCCACCTGCACAGCCCTCCAGGCTGCGTGCCCCCCGCGGTCCCTCGCCGGTGGGCAGCTGGCAGACGGGCCCCGGGGCTGACAAGGCAGGTAGTCCAGGGCCGCTGGGCCTGCTGGCGGCCCTGCAGGTGAATCTGAGGCCAGCAGGCTGGCTGGGGAGGGATCGGCAGGGAGGGGTGCCCGGGTCAGGGAATCTGCATCTCAAAGAGATAAATGAAAGCTTGCTGTCAGTGTCCCTCCGCACTGGAGGAATTATTTGTCCCTGAGGAAGGGCAGACCACAGCAGAAACGCATTTCAAACACGAGCGGGAGAGATTGCAATCGTCCAGGACTGTCTGGAAGGGCATTTCTGTGGTGCACTGACCTCCCCGTGGGTGGGTGGCCCCCACCTCGCAGACGGCCCCCGGGGCTCCCGCCGCCCACCTGCCTCCCAGCCCATCCCCCAGCTCCGACCTGGACTTCGCCAGGGACTGGGGAGCTTCACTGTGTCCTAACACAGAAGCGGCAGTGAGAGCCAGTGGGGGAGGGTGGGCTATTCCCACACTGGCAATTGCTCTTGTGAGCTCACAGGTGGCTCTGCCTGCACCTCCTGGGTCTGGTGCTTGCCTGAGCATCTGATCCCTGGGAGTCTGGGGACAGTCACACCGTCAGTGCACGACTGGGCCACTCCAGCTGACAAGCACCACCTCCGCCCAATCCCTGGACCCAACACCAGGTGTCCTGCCGTGAGGCCTCAGTTAATGAGTACCGAGCACCCACCCAGTGCCAAGCACTCATCTGGGCCCTTGTGACATCAGTGCAGATGCCTGCATCATGGAGTGGACGAGGGACCAGGACTAGGGCACGTGTGGTGTGGGAGGGGCTGCTGAGGGCCATGCAGTCTGGGGGTTCAGGGCAGGGGCATCAGAGTATGAAATACGGTGCCTGGGACAAGTGTCTTAGCTGGGGTCCTGTATTGGCCTTGACTGCATCACACATGGCCTCCACCTGCAGAGGGTGAAACCACATGTTAATAGCTCAGCATCTGTGGTTAGGGCCCCGGCTCAGCCCGGCTGCAGCCTCTGCTCGGGCTCTCAGAGGCTGCAGTCCAGGTGTCGGTGGGGCCAACTCTCATCTGAGGCCTGACCGGGGAGGGTTGGTTAGGTCCACCCTCCCCGGTGGGTATTGGGAGGTCCGTTGCTCAGGTCTTCTCGGCCAAGACCATCGCTCCTCCCTGACCATGATGGAGGCTGCCCTCTGTTCCTTGGTGTGTGGTCTTCCCTCCGAGTGGTTTAGCCAGGAGGAGGGAGTCTGTCAGTGAGAAAGAAGACCCACTCTCCTGTGACCTAATCACAAAGCCATGTCCCGACAGGTGCCATGTTCTGCTGGTCGGTAGCAAGTCAAGCCACGAGGCCAGGCCACACTCAATGGGAGGTTGCCAAGGTGCCCACTCTGGGAGGGGCTGACTGAGGGCTGACTCTGCCATCCTCAAAAGCAGCTTGAGACAGAGGTTAACACGAGGGCAGCTTTTATTGGCAAGATGCCTCAGGAGCGCAGGCCTCAGAGGCTGGGAGGGTGAAGGGCGGCAGGGGAGGGCTCACACGGACACATGTCTTCCAGATGGACCCCATGCGGGCAGCTGGGGCTCCAGCCTCTGGCTTCTGAGGAGCCCTGGGGCAGGTGGCCCAGAGCTGTGCCCCAAGGGATGGCCCCTGCTCCTCGGAGGTCAGAGCGGCCACGCTCTTGGTAGGTCCGGCTCACATGCCCAGACTGCAGGGGCCCCCCCTTGGGGATGCTGGGTGGCCCTCGGGCCCCTGGGGCAGAAAAGGTGAGAAGAGATGGAGGCATTATGGGAAGCCCAGCTCTGGGCACCAGGGGGGCTCTGAAGAAGAGGAGGGCTCCTGTGGACAGTGAGGGGTGTTGGGCACCCCCCAGGCCCTGAAGCAGGTGTCAACCCCTCCTGTCTCCTGGGGACCCGAGGTCTCTACCGAGCCGGGACGACAAAGCGGGCAGAGGGAGAGGGACCACCGGCCCTGACTCTGGGCGGGGACGTGCGGCCCCTGAAGGTGCCCGAGCAAACAGTCAGCCGCGTCACAGTGGGCCCAGCCACCCTGCGCCTGGGGGCCGCTCGGGCCTGCGAGAGGCGGAGTGGGAACCGGAGGGACCCAGCTTTGGCTCCAGGCGGGCTGGTGGGTGTGGGGTCGGGTGAGCATATGCTGGTCACAGCGACAGCAGCTGTCAGCTGTCCAGAGTGCCAGCCCAGTCAGGCCCGGGGAGGGGGTGCCCAGGACTCAGCCAGCTGCTGACTGGGAAATTGGAGACGCTCTCAGCACCAGGGGCCCCAGGGAGGGGAGGTGGAGGTGTGGGGCGCTAACTACCTCTGCGCGCACCTGTC
>SJXQ01007437.1:25055-71667 GCA_006408695.1 Aepyceros melampus | reverse complement strand
TCCCGGACATGGAGAGCTGTCTCAGCCTGGTGCAGGCTGCAGCCGGGTGGACTGCCTGTCCCCTCCTCTGTGTGGGCCTGAGGCTGGGGCTCTTCAGTGCCGAGTGGCTTCTCTTGGGGGTGCGGAGCTCACAGAGGGGCCTCCAGGCTCCAGCTGGGAAGGGCTGGAGGTGGTGGGTCCCAAGCAGGGTAGGGAGTGCTGGGCCCACCAGGCGCTCCGCTGCAGTGCCTGGGGCAGGGCCACACCGGCTCTGGGCGTCAGGAGCCAGCGCCAGCCTCTTCGCCAGCCCTGGAACCATCTTGGGACAGCCACCCTGAGCCTGTGTCTCACCTCTCTCCTCCAGGTCACCTCCACACCCCTTACTTCTTAAACGGAAGGCCCCGTGAAGGAAGGAAAAACTTTTCTCCCACTTTTTGGCCCATCCAAGGCTCAGGAGGATGAAGGGGTCAGTCCAGGGTCACACCAGCCAGTGGCTTGGCCCCAACAGTGGTGCTGGTAATGATAGTGGTGACCGTGGTGACCTTACACCCAGCAGATTCTCATGGCATAAATGAGTTCCTCCCACGTCTGGAGCGAGCCTGAAGCAGAGACATCCCCTCCCCTTCACACATGCCGGGGTCTCCTGAGGCTGCCTGAGACGGCATTGTTTGGTTTAAAGCTCTCAGAGCCCAGCTCTCAAGTCTTGCAAAGAAGCAATGCCCAGAAGTCAGCCAACCCACTTCTTGTTTTCTTAATGAGGGGCTGGCTTGGCCAGGGTCACAGGGTCAAGGGGACCCAATGGGGGCCAGGGTTGAGATCCTGGTTCATCCCCCTCCCACCTATAGTTTCTGTGCAGATTGCAGCAGCAGGAGTACCCCGGGGACCCCAGCCCCCTGCACCGAGTGTCGCTCCGGTGGCGAGGGGAAGAAAGCGGCTTCAGACCAGGTGTGGGCGCCTGACACCTACTGCCCCGTGGGGCCCACTCTGACACTGATCATGGCCTCTGCCCCATCCTCTCCCAGACAAGTGTCCTCGCCAGCATCTCAGGGCAGCAGAACAGGGGCAGGGGCCTCGTGGAACAGGTAGAAGCCAGGCCAGGAAGGCGTGAGCTTGCACCCGCCCACGGGGAGGGTATGCAACCAGGCTGTGGGAATGAAGGGGAGCAGGCCCATCTGCAGGAGATCATACAGAGGGCAGCGAGTGTGGCTGTGTGTGGGCTCTGTGCCCAGGCCAGGCTCAGCCCCCAGCCTCAGTGCCCAGCTAGGGAATGGGGAGGGTGCTGACTGACCATGAGCAGAGCAGCGCCCACTTCAGAAGGATGATACAAGAGACTGGGAAGCCCAGGACCAGCCCTTCTGTGCAACCCTCGGCAGAGAGGACCTTTGTCCTGGGCTCGGAGCCTGTGTGGCCGGAAGGAGGGCTGATGCCGGAGGCATCTTGGGTTGTGGTAGGAGTGCGGCCTGAGAGGGTGGGCGGTGGGGCTGTGGGCACAGCGAGATGGGCCAGGCTGAGGCTGCAGGTGCTGTGACAGACGAGGTGGGCTGAGCGGAGGGCAGGGGAGAGGAGGCATTCGGGGTGACTCAGATTTATAATTGGTTGCCACCAAGGGAAGCAGGGAAGGAGCTGGGAGGAGGTGCCGGTTTGGGGAGAGAGATAATGAATGGGGCTTTGGGACCAGCTGGGACGAGAGCAATTAATCTACACGGAGAGGAGGGCGGCTTTGCTGGCTCCGTACCTGGGCTGCTTACTCTGAATGCTCCTCTAATCGGCTTAGGGGTTTATGCAAATCCGGGTGTGCAGGCGCCCTGATTGGGTTGTGGAGGAATTGTCCAGGCCACCAGCCCTCATTTTCTCCGCAGCATCCTGGCTTCTGGCTCCTGCTCTCTGATGAGATCCCCTGGCCAGGATGGGGGTTTTAAACATAATTAGGACTAGAGCCAAAGGGGATTTCCATAGGAAAAAGTGTACAGGGCCAGAGGCCAGGCCACCTTGGGACCAGAGCTAGAGGCAGAAGGAGGCTCCCAGAGACAGAACAGTGGCCACAGCTGGGAGGCTGAGAGCCCTGCCCACGGGCCAGACCAAGCCCCAGTCTCAAGCCCACACTGTGCTCTGACCAGCACAGCTGTACACTGAGGCCTGATTCTGGTCCCACTCTGAGCCCTGACCCTGGTCACGTTATGACGCTGGACCCTGGTCCCACTCTGATCCTTGACCCTGGTCCCACACAGACCCCTGACGCTGGTCCCACACTGACCCCTGACCCTGGTCACACACTGAACCCTGACCCTGGTCCCATACTGACCCTTGACCCTGGTCCCACTCTGAGCCCTGACTCTGGTCCCACACTGACCCCTGACCCTGGTCCCAACTAACCCCTGACCCTGGTCACACTCCTCTGAGGCCTGACCCTGGTCCCACTCTGACCCCTGACCCTGGTCCCACTCCGACCCCTGACTGGTCCCACCCTGAGCCCAGACTCTGGTCACACTCAGACCTGATCCTGGTCACACACTCAGCCTTGACCCTCCAGAACAAGACCTTTAACTCATTAATGTTCACTCGTTAACTCCATAGCCTTGTCCCAAACAGGCGCTCTGAGCCAGGCCCTGGGGGTGTCATGTGAACAAGTGGACACCGAGCCCACCCTCTTGGCTCGTGTCCATCTGAGAGGACACACCTGAACAGCAGTGCGACAAAGAGCAATAGTCATGGGCGGCACAGTGACCTGCTGGCCTGGGCGCTCTGTGGTCCTCTGGTTTTATGACAAGGGCTACTCATGAGCAGAGTTTCCCATCACAGCTGACATGCGTGAGTCTGAAAGTCCCCAGGGGTGCAGACAGACATCGCTCTTCTCACACTGTTGTTCAGGTGTGTGCCCTCTCAGGTGGACAACGAGCCAAGAGGGCAGGCTCAGTGTCCACTTGCTCACGTGACATCCCCAGGGCCTGGCTCAGAGCCCCTGTTTGGGACAAGTCTGTGGAGTTAAGAAGTGAGTGAAAGAGTTGGTCAAATCCAAACCATGATTCCTTTGGTCAAGAGGCTGCTTTTTTCATACGGCAGAGGAAGCAGATACTGTCCTGGAGCATCCAGGAGGTACAGACGGGATCTGAGGGCGGGAGGCACATGGTGGGCAGTTATGCGTAGTCAGAAAGGCTTCCTAAGAAATAACCCCCAAGCCACAGTCAGATGACTAAGAGCCAGGGCGTGTGTGCGTGTGAGAGAGAGAGCGAGAGAGAGAGTCACGGCTGCTGGGGGCGTGGGGAAGGGCCTGGGGGTGGGTCCAGGGGGGCCTCTTCAGTGGGTGGCCAGTGAGGAAGGAAGAGTGCTTCCTACACGCTGAGCTGGCAGTCGGGTGGCGTCACTGCAGATCATCCTTCTCCTGGGCCGTGCTGAGCCTTACCCGGCCGTGAAGCATCGGGGGCTCAGGACCCTGGACTCTCTGGCTTCAGAGGGGGCCACGGAGGCCTGGGGGCGCAGAAGGCAGAGGGACGCTGAGAAGCACGAGCAGATCTCAGGCCAGGCGGGTGCCGTCCTCAGCCTCCTCTGCTGGCAGCCTGGAGCAGGGAGCAGTCCTGGTTTGCTTCCAGTGCTTATTTTGCTCTGATAAGGAAATAGCGAACACTTGGGGCATAAATCTTAGAAAATGTTGAAAAGCGTAAGTAAAAACACAGCGATGACTCAGAGTCCCAGTTCCACCTCAGAGTCACTATTTCAGGACTGCCCTGTGTGGCTGTGATGGTGTTCACTGCACAAAGGGGCTGGGGGAGGAGGCAGTTTCAGCTTGTGGTTTGTTTAGCAGCCATGCGCCCTGAGGGCGGCTGCATCCCCCTGGCAGGATGGGAGGCACGGGGGTGGCTTTCAGCTTCTGGGAAGATGCCATGTGGGCTGTGCTCATGCTGGTTCCTCTCTTCCAGACTGCCTCCAACCATAACACCCTATAGACACACAACATGCACACATCTCTGTGTCTTTGTAAGTGTAGGAAGCTGCATCCGCACTGCTGCCGGCCACTTGCTCTCCTCCCTCTGAGATGCTTGTTTTCCTTGGGGACGACCCTGGGTCTGCTCCCCCTCCCTGACTGCTAGGCATTGCATTGCTTCCAGGTGCTCATTTCCACGAATGCTTTGGTGACAAACACCTCTGCACACGAGGGCTTTTGTCATCTCTGGAAGTGGATTTCCAACATGGGATGTTAGGGCTAATGACACCTGTCACCAGGTCACATGCTCTGTGGTCATGGGGCTGGTGAGTCTGAAGTCTACAGGGCCGGCCAGTGGGCTGGAAACTCAGGCAGGACTCTTGTCCAAGATGAATTAATTCTCTTTTCTCCAGGAGACGTCCGTTTTGCTCTTATGACTTTCAACTAATTAGACAAGGCCCACCACACTACAGAGGGTCTCCTGCTTGACTCGAGTCCACTGACTGTGGCCACTGATCACATGTCCAAGATACCTTCACAGCCATGCAGAGAGTGGTGCCTGACCAAATGCCTGGGCCCCATAGCCCAGCCCAGCCGAGAGGCATGTTCACCTGAGCAGCCATGCTGAAGGGTGTTACCCCTAGTGTGCACACAAGACAGTCACGCTTCACGTGTCCTCACCCGCACTGAGCGTCAGGGATCTGACAGTGAAATAAGGGTACGTAAAACAGCACCTCATGTCACTAGCAGAGAATCCAAGCTTCTTTTCACATATCTCTCAGTCAGTCAGTCAGTCAGTCAGTTCAGTCGCTCAGTCGTGTCCGACTCTTTGCAATCCCATGAATCGCAGCACGCCAGGCCTCCCTGTCCATCACCATCTCCCGGGGTTCACTCAGACTCACGTCCATTGCGTCAGTGATGCCATTCAGCCATCTCATCCTCGGTCGTCCCCTTCTCCTCCTGCCCCCAGTCCCTCCCAACATCAGTCTTTTCCAATGAGTCAACTCTTCGCATCAGGTGGCCCAAGTACTGGAGCTTCAGCTTTTGCATCATTCCTTCCAAAGAAATCCCAGGGTTGATCTCCTTCAGAATGGACTGGTTGGATCTCCTTGCAGTCCAAGGGACCCTCAAGAGTCTTCTCTAACACCACAGTTCAAAAGCATCAATTCTTCGGTGCTCAGCCTTCTTCACAGTCCAACTCTCACATCCATACATGACCACAGGAAAAACCATAGCCTTGACTAGACGGACCTTACTCGGCAAAATAATGTCTCTGCTTTTGAATATACGATCTAGGTTGGTCATAACTTTTCTTCCAAGGAGTAAGCGCCTTTTAATTTCATGGCTGCAGTCACCATCTGCAGTGATTTTGGAGCCCCCAAAATAAAGTCTGACACTGTTTCTACTGTTTCCCCATCTATTTCCCACGAAGTGATGGGACCAGATGCCATGATCTTAATTTTCTGAATCTAGGTCATGAGATGTTTGAAATGGCCCAGTGTGGTCAGACCCCCTGGGGTCCCTGGACTTGAGAAGAGAGGAGGGTCTAGAATAGACTTGGGAGAGGTCGCGGGGGAGAAGCTCCCTGGGGCATGGGGAGCAGTGAAGGAGTGGGGGCGGACCAGGCAAGGACAGACCTGCCACACATGGTCTATTCACCCAGTCCTCCTCCCACCCCATCCTGACCATACCCTGGTGCTGAGACATCTCCGTGTCATGAATTTCAGACACTTAGGAGCCGAAACACAGGTTCTGGTCTCGCTGGGTTGATGGGGGCCTGCAAAGTGGTGGCTCGGGGCCCAGTCTGGACTGTGAGCACCATAAACATTGCTCATTGTTAGTGTTTTACTGAGAGCGTGAACGGGGCTGGTGCAAACAAGATGCCCAGCACGTAGTAGGGACTCCATAAGCCCAGGCCCCATCTCCTCCCTGTTTTGTCTTGAGTCTCAGTTTGCAGTTAGAGCAGTTTAGAGAATTGGGTCAGCTCCTATAATATCTTCTCACTGATTCCAATCACTCAGGCAATTGCTACATCATTAACCCAGATCATCACGCTCTTCAATCAACCACTGAGAATAGTGACACTCCAGGCGCCCAGCAAGGAGCCCCAAAGTGACAGTGACTCAGTGTTTGCCAAGAGCTTACTTGAGACATCTGGGGTTTGAAGGACGGATGGCCCGGGGCACATGGTGCGGACCCGATGGCCCAGACTACTCTGCTCTCTGAATGCGTATCTGCCCTGAAACGAGATGGTGAGACAATGACAGCCTCGTGGTTCTTGTCCAAGTCACTGCTGCATGCATGTGTGTGTGTGTGTGTGTGTGTGTGTGTGTATGTGTGTGTGTACGCACGTGCGCCTGTATGTGTGTGAGTGAGAGAGAGAGAGAGCAAAGGTGGTGGGGAGGGGAGGAGCAGAAAGAGAGGAAGGGAGACCCAGAGGCATGGAGAGGGAGAGAGAAATAAAGACGGCTTGGCCTGGGGGAGAGAGTGCAGACCACGGGCCCAGGACATCCCTGGGGGAGCTGTGACCTTGGCGGTCCTTGGCGTGTCTGTGCCCGAGGCCCCTCCCTGTAAGAGGCCCCAGGACTCACCTACAGGCTGTGGCTGAGATCAGACACGTCGGGAAGCACTCGGGCGGAGCAGGTGTGCAGAGACTCTGCTGGGGTCCCTCTCCTGGCTCCTCACTCTCTTCCCACCTTCACAAGTCCCCATGGGTGAGGGCTGCTGGCGACCTTTGTGTGTTCAGGTCCAGGCACCACACTGGACGCACCGCCACATGGCTTCTGCTGTCCTGAGCTCATTCCCAGCACAGCCTGAGACTCGTCCATTTCTGTGGGAACTGCTGTGGACCCCCGGGGTGGCCAGGTCCTGGCAGGCATTTCAGCTGTGGCTGGCCATCGTGGTGAGCACTGCGGTGACCGCTGCATGCAGAGATCCTCCCCGCTCACACAGGGACCTCTAGGGCTGTTGTCAAGCTGACTGCCCAAGTTCCGGGAGGCAGGTTATCAGAGCAGCGGCTGGCATCACGCCCTCCAGAGTTGCAGACAAGGTCACTCTTCACATGCACCGTGTGGGTTGAGGCTGTGTCCCTGGATAGTGTCGCTGTACCTAAGTACCCATGTGGAGTGAAAGTGTGACAGTGTCAGTTGCTCAGTCATGTCCAACTCTTTGCAACCCCATGGACTGCCGCCCAACAGGCTCCTCTGTCTGTGGGATTCTCCAGGCAAGATACTGGAGTGGGTAGTCATTCCCTCCTCCAGGGCATCTTCCCGACCCAGGCATTGAACCCTGCTCTCCTGCTTTACAGGCAGTTTCTTTACCAATTGAGCCACCTGTTGAGCAAATATTTATTGAATGAATGAAGGATGATGAATGGATGAAACTTTGGCCGTGCTTTTTTTCTTCATCAACACAGCCAACACCCCACACCAAGGGCTGAGGATGAAGCATGGGATTGCACACACGTGTGTACTGTGTCACTGCACACACAGCCACGCCACCTGCCAGGATGCATGTACCCCAGTGAGAGCTCGGATCTGAAAAAAAATCCTATTATTTATTGTAAGTAAGTAAAGCACTCGGCAGACAGAAAGATGAAGCCCCTTGCCTGCTAGTAAGTACTTTAGGATCTAACGCAATTGTTTTCCCGTCCCCGGATCCAGGACATTAAACAGGTGATAATGATGTGGCCTGGGCTGGGTTAAACCAGCAGAACGCGACGTGCCAGCTTTATATCATCTGCGCTCCCTTCCAAAATGCCTCCTTCCCAGGGCGATGATTTAATGTTATGTCCTGGCTTTTATGGAAAGGATATAACAAGAAAGATCCATTTGAAGGACGTCCCCCTCTCTTTTGAAAAACTGTAATCTAAAACTCGTCCATCCTGCTGGCCAGAGCTCCTTCCAGGAAGGCACAAGGCATAAATTTCTCCTAGTCATGCTGTTCTCGGGACGCAGTATGGGGCCCACTTAGATGGAACGTTGCTGGCCTGAGATCCTAGGCCCGCCTGGACCTGCCCTGTGTCCCTGGACTCTCAGCTACCACGGCTGAGGAGGTAGAAGGGATGGCCAGCAGCCAGGTGCCTCTGGTGGGGGTGGATGTGGACGCACGTTCAGGGCAGCGACTCCCAGGAGTTGCCGGAGGCAAGTTTCAAGGCCTGATCCCAGCTGTGTGACTATTGTGCCCTGTTGCCTCAGGAGGCCCTTCTCAGGCAATGTATTCTCTGACCGCTCATGAGAACTAATAACTCTGAGGCTCGATGAGACATGAAACCCTGGAATGTCATCTGCACCAGACCCCATGTCAGGCCTTCCCAGGGTGTCTGGGGCGGTCAGGTCACAGGGTGCCTGCCCTGTTTCTGGGTCATCGCTGGCCCGGGGTCTCACTCTAGCCATGTCCCACCCCAGTCTGGCTTCTGGACCACCTGAGTAAGACCTGGACTGATGGACAGTGGCAGCACAGCGGATCAGATGGAACTCAGGGGCCGTGGAACCAGCCTTCTCTGGAAAAGGGTCTTTGTAGATGTGATGAAGTCCAGGATCTCAAGATGAGATCTTTCTGGATCCAGGTGGGCCCTAAGTCAGTAAGAGTGTCCTCAGAAGAGATGGTAAAGGAAACAGACAGGGACTCCCAGAGGCTAAGTGATGATTGAGGCAGAGACAGGAGGGACCATGGATGCCTGGAGCCCTAGGAGCTGGAGAAGGCAGGTGGGACCCTCCCTGGGGCCTCAGAGGGAGACCCTGCCCGCATTCTGATGTCTGGTGCTAGCCTCCAGAACTGGGAGATAATCCATCCTTGTAGTGTGAAGCCCACCTGTCTGTGGTCACTTGTTTGGGCAGCCACAGGCCAAACCTCACATAGGGTAAAAATGGGCCCTGGGGGCTCTTGCCATGGAGCCCATGGGTAGAGTGCTCTGAGCATCCCAAGAAATGGACGAGCTGCTCGGGCCACAGCCTTGAGGCAGGCACACAGCCCACGCAGCAGGCCTGGGGCCTGGGGAGCAGGGGGCAAGCCAGTCCCATGTAGAAGGGTCTGGGTCCCAGGCTGAGGGGCCCTGGGGAGCCCCAGCATTCAGAAGCAGGTCAGCCCCCAGACCTCATCAGGATAATGACTGTCCTCGTTGTTAAGTCAGGAACTCAGCTGAAGGAAGATCTCATTTAATTGTCACTCTGTGAGTGATTCCTGTTATTATCTGCCTCCTAGAGAACAGGCTCAGAGAGGTTCATTTGCTGGCTCTGATCACACAGTTGATGGGCGCCAGGGCCCAAGTTGGATGGGAAGCTGAGGTCGTATCCCTAAAGGCTCTGCTTGGTTTGCTTCCTATGGTCGCCCCTGGGGAAAGGGCACAGTGGGCCATGTGGGACAAGTTGAGCTCCATCCCTTCCCTCCCACTCAGATGGAGGGGGCAGGCCTGGGTGAAAACTCCTGGAATGCCTTGCAGAACCTGCTCCCAAGGGTGGCACCATGGACGCAGTATCTTCTGGACCCCCTGTATGTCCATGTCTTCAACTGTGGGTCCCAGATCACACCCTGGGCTTGAAGAGTAGCCGGGGAACTTTGGAGTCAGTGGTGGTCTCTAGACTCACATGGGAATGTGGGAACACTGCTCTGGAAGGACGGGGGAGCTAATCCCAAGGAGGTGGGTCTGTGGTGATCTCTGGGTGGAGCAGAGCAGAGGACCCTGCTGCCCTGGCCCTTCCAGAGCTGAAGCTGCCACCCAGAAATCAGAGGAAGCTGTAAGTTTGTGCAACTTCCCGCTCAGCAAGGCTGACACACACCGGGGAATCTGGCATGATGGATGGGCCCCATGGGTGTTCTTGAGAGCTGCTCAGAGCGCCAGAGCCAGGGGCCCCGGGCCAGCCTTGCCGCCAAGCAGACCATGGGCCTTTCCAGTTGGGTTGCCGCCACGCCAGCCTGGCCCGGTGTCCCTCACAGATGGGCTCCACAAATAGTGAGGATGGCAGGAGACAGGCGGGCACCATGTGTGAGTGAGCGATGGCTCGCCCAGCAGTTATGGATGCTCCCGTCCTTAGCTGGGTGCTGGAGGCAGAGGCAGGTGAGGCACTGGTGCTCAGCAGCTCAAGGGGACCTGCACCAGCCCGCACAGGATGCCCACCCACGCTGCTATGATGACAGCACACCCTCTACACACTGTCAGGACTGTCCAAGGGCTCTGCCCCTCTGCCTTCGGACTCTGAACTCAGACCAGCCCATCATCTCCAGTGCTCCCCTCGCTGTGGAATCCTTCATTCCTGTCTCATCGGGAAATGCCCCGGTAGTCCCGACACCTGGAGAGTCTAAACATTTGCTAACCTGAATTAAACTTAGGATGTGGTAACATGCTAGGTTAGTGGTCCCCAACTTTATATCCTCTGAAAAGTGAAAGTGAAGTTGTTTAGTTGTGTCCAACTCTTTGCGACCCCATGGACTGTAGCCTACCAGGCTCCTCTATCCATGGGATTTTCCAGACAAGAATACTGGAATGGGTTGCCATTTCCTTCTCCAGGATCATATCCTCTAGGAATCTCAAAATGTGACTGTATCTGGAGAAAAGATCTTTACCAATGTCACTGGTCAAGATGAGGTTAAATTTGAACAGGGCAGCCCTTCGCCCGATGACTGGAGCCTTATAGAAAGAGACACACAGAGACACCGTAGAGGAAAGAAGACCCCATGAAGACAGCGGTGGATGTTGAATGATGCAAATGAGGGTCATTGAGGATGGCGGGGACATGCAGCGGCTGGAGGAGAGGCCTGGGACAGACTGTTCCAGAGCCTCTGGAAAGAACCAGCCCGGTCAACACGTTCAGCTCAGACTTTTGGCTTCCAGACTCATGAGTGACTGCATTTCCATTGCTTTAGACTGCCCGATTTGTGGGGCTTTGTCCCAGCGGTGCCAGGAGATGGTAAGACATGCCAACAGGAAGCTGTGTCCGTTGGACAGGCTGAGCGGAGCCAGGTAACAGTCCCCGTGTCTCCATGGCCCCAAAACACCCTCATTTGTCTCTCAGGCCCTCACAGTTCAGCGGGATGTTTTGTCCACCCTGGCAACTTGGGTACCTAGGCTGATAGAATGGCTGCCACTCAGAATATCCTGCCTGCTCCTGCTGAGGGCAGGGAGGGGAGGGCGTCCCAGTTCACAAGCACACACTGCCGTCTGTACGTGGCGTGGGTCCCTCTGCACAATGCATGTCCACCAGTGTCAGTCACATGGCTCCACCTAACCTCAGGGGGACGGGAAGAGGAGGCCACCCCTGCCTGGAAGAGAGGAGACCCAGGAATCCATGAGGAGTGCTAACATCTACCTCCATCACTGAGGACAGGCAGCCCAGCCTGGCCAGGACCACTAGGCAGTGACCACCATTGTGCTTGCCTCTTTGTGTCAAGTCAGGACTGTTGAAGAGTGTAGGGTTGGAATCAAGTGATTCTGTTTTGAATTCTGGTCCTTATGAGACTTGTCACAACCTTTGGTACAAAGTGATCTAGATCTGACCCACTAGTTCTGATGAAGGGAAGAAGAATGGATGAGGGATATGTGATAGATGAGTGGATGGGTGGATGAGTAGATGGATGGTGGATAGATGGGTAGATGAGTGGAGAGAGGGGTAGATGAGTGGAGAGATGGTAGATTAGTGGATAGATGGTAGTGAGTGGAGAGATGGTAGATTAGTGGAGAGATGGTAGATGAGTGGAGAGATGGTAGATGAATGGATGGGTGGGTAGATGAGTGGAGAGATGGTGTGTGTGTGAAGTCACTCGGTCGTGTCTGACTCTTTGCGAACCCGTGAACTGTAGCCCACCAGGCTCCTCCGTCCATGGCATTCTCCAGGCAAGAATGCTGGTGTGGGTTGCCATTTCCTTCTCCAGGGGATCTTCCCAACCCAGGGATTGAACCCAGGTCTCCCGCACTGCAGGCAGACACTTTAACCTCTGAGCCACCAGGGAAGCGTAGATGAGTGGAAAGATGGGTAGATGAGTGGAAAGATGGTAGATGAGTGGAAAGATGGTAGATGAGTGGAGAGATGGGTAGATGAGTGGACGGGTGGATGGATGGATGATGAGTGGATGAATGGATGTATAGATCTATTGATTGTTTGCTCTGAACCAGATGCTTTTATGAATTAACCAATTTAATCCATATGCCTCCCCTATGTCATCATACTCCCTAATGTACTTGCAAAGATTATCTCGAGATGCCTAGCTCATGTTTCCAGGGTCACACAGCCCAGCCCTGTCACTTTCCAGTCCCAGGTGAGAAATTACCCCAAGGCAAGAGCAGAGGGCTCACCTGAATTCTGTCCTTTTCCACCCACTCCCAGCTCCTGGGACTTGACTTGTTTCCCAGTGCCCTCCGTCAGTCCAGGGAGAAAGGAGGCTGTGGTCCGTGGAGCCTCTGGGGGGCTGCTGCTCCTGGGCGGTGCCTACAGGGGAACAACGATCCCCAGTCGTACACCCAGGGTCTCAGAGCAGCTCGGCTCCCGCACCAACTCCTTCCATCCCTCTCGGGGTCTTTGTGCGAGCCAAACATTCTTCTTCTGACTCCATTCTTTTTGATACAAAGAAAAAGTATTATAAAAAATCCCAAAGCCACAGTGATTCGTCTCCAACTTATTTCAGAGTTTCAATTATCTAAATTATTGCTTTGCCCTGGCACAAAAGGAGGAAGCTCATTTTTAAAGTCGCTGGGAGATCAGCACTGGGCTGCCTCCCCGTCAACAATGCACAATAATTTTGATCAGGCGCTCATCACGTTTCAATAGCAGCAACAATGGCACTGACTGGGGTCCCCAGGGATTTTATTTTTAGCCTGAAAATCACAGAGGAGGAGCCAGGAGATTTTATGTGACAGCCTGGGCTTTTGAATGTCTCCTCTGCAAGGCCAGCCAAAAATCGTATTTGGCTGCCGGCAAACTGGGAGAGTCCGAGTGGGAGGGCCACTTGGCTGGGAGCAGGACAAGCAGTCTGACACCGGGCTCGGTGCATCTGTCTGATCCTTCAGCAAACGGCTCCCAGGCCTGGTCAGGAAGAGAATGCTCCCATCAGCTGCTCTCCGCCATGGGACTCTTGGCCGGTGATTGTGGCAGCTGTTTATTCCCCGAGTCATAAGTCAGTGCAGCTAATTAATGATGTCACTGAATGGTACTTTTTCAGTGGCCCCTGTGACCTGGGGAGTAGTGTCTAGCTGAAATGACAGGACATAACGAGGAAAGGTCCCTGCAGGAGAGAGACACAAAACACTATGAGGGATTGGGGGGAGACTTCCCTGGTGGTCCAGTGGTTAAGACTCTACACTTCCAACTCCAGAGTTGCAGGTTCAATCCCTGGTTAGGGAGCTAAGATCTCACATGCCGTGAGGTGAGGCCAAAAAAATAAATAAATAAAACAGAAAACAATAAATCAAGAAAGAAACAAAGAATAGAAAAGAAACACAAATATATAAAGACAAAAAGCTAGAGGGCTTGAGGCAGGAGAGGTAACCAGGGGAGGCTTCATGGAGGAGGCAGCGATCGGTCTGAGCCTGGAGAAACAGAACCAGTGTTGAAGGCTGGAGATGGGAGAGAGGGTGTTCTGGCAGAATAGCGTGAGCAATATCTCGAAGCCTGAAGGAGCAGGCTGCACGGGCGGTATGGCACTGAGTCTGGGCCTACAGGGAAGGGGAGATGGGCGGAGACAGGGTGGAGAGTGGAGGTGCAGAGAGAAGGGGCGGAAAGAGGTTGAAGAGGTTCCAGGCCTGGGTCTCTGTGTCCCTACTGATCCCCTGATGGGTTGTGGTATCACACACTGAGCACACAGCATCCCTGGTGCTGTGGGGACATCCTGATGTCGATAAAGCTGGGGTCAACCCTCCAGGCCCTTTCAGCCTTGGGACATTTTGTCCCTGGCCCCAGAGTGATTCTCAGGATAAAGGACGATTCAGCCATGCTCAGCCGTGGGGCACTTGGCCGGTGATTGTGGCGGCTGTTTATTCCCTGAGTCAGAAGTCAGTGCAGCTAATGATGTCATTGAATGGCACTTTGTCAGCATTTCCCCCCAGTTTTGTTGAGGTGTAATTGACACATAACATTGTGTAAATTGAAGGTTTATGAAGCGTTGATTTGATACATTGATAAATTGCAAAACAATCACACCAGGAGTATTTGCTACCTCCATCTCACCACATCAGTGTCATTTTTTTTTTTTTTTTGCACACGTTGCAAACACTGATGAACCTTATTCCAAGCACAATGCTGACGGCAGAGTTACTGCCCAGAGAAAGGGCTCAATGAGTGTTGGGGACTAGCTCACCAAAGTCCAGAGACTCTGATTCAGTCAGCATCTGCCACCGAGGAGGCGTTTGGCTTGACCTTGAGTTGTGACCTTGCGTGGATCACAGGGCTCTCAGAACCTCTTGTCCTCACCCCATTTGCCACATAAGGCTGTGATGTGTGCCTCCCACAGCCCAGGAGGCGGGTGAGATGGGTGTGTGTGCCCACTGGGCTGAGGAAGACCAAGCTGCCTGCCCACAGGATGCCCGCTGTGAAGGGGAGATGCGCTGGGGGCTCTGGGGGGGGCGTTCAACCTAGACCTCCACCCAGGTCCTCAGCCTCCTGGGCAGCAGGAAAGTGGGGGGAACTGTCTTTGTCAAGTAAGTTGGAGGTCCTGCCATATCAAAGTGGGTATGACACGGTCTGGGGACGCGTGTTCCTGAGTCACTGATGTGCCCGGCACATTCTCCACAGCTCCAGAGGGAGATGGCACTGACCAAGCACGCCCGAGGCCCAGCGATGAATAAACATGGAGACGGTTGCTCCCAAATTTAATCTTCCTGAGGAGTATACGACAGGGACAAATTAGGGCTGACAGGAGTGCAACGTGAACCCAAATACACGTCCTCTTGCCCTCAGCCATGCCTCTCTGCCTCTGCTGAGCTCAGGGCTCACTGCCAACCTGGCCTGGTGCCCACCCCCACAATGCACACAGAAGCTGAGGACAGAGTGGGCAGGCTGGTTTATGGGGCTCTTGGCCAGTAGGTGCGGGCAGGAGCCAGGCCAGCACCTTTATTCCACCCGGACTGCCTGGCCAGACACTCAGGGAGTGGTTCTCGGCTGAGTCAGAGGCAGTCTTTAGTCTACTAGGCTGGAGCTCAAGTGCTGGGTCTCTGACTCCCTAGCTGTGTGACCTTGGGGACGCAGCTGGCCACAAAGGCTGCTCTTCATCTAATCAAAGACACTAAAGATTTTGAGATGCACTTTTTTTCTCGGCACTACTAAAAGGAAAAAGACGGACAACTGCTTTGCAAGACGTCATTGGCATGAGAAGCAGCCTGTTTCAGAGCTGTTCATATGTGCTCCTTTGACTGATTAGATTGGGGAATAAACCCTCATATGTATTAGTTTCTAAGAAGCGTTAACATTTTGCGGAGTTTGATGGGCAAATGAAGCCAATATGCTTTGTGGAGTCACCAAAGCCACAAGTAGGACTGAGCGGGTGAAGGTATGGGTAGGCAGCCTGGCTTGGTGTAGAAAAAAGTCTCTGGCAGTCAAAACAATTCACAATAGAAAGGCAGGGTTCCAAAGGAGTGAGCTGCCCAAAGCCTGGGAGTGTTCAATCCAGGCTCAGTGGATGCCTAAGAACTCAAGAACTGTGCAGACTGCCCTGAACACCCTCAAACATCCTTTCCATCCAGAGACTCAGGCTTAGAAACATGACTGGGCTTAGGGAGGTGGGTAGACCAGATGTCCCCCAAAGTGCCTTTAGCTATGACTTCCCAGAGTATAGAGCTGCCCTTTGCTATTCTTTGTTTGTCTTGCTGTCAGCTGTTTTTTGGGGACTCAGTGAATGGATGACTAATGACAAGAGATGAGGGGACTTCCTGGGAAGTGACAGAGACAGCTATCTGTCCCGAGGACACAGCCAATAATTGCCAGCTGCAGTTGGCAGTCCACAGGGGACCACATTGAAGATGACCAGGTGGAGAGATGGGGTGACCCTAGGGGAGGCCTCCCACAGGGAGCCTGGACCCTGGCTCTGTGGGGGCTTTGAGTGACCTGCAGGAGGGGCCAGACCACCCTCCCTGGTGCCCCTGTCTTTGGACAAACCTGGGCAAGGCTGTGATGAAGCTGTTGGACCCACCTGGTCATCAGTTGATTCTGCCCTTGCCCCTCAGTTGACCTCAGTGGTTGTACTGGACCAGTCCGAGCTTCCTCCCCTACACCCCGGCTCTGGTCCCCAGTGCCCATCTCCGATCTGTCTACATGACCAGTACTCTACTTCTGTGTGGCTCTTGTCACCACCTCCTCGGGCATGTGGCAGGCAGCTGTCATCATCCTGAGCACTCCTGTGGGCCAGGTTGCAAGACACCTAACACGCACTCTCGTGTTCATGGGGTCACAGAGAAGGGAATCTGAGCATTCTCATCATGCAGAGTAGGAAGCCAGGGCTCAGAGCTCAAACAGCAGGGCTTCTGGCACACCTGGAGAGGCTCCCAGAGCCTGCAGTCTAGCCTGCCGAGAGGGACCCTGGCTGGGGGGGCCTCTGGGAGCCACACCCCGTGTCGCCCCTGTCGTGACCCCTCTCACACTCTGTCTTGCTTCTCTAAGTCCAGAGTGCTAGGAGCAGCTGCTCAGGCCCCTGTTTGAGGCCTCGGGTGAGGAATCCAGATGCAGCCCCTCTCCAGCCAGCCAACTGGGGTGCCTGAGGTCCCCCCTCCTCCCTGGGGTCTGCACTGTTCCCCTCAGACCCTGGTAGAAATCGCCACCTGCTGGAAACTCTCCCTGCCCTGTCCCTCCTCAGGCTCTGCCCAATTGCAGGACAATTCCAACCTTGGTGGAAGGACAGGCTTCAGTGGCCCATCCTTCCAAAGGACCCCAAACATTCCATAACCTCAAAGATGCCTGAAATCTTCACCTAGATTAGGAGGGCTGCCCTTGGCATCACTCAGCTCATTGGACATGTGGCTCCAGTCTCTGCCTCCATTGTCCTTGGCCTTCTCCCTGTGGGTCTCCACATGACCTTTGTGTGTGGACACCTGTCCTTGGATGAAGGGCCCACCCTACTGCAGGATGACCTCATCTTTGCTCCTCAGTTTTGCAAACACCCTGTTTCCAGAAAAGGTCACATTCTGAGGTTCAGGTGGATGTGAATTTTTGGAAGGACACTATTCAGTTCAGTGCACCCCAAGTGTCTGCCCTTCTGGGATTCTTGAACCTGGGCCTGGGTCTGTGTGTGCTCTGACCCGGTTCTCAGGGACTCAGTTCTCTACCAGCCCTCATGCTACTGTCACGGCCCATCTTAGGAACGCTTTCTTCAGTCTGGGGCAATCATCTGGTTCACCAGGACTCAGCCCCAGCACCGCATCCCACAGAGCAGGAGATCTCAGAACAGAGAGCTGGCGACAGGTGTCTGAGTCGCAGGGAGGTTTCCCTACCATCTGGCCACCTGACAACATGACAAGGGGACAGCCAGGAAGAGGTAAGCTCCTCCACCTCCCAAGGTTCAAGCAGAAGCTGCAGGACTGGTTGCCGGCTGGGTAGGGCAGGTAGGGGGCAAGGGCTGCAGAAGGGACCTGCGAATTTCCTGGGAAGCAGACTGGGTGACCGCTGAGATGCAGGGATGCTTCAAACCAGACAGCCCCCTGTAGCCCTATCTTCAGTGCCACCCTTGCCTGACAGGCTAAGCTGTGCACATTGTGGTCAGCACCAACAAGAGCAACCTGGAATTCTGTGCACTTCTCATTCCTGTCTCCTGTGATCCTGCCAACAGCCCCACGGAGACAGGAATCTTCCAAGAGATGCTGCCCCCCCCGACTGGCGCTCCTGTCTCACCTGTAGCCCCGGGACCCTGGGACCCTGGTATGGAGACTGTCCCGTGGATGTAAGGTGAGTAACGGGGCCTATGGGCCGGGGCTCGCAGCCAGCCAGGCGGCCTGTCCCTTACCCCTTGGTCCTCCAAGCCCAGCTTGTTACCTCTCCTACTTCTTTGCTTTGGAGAGAAGATCTAAGTCAGTAATTACTTTCTGGTCAGTTGAGGGGGAATGGAAACTGGGGAAGGCGTCCAAGACGGCGAATCTTAGAGATGGACGCTTCACCCCAAATCAACCATGCAAACCTCTCCTCCAGGAGCAGCCAGGAGCCTCTGGGGCAGAAGCCCCATGGGTGCTAGAGCACAGCATCTCAGGAGAGACAGCCTGACCTGGCCTCTGCCAGAGCCGGGCTGGCCCTGCACACCAGCCTGCCTCCTCCTGCTCTAGACGCAGCCTCCACAGAAGCCCCCAGGCAAGGTTCCCTGAGGAGTCTTTGCCCGCCTGGTACACTTGTGCACGTGTGCTCACACGTGCACACACACACAAACCACACGCACACCCCGCCATACTTGGTCACAGAATGGTGACTCTTTCTCCTCTGCCTGAAGGAAAGCTAAAGAGCGAGGAGAGGAAATTAGGCATCTCAGGAAAGTGGTGTATTTTTTCCGGGTAATTACTCTTACCTTGTATAATCTAATGAGCCATCCACGGGCCTGGATGGAACACTGAGGAGCGTTATTGGATGTTTCCTTACAGTTTACCTGTGTGGAGGAGTTAATTAATTTATAGGTGGAAATGTGAGTGTGCGTGTGAGCATACGACAGTGTGCATGCGTGTGCTTCGTTAGTTTTTTCTCTGTGTGTAAAGCATGGGAGGGGAGCAGCCGTGGGTGGCCTGGGCTCCGTCTATGTTGCCCTCATGGGGCAGAGGTATCGGGGCTGGTGGTCTCAGCTACTTGAGTTAAGAGCTGAGATTCATCCACAGGGAGCGTGGGGTGTGCAGAGGTGAGCACACACTTGCGACGGGTCAGCCCAGACACCAGGTGGGGACTTTTTCCCATTCGACATCTCAGCATTTCTTAAACTCAGGTCATCTCAGTGAGTTTGCTCTATCACCTTATTTTTACTTCAATTTATTCATATTTTTTGTTTAAATTGAGCATAGGAAGATATTGTATTACTGCATGGTATCTGGGAAGTCACAGATCTGATGTAATTGCTGTAATATACTCCTGCATCATCACGTCATCTCTTATCAGAACAGTATCTGTGTAACATACAAACTTGTTTCCTTTAACCCTCCTGACATTTGAGACATGACAGCGCTGGACACAGAGAGGTGAGGCCATTCTGCCCCAGGTGCACAGCTGGGGGTGGCAGGGACCCTGGAGGGCAGGGCTGGGAGGCCCTGGCCACAGGGGTGGGATTCGCCCAGGTCCAGGGCCTGCCCTCCCCTTAGCGTCTCCATTGGCTTCTACTTCCTCACTTCAACTCTCCCATGGCTGAAGCCATGCATGAAGCAAAAGCACAGAGACGGGGGCCTCCCTCACCTATGGGGGTTTGCTGGGAACCTCTCTTTCTCTCCTGCAGGAAGAGACACACCTGAGGGCCGGGCCAACTCTCTGCTGCTCTGAGTGGTCAGAAAAACACACCTGGTGAGGGGGAGACGATATGACATAAGATGTAAAATATTGGCCAGATGGGGACCTGTCATCCCCAGTCCCGAACCTTGATGCCCATCACACTGGAAGCAGCAAGCTGGGTGGAGCCAAGGCCAGCCCGAGGGAGCTCTGAGATGCCCAAAGGCACCCTCTGCTGGAGGTGTCGCCCTGGAGGCAGTGGCCCACGGGGACAGATGACGCGGGGGAGGTGGCCCTCTCATGCCCCTTCCTGGCCCACTTCCAGATGTCGCTGAGCAGAAGCCCTGGAGCGCTCGCTCACTCAGGACACGGGGGCCTCTCCCAAATCCCTGCTCTGATGGGGGAGCTCCAGCTCCGTCCTCCAGGAAGGGGGACAAGGCAGCTTGTTGGTAGAAAGGTCCTCTGGTCTCGTCCACACACATACGGGGCGCAGTGGGCAGGCCACGCTGGCTGCGTCCTCCCGGGGTCATTTATGGAGCCTCAATTTCCTTCCCGCCAGATGCTGAGAACTCAGTGAATCTCCGCGAGCAGAACCTTCTTCCAGCGGTTCCCCGAGGTGCAGATACTCCATCCCGCTGGGCCTTCGGGGTCTGCCCCTGGGGCTCCCAGATGTGCACCACTCTGCCAGGCCAGCAGTCTCCTCTGAGAGCTCCCAAAGCCATACCCTGAACAACTGATCTGGGTAATGGCCCTCACCCACACCTGCACTTAGACTAGCCCACCTTCCCACACTCATCGGCACTCAGCCCTGACTGCTTGGCAGCCTCAGCCTTTCCAGCCTTCTGTCTCCACTGTCGCCCGTCACCTCAGTCCCTCCTTTTAGTTGGCAGATTAAACGAAGGATGATTTGCATAGCAATAAAAAGGTAATTAAAATCACCAACACATGAAAAGCCCATTATAAGATTCCCTGGGAAAGACAGCTCCCCTGGTCAGGAAAGACCCGGGAAGAGGCTGGGGGTGGCGAGCCAATTACCAGAGCATGTGAGTTGTCCATTATCAGCGCTGAGGATTGCATATATAAATATTAATTGCCGCAGGGCCAAGTTGTTAACAGCCAACCAAACTCATAAATACCCGCTCACAGTTAATGGTGACGGAGTGCGTGTCCACAGCGGGGCTTCGGAAAGTGCAGGGAAGGCTGAGTCAGACACCACAGCCTCTGTGTCCCCTCATTCATTCAGACGCAGCTGCAATTCCCGATATCTGATTGCCTTTCAAGGTCTGATTTACTGTGTGTCAGGGTATTGATTTATTCATTATTTATGACCACTTAGAAGGACTGTGTGTGTGTGTCCAGGTACACACATTGATATAACAAATACAAGCATCACATTATTATTGAGTTGATAATGAAATTAGAGCTCTCCAGGCATTTATCGGCCAGCAGAAGTCCCCAGTGGCCATCTCCCTTCTGAGGACGATGCTGCTGTGTCATAACATCTGTAAATGACAGCCCTTCGGCTGTGAATGGGCACTCAGAGCTCAGAAACCAGGGCGCTGTGTGCTTTCACTTTGAGGAGTCTGATGGTGGAGTATTACGTGTCCCTCCCCCCATGATTCTTCTATGGAAAACACACAGATAAATGGCATGAGCTGGGGGCCACTTTGGTCGAGCTGAACAGAAGACCCCCGGGTCAAGCTGAATGAAACCCGGCCGGTGCAGAAGGAACTAGCCCTGTCTTCCTCCATCCCTCCTTCAAGTGCCACACCTGTGACTCGAGGCCCAGACTCAGGCACCCCCAGATGCTCATCCTAGCCAGGAAAAGGCAATGGTGAGGCTCCCTGACATGTAAGTGCTTTTCTACTGGAACCTGGAACCATGACATGTTCATCACCCTGGGCTGTGCTCTCTGACCTGCTTGCTCTCAGGAGGAACCTAGGCTAGAGCTCTCTCCACCTGCTAGAGCAAGGCAGTTGTTTGTTCAATAATTCACTCCCTGGGTGACTATTTCCTGAGTGTATATCACCTGTACCACATGGCAAGTCCTGAGAGGATGCAAAAAGTGAGTCAGAGCTGGTCCCTGATTTCCAGGGGTTGTCAGCCAATACTGGAGATGCCCTGTACAAAAATTCATTCATTTTTCCTTCCTTCTTCCCACTCCCCCACCCTCCTTCCCTCCCTCCCTTCTCTCTTTCTCCCCCCTTCCTTCCTTCCTTCCTTCCTTCTTCTTTCCTCTTTCTTTCTCTTCCCCCTCCTTCCCTCCTTGCTTTCTTCTCTTTCTTTCTTTCCATCAGCAAGTGTCAGGGCCCCTCTGCTATTTCGAATGCTGAGCATGGGGTAATGAAATATGACAGACACTTTGCCCTCACAGAGCATGCACTCCAGTGAGGAAAGCAGACAATTAGCAAGGAATGCATCAAGTGACGGGGCTTCCCCAGTGGCTCAGCAGTGAAGAATCAGCCTGCAATACAGGAGACACGGGTTTAATCTCTGTCGGGAAGATCCCTGGAGGATGGCATGGCAACCCACTCCAGTATCCTTGCCTGGAGAATCCCATGGACAGAGGAGCCTGGGAAGCTATGGCCCGTGGAGTCACACAGAGTCAGACACGACTGAAGCGACTGAGCATGCCTGCACACATGTCAAGGGATGACAGGTGCCATAAAACAGAGAGAATGGTCATAGAAGGTGCTATTTTATGCACGGTGGCCAAACAAGGCATCTGACCAGGTGGCTTTTGAATGTTGTCTTTGAAGACAAAGAGGGACTCATGGCTTTGAAGACAAAGACGGGGAGGGCATTTAGAGAGAGGGGCACCAGGGAAAAGAAAATGAGGTGGAAGTGTGATGGGAGAAGAGTGGGAAATGGGAAGGTGATGGGGTGTAGTGTGGAGATGTTGTGGGTAGAGGTAAGTGTTTCAGACTGTGTAGAACTTTGCTGGGAAAACCAGTGAAGGACACTGTGAAAGACTGACCAGTGAGGTCGGAGAAGACTGAGGCTGTGTGGTTTCTCAGAAGTGAAGTGGACAGGGAGCTGCCAAGGAAGGAGCACCTCAAGCACCTCACCGCAGGCTGAGTGAAACAAGAGCCGAGATGACCACTGGGTTTAGCAACATGAAGACGCTACAAGTGCTGTTTAGTTAGATGGTGAGAACAAACTCTGGAGTGGTTACAGATATAAGGGGAGAAGAAGTGGAAACAAGTAGAGACAATTTGCCAAAGGGCACATACTATAAATGCAAGTAGAGAAAAGGACACGGCTCATAAAACTGTACAGACGATGTGCATGTGTGGATATACATGCACACACATAGGAAAGGTATTTCTGTCTTTTACACACATGCACGTTTCATGCATATGAAAGATATTTATCACAAAACTTTATGATTCAGTAGAATGGAGAAGTTTGATGATGTAAGAGATGGAGGCAAGATATTGTGGAGTGACCCCAAGAAAGAGACAAATAAAGTGTGGAGAGAATTTCATTCAGCCCTGCCCCCAGGACCCACAGTGTCCCTCAGTGTCCAGTGGCTGTCCCTGGTGCTGAAAGTGACTTAGCTTCCAGCCAAGACTACACTCAGTCTTGTTTTTGCTGACCGTTTAGAGCTTCTCCATCTTTGGCTGCAAAGAATATAATCAATCTGATTTTGGTGTTGACCATCTGGTGATGTCCATGTGTAGAGTCTTCTCTTGTGTTCTTGCAAGAGGGTGTTTTCTATGACCAGTGCGTTCTCTTGGCAAAACTCTATTAGCCTTTGCCCTGCTTCATTCTGTACTCCAAGGCCAAATTTGCCTGTTACTCCAGGTATTTCTTCACTTCCTACTTTTGCATTCCAGTCCCCTATAATGAAAAGGACAGCTTTTTTGGGTGTTAGTTCTAAAAGGTCTTGTAGGTCTTCATAGAACTGTTCAACTTCAGCTTCTTCAGCATTACTGGTTGGGGCATAGACTTGGATTACTGTGATATTGAATGGTTTGCCTTGGAGACGAACAGAGATCATTCTGTTGTTTTTGAGATTGCATCCAAGTACTGCAATTTGGACTCTTTTGTTGACCATGATGGCTACTCCATTTCTTCTGAGGGATTCCTGCCCACAGTAGTAGATATAATGGTCATCTGAATTAAATTCACCCATTCCAGTCTATTTTAGTGGCAGCTCAGAGGTTAAAGCATCTGCCTGCAATGCGGGAGACCTGGGTTCAATCCCTGGATAGAGAAGTTACACTGGAGAAGGAAATGGCAACCCACTCCAGTATTCTTGCCTGGAGAATCCCAAGAATGGAGGAGCCTGGTCGGCTACAGTTCATGGGGTTGCAAAGAGTTGGACATGACTGAGCAACTTCACTTTCACTTTCCAGTCCATTTTAGTTCGCTGATTCCTAGAATGTCCACGTTCACTCTTGCCATCTCCTGTTTGACCACTTCCAATTTGCCTTCATTCATGGACCTGACATTCCAGGTTCCTATGAAATATTGCTCTTTACAGCATCAGACCTTGCTTCTATCACCAGTCCCATCCACAGCTGGGTATTGTTTTTGCTTTGGCTCTCCTGAGTTAAATTCACCCATGCCAGTCCATTTTAGTTCACTGATTTCTAGAATGTCAACGTTCACCTTTGCCATCTCTTGTTTGACCACTTCCAATTTGTCTTGATTCATGAACATAACATTCCAGGTTCCTATGCAATATTGCTCTTTACAGCAATATAGTTAATAAAACATTAATGTACCTTCTAATCAAAATTATAATTTTTAGTTGGATATTGTATTTCTCCATTGATATTTGTGACATAACAAAAAATGAATGTGTATAACTTTAAGTATACCTAACCATATCAAATTAACTTTGATCATCACTTACATTGCTATGACATACTAGTGATAATACTTATGATTTTGGCAAAATGTGGCCACTTAATGGAAACTTTGTCATTTATTTGAGCATAGTATTTTGGTATCCTTTTGGTATTTATTGTACAATATGTACAACATTGTACAATATGAGGAGCTAAAAATAACATGGCAAATTAAGTAAGCTTCTCTTTTTAAAGTGACAGTTATTTTGTAGTAAATCTTGACTTTAAAGAGACATTAGCATTTAGTTCAAAGTAATAGGATTTTAGAAACTGCCTTCCATTCTACTTCGATGGGAAATATTAGCAATGCAGATGGGGCATCACATTTAAGTTGAGTTTATTATGGATGTAAGTATGTAAGGAATTGTCTACTTTAAATAACAAAGTAAATATTTTAGAGAAATTTAAATATGTGAATGTCACCAAAATACTTATAACTAATACATGTCTGTTTAGATAGGTGGTGGTGGTATACCCTGCAAACTTATTTCACTGATGGATCCAGGAAAGTTATTTATTTTCAGTTTCTTCAGCTTTTTATTATTTCAGGGATAAAGTGGATGACTACCAGGTTCTTACACGAGGAGTTGAAAACCTCTACATTTTTGAATGAGGGAAAAATTTTGTCATTGCTATTATTTGGGCTTCCCTCATAGCTCAATTGATAAAGAATCCACCTGCAATGCAAGAGACCCTGGTTCAATTCCTGGGTTGGGAAGATCCACTGGAGAAGGGATAGGCTACCCACTCCAATATTCTTAGGCTTCTCTTGTGGCTCAGCTGGTAAAGAATCCTCTATATTTTTGAATGAGGGAAAAAAGTTTGTCATTGCTATTATTTACCATTGTTAATCACCATCTAAAAATGGATTGAAATGCAACCAAACAGATGAATGGATACAGAAATGTGGTATGTATATACAATGGACTATTACTCAGCTATTAAAAAGAGCACATTCAAGTTAGTCCTAACAAGGTGCCTATTATACGAAGTGAAGTAAGTCAGAAAAAGAAAGACAAATATTGTCTATTAACACATGTATATGGAATCTAGAAAGACTACTGATGAACCTATTTGCAGGGTAGCAATGGAGATGCAGACATAGATGACAGACTTGTGGACACAGTGGGGAGAAGACAGTGGCACAGATTGAGAGAGGAGCATGGAAACATATACATTACCATATGTTAAAATAGATAGGAAATGAGAATTTGCTGTGTGAAACAGGGAGCTCAACCCAGTAGTCTCTGATAAGTAGAAGGGTGGGATAGGTTGGGAGATGGGAGGACGGTTCAGGAGGGAGAGGGCACATGTATACCTGTGGCTGATAGATGTTGATGTGTAGCAGAGACCAATAAAATATTATGAAGCCTTGTCCTGCAATAATTGTATTTTGTTCTATACTTCTCAATATTGTACAATTATGATCTTTGATAATTAAAAAAGAAATTTTAAAGGAAAACTAAATAAAATGGACTGAAGTGGGGAGAGGTAACAAAGCAAGAAAACCAAAAGATGATAGTTAAAACCTAGACAGGGACTATTCAAGGTAGTTACAGTAGAAAGGAAAAGGGATAGATTAGAAGAGTAGAGTATATATACATATATTTCAAGACAGTAAACACTGCACATATTTAAAAAATATGTTAGGGATATTTGGCAATAGGAATGTATTCTCTAAAGAGTGATTCTCTATCTTCTTCCATCTGATTCTGTGCACCAAGGAGCTAATTCCCTTGGGATACTTTAAGAAGTCTCTTTGCATTTTTGTTCCTAGTTGAGTTCAGCCAATGGGAGGTTCAGTAGGAGATAAGAATGGAAATGAATGTGTGGAGAGTAAAGCTGAGGTATTTCTTCCTTGGAATTTTCTTCTTCAGAACCTTTTATAAAAGGTCACACTTCTATTTTATTCATATAAATCTAACTTACAGTTACATTGCACATTCTCTTCTCTGGTTCCTGGGAACACCCTTTTCCCTTGCCCCCTCAGGCTTTGGAAAAACAGGAACCAGCTCCATATAACTGTGTTCAGGATGGTCCTTGTTGATCTTTTTATCCTGTTTTATTCATCTATGCTATGTCCATCTGTTTCATTCAACCTAATTAGTCTTTTTGAGTTTACCCTGTGTCTCTTGCTGGGATGATTCCCTGAATAACACATTGCTTAGTTTCTACCACACACACACACAAGCAATAAGTTAATGTTACATTTGCTTTATTTCATTTATGAGAGAGAAGGATTGAGAAAAGTAAGAAAGAATATAAGGGCCTGTGTTATTTTAATTCTGGTGCCATAACCATAAGTCCAATACCTAGCTTGGAAAATGTCAGAAATATAAGAAAGTTTGGATAATGAGTAAAGTGTGGGACATGATGACAAATTTAATAGACAGGGAGTCAACATAATCTATACCTGAGAAGGTCTGATAGACTGTTGGAAATACAGGCTGGAGAAATGATTTGTTGAGATTTTTATTTTGGATTAGCTCAAAGTTATAATAGATGAGACTGTGTATAGTAAAAGGAACCCAAGATAAGCTTTATTTTAATTCTGGTGCCATAACCATAAGTCCAATACCTAGCTTGGAAAATGTCAGAAATATAAGAAAGTTTGGATAATGAGTAAAGTGTGGGACATGATGACAAATTTAATAGACAGGGAGTCAACATAATCTATACCTGAGAAGGTCTGATAGACTGTTGGAAATACAGGCTGGAGAAATGATTTGTTGAGATTTTTATTTTGGATTAGCTCAAAGTTATAATAGATGAGACTGTGTATAGTAAAAGGAACCCAAGATAAGCTTAGAAAGTAATGCCATATTTGGAATGGTTAGAGGGAAGCTAAGAGCCCAATGAAGAAAAGTTATGACCAACCTCAATAGCGTATTCAAAAGCAGAGACATTATTTTGCCAACAAAGGTCCATCTAGTCAAGGCTATGGTTTTTCCTGTGGTCATGTATGGATGTGAAAGTTGGACTATGAAGAAAGCTGAGTGCTGAAGAATTGATGCTTTTGAACTGTGGTGTTAGAGAAGACTCTTGAGAGTCCCTTGGACTGCAAGGAGATCCAACCAGTCCATTCTAAAGGAGATTAGCCCTGGGATTTCTTTGGAAGGACTGATGCTAAAGCTGAAGCTCCAGTACTTTGGCCACCTCATGCAAAGAGTTGACCCATTGGAAAAGACTCTGATGCTAGGAGGGATTGAGGCAGGAGGAAAAGGGGGAGACAGAAGATGAGATGGCTGGATGGCATCACCAACTCGATGGACATGAGTCTGAGTGAACTCAGGAGTTGGTGATGGACAGGGAGGCCTGGCATGCTGCAATTCATAGGGTCGCAGAGTCAGACACTACTGAGCGACTGAACTAAATTGAACTGAAGAGCCCAATGTGAAGACAGGGTGAAAGTGAGGGAAGTGAAGGCAGGTGGTTCAATGTCAAAAGACAAAAGTGTTTTTTGTTTTGTTTGTTTATTTTTAAATTTCTATTGTTTTGAACGTTGCTAAAATTTTTAGAATATCAAGAACTAAGAGGACTTTGAATGTTAACAGTTAGCAAAGATTGTGTGTTTTCAAACTGTTTCAAACCGTATTTCTCAATTTTCCTACCCAAATGCCTGAATAACAAAGGAAAATAAGCTATTTGGGTGTGTAGGTAGATGGTGATATTCCTCCATCGTATCCTCTTACTAATTGTGTAAGATTATCTCACATTTGAAAAAAAATATATACATATATATATTGTTTTATAAGATGATAATATATTTTAACTGTCTTTGCTTCCTAGGTTGTCCGTAACAAATTATCACAAACTGGGTGACTTAACACAATAGAAATATATTCTTTCCCATTCTGGTGGTAAGCAGTTCAAAGTAAAGGTGTTGGCAAGATCAGTTACTTCTGAAGGCTCTGAGAAGGAAACCATCCTCTCCCTCTCTCCAATTTCTGGTCATTGCTAGTAATCCATGACTTGTAGTAAGTCACTCCAATCTGTTCTCTTTTTCACAATGAAGGAAACTTATCTGTGTCTCCTTGGTTATTAGGTCTTTGTACTTATGGTCTATCCTAATTTAGTCTTATCTCATCTTAACCTAATTGTATCTCAGTTCAGTTCAGTTGCTCAGTCGTCTCTGACTTTTTGCGAGCCCATGGACTGCAGCATGCCAAGCTTCACTGTCCATCACCAACTCCTGGAGCTTGCTCAAACTCATGTCCATCGAGTAGGTGATGCCATCCAATCATCTCATTCTCTGTCATCCCTTCTCCTCGTGCCTTCAATCTTTCCCAGCATCAGGGTCTTTTCCAATGAGCAGTTCTTTGCATCAGGTGGCCAAGGTTTTGGAGTTTCAGCTTCAGCATCAGTCCATCCAAGGAATATTCAGGACTGATTTCCTATAGGATAGACTGGTTGGATCTCCTCGCAGTCCAAGGGACTCTCAAGAGTCTTCTCCAACACCACAGTTCAAAAGAATCAATTCTTTGGTGCTCAGGTTTCTTTATGATCCAGCTCTCACATCCGTACATGACTACTTGAAAAACCATAGCTTTCACTAGATGGACCTTTGTCAGCTAACTAGTGTCTCTGCTTTTAATATACTGTTTAGTTTGGTCATAGCTTTTCTTCCAAGGAGCAACAACTTTTAATTTCATGGCTGCTGTCACCATCTTCAGTGATTTTGGAGCCTAAGAAAATAAAGTCTGTCACTGTTTCCATTGTTTCCCTATGTTGTATCTACAAAGGCTTAAATCCCAAATAAGGTAGATAAGGATTTTGAAAGGTATTATTAAACCCATTGAAGAGTGAAAAGCGAAAGTGTGAGTCATTCAGTCATGTCTGACTCTTTACAACCCCATGGAAAGAGGTTTCTATATCTGCCAGGTTTCTATATCTGTGGAATTCTCCAGACAAAAATACTAGATTAAAACCATTATCACTGCTTAATTAAAATAAATTTTATCCCAAAAATATGTTACATAAATTTAATGCTTTAAAACAATTATCATTTTTACTTAATCAATGACTTGATATAACTCCAAGAGACATGTTTATAATGCTTCAGTAGGATAATCATAACTATAGTTTATACAGTGAAGATGAGCCAGGATGGTTTATGGGAACCAGCTTTCAAAGTGTTGAGGGATAATTATAACAAAACTTTGAATTAGAGGAGACAAGTCTAGTGTTTTTGTCAGTGACTTTGACAGAAGAAAGATGGGAATAGGATGAATGGATCAAAGACTTTGTAAAGATAAAGTTCAGTTCAGTCGCTCAGTTGTATCCGACTCTTTGCGACCCCATGAATCGCAGCACACCAGGCCTCCCTGTCCATCANTTTTCCTGTACTGTGGCAACTGTTCAGTTTTCCAAATTTGCTGACCTACTGAGTGTAGCACTTTAACAGCAACATCTCTTCAGTTCAGTTGCTCAGTCCAGTCCACCTCATTGTGATCTTATGAACTGTAGCATGTCAGGCCTCCCTATCCATCACCAACTCCTGGAGTTCACCCAAACTCATGTGCATTGCGGTGGTGATGCCATCCAACCATCTCATTGTCTGTCATCCACTTCTCCTCCTGCCCTCAATCTTCTCTAACATCAGAGTCTTTTCAAATTAGTCAGCCCTTCACATCAGGTGGCCAGAGAATTGGAGTTTCAGCTCCAATATCAGTCCTTCCAATGAACACTCAGGACTGACCTCCTTTAAGATGGACTGGTTGCATCTTCTTGCAGCCCAAGAGACTCTCAAGAGTCTTCTCCACCACCACAGTTCAAAAGCATCAATTCTTCAGCGCTCAGCCTTCTTCACAGTCCAACTCTCACATCCATACATGACCACAGGAAAAACCATAGCCGTGACTAGACGGACCTTTGTTGGCAAAGTAATGTCTCTGCTTTTGAATATACTGTCTAGGTTGGTCGTAACTTTTCTTCCAAGGAGTAAGCGTCCTTTAATTTCATGGCTGCAGTCACCATCTGCAGTGATTTTGGAGCCCCCCAAAAATAAAGTCTGCCACTGTTTCCACTGTTTTCCCATCTATTTCCCATGAAGTGATGGGACCAGATGCCATGTTCTTCGTTTTCTGAATGTTGAGCTTTAAGTCAACTTTTTCACTCTCCTCTTTTACTTTCATCAAGAGGCTTTTTAGTTCCTCTTCACTTTCTGCCTTAAGGGTTGTGTTATCTGCATACCTGAGGTTATTGATATTTCTCCCAGCAATCTTGATTCTAGCTTGTGTTTCTTCCAATCCAGCGTTTCTCTTGATGTACTCTGCATAGAAGTTAAATAAGCAGGGTGACAATATACAGCCTTGATGTACTCCTTTTCCTATTTGGAACCAGTCTGTTGTTCCATGTCCAGTTCTAACTGTTGCTTCCTGACCTAAATATAGGTTTCTCAAGAGGCAGATCAGGTGATCTGGTATTCCCATCTCTTTCAGAATTTTCCACAGTTTACTGTGATCCACACAGTCAAAGGCTTTGGCATAGTCAATAAAGCAGAAAGAGATGTTTTTCTGGAAGTCTGCTTTTTCCATGATCCAGCCAATGTTGGCAGTTTGATCTCTGGTTCCTCTGTCTTTTCTAAAACCAGCTTGAACAGCAGGAAGTTCATGGTTCACGTATTGCTGAAGTCTGGCTTGGAGAATTTTGAGCATTCCTTTACTAACATATGAGATGAGTGCAATTGTGCGGTAGTTTGAGCATTCTTTTGCATTGCCTTTCTTTGGAATTGGAATGAAAACAAGGAAGGTTGCTTTTTGGAAGTGAGACCTAAGAATATTTTCAGGAAGAATGGAGATATTTAGCATAGAGAAATGTTATCAAACTAAGACAAAATTGATAATGTCTTTTTTAAAAAAAAAAGTAGGAGGAGGCATAACAAGAATAAAAGTTCGGGAAGGGCCTTGAGCCCTTGGCAAAGGAGCTTCACTTCAGAGTTGAAAAGAGAAGGAGGCCTGTAGGGTCACCCTGGGAGAGAAAAGGGATGTGAGGGGAAATCTATTCAATTGTAGTTTGTGGAAGCTTGGATGCCAGCTTCTCAAGAAATTATAAACAATTTAAAAAAATAATTTATTGTAATCATTTATGACTTACTACAGGCCTCCCTGCTGAATGAAAAGTAAACAAAACAGGAAAACATGGCATTTTGAATTAAGTAGTTGATTTTGTTGACTTGTTTGAAGAAAAATAGTCTAATATCTGTACCAGGGAATATGTTTTCTTTAATGTTTAAAATTTGGAGACAGTTACTAATTTGAAGGAAAAAAAGTTATTCCTCTGAATCTTTACAGGAATGTAGTCATTATAGGCTCCCAGCTGAAAACTTTCCCTTTGATTAACAGCAAATAGTGTTCTTGTTTAGGGCCTGTAAAGCAATTCTAATGATCTGAATAAGCCTGGAGGCCCTCCAAAGGCTCTATGAGGAAAACTAATTGAAGATTCACTGTCCTTGGAATTTACTGCATTGGCACTTAATAGCTCAGACAAATTCTCCCTCATATGTTAATAAATTACTGTGGCATTTTAGCACTTTTCTCTTCTCTCCAGTATTGTTCTTATGTCATCACAATTATATCCCTATTTATATAAGTCCACATACCACATACCATCTATTTCCATTTAATTCATAGGAATTTTGAGGGATTATAAATTTAACTTTAGCATTTGCCTTTCTGTATTATCACATAATATTCACTGTTAACTGGCAGTTGTTCTATTCTTATTTAATTATATGGTTTCAAGTTAGGATTCTCTTAAGGAGAATCAATTTGGCATTTCAAAGAGAAATGGGAAATATACACAGTAGCATTTCGAAAGACCTAAATTATGTTCTGTCCTACTGGCAATGTGGTCATGTGCCTTCTCACTGCTGCCTTCTTCTCCCAGGTTATTGAAATTTAAAGACTAGAATAAGAAAAAGAACAGCTGCTCCTCACAAATTAATTTACTATGAACATTTTGTAGATCTGTTTTCATTAACTCAAGTCCTACATACATTTTGCTTTTTCTTGAACATTCTGTAGCTGTGAAAAAGATATACCACAGTTTGCACCGGAATTTAAGGCAGCTGTGTTAACCCAATGACTACAAAACTGTCACATATTAAAATAATTACCACATCCTCAACAGGCATGGCCATACTGCTCTGTTTATGCATTAGTCTGCTTGCCTGCATGCTAAGTAGTTTCACTCATGCAGAACTCTTTGTGACCTATGGACTAGAGCCCATTAGGCTCCTGTGTCCATGGGATTCTCCAGGCAAGAATACTAGAGTGGGTTGCCATGCCCTTTTTCAGGGGCATGGCAGATTCGAGGATTGAACTCGTGTTTCTTTTGTCTCCTACACTGGCAGGAGGGTTCTTTTCTACTAGTGCCACCTGGGATGCCCAATGCATTAGTATAGACATGTGCATTTTTTTTATGCTTGTGAGGGATATTGAGAAGACAAAGGCATTGAAATGATACTCAGGCAGGCCATAGGTTTAACCTGTAGCTTATATATTATAGTTCAGTTTTTGGTGAAAGGCAATACTTTTGAGTAGGCAAAGTATATAGCAGGCATAGTGTAGCTGAATACATCTTGAAAAAGGAATGTTGGGCTCAGATCCCCTTTAATTCATTGGCTGAATAAAAGCAGAGAGAGAAACGGATAGTTGATCTCCTGAGTGACCAGTCCAAAGGCTGAAACAGATATTTGTTTGAAGATACATTGTTAGCCTTCTGGTGGTTAGAAGCTCTGTCACCAGGGCCATTCATGAGGAGAGTAAAATATTTAAAAATACCATTATATAGCTTGTCAGATTTATATTCAACACAATTTATTTAAATCTATATAGCTATTTGGAAACTACACATTTTTGAGAGTGTAGCCTTCGTTTCTAGTTTCTGACTCAAGACTTTTAAGCTGAGTGTTTTACATGATCTTTCTCATTTTGATAAGAACAGTTTAAGAAATGGCTGATTTCTGCCTAATCAGCAGGGAGGTTGAAAAATCATTCCTGCTGTTTCTTCAGACATTTATTTATGGGATTTACTGCTGGTAGATAAGGATCCATGAGGATGGGGAAATCTATGGATGGGAGTTTGAAGAGTGGATAACAAGACAGATACACTATCTAGTTAATTTTATTTAAACCAAAGCTTTAAAGTAAAATGAAACATTGAACTAGGGTTTGGAATATAGAAGATTTGAAGGTTCATGCAGTTTCAGAACTGTTGAGTCTCTGACTGGTCCATGATAGAGGATCTTGCATTTAACCTTGTAGATCTTTTGCCTGTAGAAGATGCACTATAAGTATGGCAAAAACTACTACAATATTGTAAAGTAATTAGCCACCAATAAATAAATTAATTTTAAAAAAGGAAATACATAGTTTTTAAAATAGATATCTGTGTGTTCCTCCACTTACCCATGAGTTTGATACTCAGGTCATTGATTCCTATTGTTAATGAGTTTTTAATCCCCTATATATGTTAGGGAAGACATGCTTATTACATATTTAATTTTGTATTAATACATTTTTATTTTCTTAAAATATTAAAAACCTCAGCAATAAAATGTTTGTGTATTGAAAAATCCAATAATTTGCAGGCTATAGATTCAACAGTAGATCCTATTCAGAATTTTTTCAGTCATTTTATAGAAATTGACAAGCTGTACTAAAGCTATTTGCAAAAAGGAATAATCTTCAACTGACAGTATAGTTGTGATAGGGGAGAAAGTTAAGTCCTTTAACTTAATTAAATTTTTAATTTCTGAGTTGATTCTTAAAATGTAATCTCAACAGTGATATTCTATAAAAATAAACAGAATAAAGAAAAACAATGGAGTCTAAAAATAGGCTTATACATATATTGTCAATTGTTTTGAAAATTGGTGCCCAGATAATGTGTGAATGAAAGAACATGTTTTTCAGTGTTTCTGCAAAAATTTGTTATGTATATGAAACATAAAAAATATGAGCTTTGACTCATATCACACCATACCAGAAATGAATTTGATTTTTAAAAATGTCCACCTGACTTTATATTACAAAACTACAGTCATCAAAACAGTATGGTACTGGCACAAAAACAGAAATACACACAAATGGAACAAGACAGAAAGCCCATAGAAAAACTTACACACCAATTGACACCTTATCTTTGATAAAGGAGGCAAGAATATATAATGGAGAAAAGACAGCCTTTTCAATAAGTGATGCTGAGAAAACTGGACATCTACATGCAAAAGTATGAAACTAGAACATTTCCTAAAACTATAGATAAAAATAAACTTGACTGTTCTATAAAAAAAATTAAAAAATAAACTTGAAATGAATTAAAGATTTAAACATAAGGTAAGAAACTATAAAGCTCCTAGAGGAAAACATAGGCAGTACATTCCTTGACATAAATCACAGCAAGATCCTCTGTGACCCACTTCCTAGCATAATAGACATAAAAACAAAATTAAAAAATAGGACCTAATTAAACTTAAAATCTTCTGCACAGAAAAGAAAACAATAAACAAGATTAAAAGATAAACCTTGAATGGGAGAAAATAATTATAAATGAAACAAAAGATTCATTATAATTTAAAAGATTATAAATGAAACAAAAGATTCATTATAATTTAAAAGATTATAAATGAAACAAAATTATAAATGAACAAAAGATTAATCTCCATAAATAAAAACAGTTCATACAGCTAGCTCAATATCAGGAAAACAGCTCAATCAAAAAGTAAGCAGAAGACCTAAACAGACATTTCTCCAAAGAAGGCATACAAATGTCCAATAAACACATTAGAAGATGCTCAACATCACTAATTATTACAGAAACACAAATTAAAACTACATTGAGGTATCATCTCACATCAGTCAAAATGGCCATCATCAAAAAGTCTATAAACAATAAATGCCGGAGAGGATGTGGAAAAAAGGGAATCCTCCTACACTGTTTAGGGGACTGTAAACTGCTACAGCTATTATGGAGTAAAATATGGAGAATCCTTAAAAAACTAACAGTAAGTCTACCATATGACCCAGCAACTGCTATTTACTTCTCCAGGGAATCTTCCTGACCTAGGAATCAAACCCAGGTCTCCCAGATTGAGGGCAAATGTTTTACTTACTGAGCTACACAGAAAGTCTACTACTGGGCATATAGCAAACAAAACCATAATCCAAAAAGACACTTATACCCCAGTGTTCATAGCAGCACTGGTTAAAATAGGCAGGACACAGAAATAACCTAGATGTCCATCAACAGATGAACAGATAAAGAAGATATGGTACATATATATAATGGAATATTAGCCATAAAAAAGAACAAATTTGAGTCAGTTCTAGTGAGATGGATAAAACTAGAGTCTGTTATACAGAGTGAAGTAAGTCTGAAAGAGAAAAACAAATGTAGTATATTGACACATACATGGAGTCAAAAAAGTTATATTCATGAACCTATTTGCAGAGAAGGAATGGGGACACATGTAGAGAATCAACTTGTGGACACAGTGGGGGAGGGAATGGGAAGAATGGAGAAAGTATCATCAACATGTGTACACTATCGATATAAAATGGATAGCTGGTGAGAAGTTGCTGTGTAGGGCCAGGAGTCCAGTCTGATGCTCTGTGACGACCTGGTGGGAGGAATCGGGGGAGGGGAGGGAAGATAGGAATGGAGGGGATGTATCTATAATTATGGCTGACTATCATTATTGTATGGCAGAAAATAATACGTTGTAAAAATTGAAAATATATAGATTTAAAGATAGAAAAATTATGTATTAATATTTGTAAAGATTCTGGAAGAAAATATAAAAGACAATGTTCATGATTTTGAAGCAAGCAAAAAATTCTTAAAAATATTCACTACATAAGAAAAATAGCAATAAGTTGGATTTCATTGTTCAAACAAGCAAACAACTTTTTTTTTTTTAGAAATCACAAAATAATGAAAGATACATTTGCTGAGACTATTTTCAATACATCTCACAAGACTTGTGTCCAGATAATGTAACTATTGCAACAATACAGAGACAAATCTCAAAAATATGCAAGAGATCAGAGCAGTTAATTTGTAAAAGTGTGTATGCAAGTAACTGATAAATGACTATTGACAACTATATTCATCAGTAAAATGGAAATAATTACCAAATTTAAACACTGCTACCCCACCACTACAACAGTCAAAGTTAAAGAGATCAACATTACCAAATGGTGACAAGTTTATGGAGCAACTGGGCCTTTCATACGTTGGGACTGTTAATACAATATGTTACCAACACCAAGGCCTACTTCCTGGGCATGTGACCTGTGCAGTTGTATATGACAGAGCTTTAACTCAAAAGAATTTTGTGCTTGACTTAAATTCTGCTGTCATCTTGAAATTCTTAATTTTTGAACTGGAGAGTCTCAAATTCACGTTATACTGGTCTCCTTGAATTACAAACGCATCCATAGATTCAAAGAACAAAAGCGCAAATCAGAGAACTAGAGTAACATTATTTTAAGGTGGCTTTTGAGATTGTGGCAACCCACTCCAGTATTCCTCTCTGGAGAATTCCATGGACAGGGGAGCCTGGAAGTCTCAGTCCATGGGGTTGCAAAGACTTGGACACGATTAAGCGATTAACATTTTTGAAATTAACGGCGAGATGCGTGTGTGCACATGTACTATGTCTTCAAAGCTTAGACTTAAAATGCAGACTGAGAAGCATTGCTTCTATTATTTTTTTTAATATATGTTTCTTAAGCATGTACTAGGTAGAGTGCAGTTCCAAGGCAGCCGTTTTGTGGGTACACGTTCTAGATCATAGGTTGGCAAACTGTAGTTTGTTTCGCCAAGTTTGATTGGGAGGTTGCTTTTATATGGCCTCAAAACAGAATGTTTTTAAGCTTTTGTTTTTTTCCTGTTTTTGTAAGAACACCTGAAATCTACTCTTTCAGGAAAATTTCCAGTATACTGTATAGTTTATAATCATTATGTTTTACATTCAGTCTCTAGACTTATTCATCCTACACAAATGTAATTTTAGAAACTTCGACCAATATCCCCACTCTGGAACCCACTGTTTTACTGTTTCTACATGTTAGATTTTTTTAGATTCTACATATAAGTGAAATTTATACAATATAAAACATAAAATATAAAATTTGAAAATTTTTTTCTTTCTGTATGACTTTTTTCATGCAGTGTTTGATCCTCCAGGTTTATCCATGTTGAAGGGAGGTGGGAGGGGTGTTCAGGATGGGGAACATGTGTATACCTGTGGCAAATTCATGTTGATGTATGGCAAAACCAATACAATATTGTAAAATAATTAGCCTCCAATTAAAATAAATAAATTTAAATTTTAAAAAATAAATAAATAAAAATAAAAGTAAAACAAAAACAAAAACAAAAAAATATTCTATTGGCCAAGAAAAAGAGAAAAAACAAGTGACAGACTATTCCTTTTTAGAACTGAATAGTATCTCATTATGTATATTTTATGTCTGGATTGTCTCTGTATCTTGGCTAGTAGTAATAATGTGGCAATGAGCATGGGATTGCTGAATTATAATGTAGTTCTACTTTTTCAGGAAGTTCCATTCTGTTTCCCATAATGGCATTATCAATTTGCCTTCACACCAATGGTGTTCAAGAGTTCCCTTTTTTCTATATCCTTGCTGACATTTATTCTCTTTTATCTTTTTTTACAATAGCCATTCTGAAAGACTTATATAAACAAAAAGAATAAGAATATATTACAGTCATAAGTAGTCTGCAAATCCTAAACTTCTTAATATCCAGTCCTTTAGAACAAAAAGGGAAGTTTGCTAACTTCTGGTTTAAATAGCCATCATGTAGCAGAGAGATAGCAACACCTGTGGAAAAGCAATCTGTGTAGTGACATGGTTTTGGCTTTAGTGTTGGGTCAATTGTGCTTTGAGTTCTAGCTCAGTCACCTAATAGCTGAGTAAACTTGGGAATTATATTTCATATTTTGCTTAAAGTAGGGCTGAGTGTGTCTTCCTCCAGGGACAATCAAGGGTGATTCCATTGAAAGCTGGATGTAAAGAACCTAGTCCATGATCATCATTCTCGTATGCTGTTCATGCTTTTTTCCCCCCATAGAAACTGAGCAGTTTTGAGACTTGTTGGCATAGAAAGCTTTGAGCAGTGGCAGCCAAAGAGAAGGGATTAGTTGAGCAGTGAGATGTGGCAGGATATATATTTTCAACTGTCCAAAACTTGGCTGAATACAATTCAACATGCAGCCCTAAAAGACCTGTCTGGATCTTCCCTGGCTGCATTTGGAAACCAATACTCAAAAGTTTTCCCCCTTTCTTCTGAATAGAGACAATGAGATGTTACCATGGCAAAGGAAAATAAAAGCCAGTGCTTTGGTAACAGATCTTTGCTAGAAGCATTATAAAGTATGGTAAGTTATTATGTTGTTTCAAGATATTAGTGTATTAACCCAGGGAGTTTAGAAAATCTGAAAATAGAACCATACAAAGTAATATTCAGTGTGATAAGCTTGGGATTTAGCTATTACAATGACAGGGTTTTCTGTCTCTGTCATTCTCTTTTTTGGCAGTATTTTTCTTCCTTTTTAACTGAACTTTGATTTTTCTTTTTTTCCACAAGGTCATTGTTGTATATTTATGTAGAAATCAAATGTGTGTGTGTGTGTGTATGTGTGTGTTTTTCTTCCAAGAACAATGTTCTGACCTCCCAAGGGGAAAAAAAAAAAAAAACCAAACACAAAACAAACACAAAAATATCCTCTAAATGCCATGATGACTTTGTTTTGCTTTTGTTTTGATCTCTGGTATCTCTGCTAATATCTGTGACCTTGTGTGCTACTTTGCTTTTTGTTTTGTTTGCTTCTTTTTTATCATTGTTCTAACAGTAATTGTAGACATACTGATTGTGAAATGTATTGTCCTGAAATTTATCATGTGCTTTTATAACTTTATCTGATTCTTGCAGTAGAGACTTCAAGAAAAAAAAAAGGGGGGGGATAATAATTCAAGATTTTTAATCTCATACGGGTGTAAGTAAGGCCAAAATAGCGTAACTTTTGCTTCTGTGTACTCATTTGAATCATATATTAGTCTGTGGCTCATTGACTGACAATATGATGGCTTACAAAAATCCTTTAACTGATTGTGTTTGCTTTAGATCTGCTTTTTGACACTCCTTATATTTCTCCCTTATCATTAGGCAATGTATTGAAATTTATTCCATGTGTGTATGAATGGCTCATATTTCATAATGAAAGACAGGAATGTTTCTACCATTAAAGAAGGGGAAAGATGAAGGAAATCATGTTCTAAAAATTATTCATAGCTCTGAGAAATTCATCATTTAGAAACAGATACATTTTTTCAATTAAATTTGTCTATAAATACCACAGCTTAATACAGTTTACAATACATTCTTAATATATTAAAATTTAAGTGTTTTATACAACTTCATGACTAAGATGTATTTAATGAGAATGATAAGATTAATTTGGAGAAGGAAATGGCAACCAACTCTAGTCTTCTTGCCTGGGAAATCCACGGACTGAGGAGTCTGGCAGGCTACCGTCCATGGGTTTGCAGAGTCAGCAATGACTGAACACAAACATACACACAAACACACACAAGATTCAGTTCAGTTCGTCACGCAGTCGTGTCTGACTCTTTGAGACCCCAAGAACTGCAGCATGCCAGGCCTCCCTGTCCATCACCACCTCCTGGAGTTAAATCAAACTCATGACTATCGAGTCGGTGATGCCATCCAGCCATCTCATCCTCAGTCGTCCCCTTCTCCTCCTGTCCCCAATCCCTCCCATCATCAGATTCTTTTCCAATGAGTCAACTCTTCACATGAGGTGGCCAAAGTATTGGAGTTTCAGCTTTAGCATCATTCCTTCCAAAGAACATCCAGAACTGGTCTCCTTTAGGAAGGACTGGTTGGATCTCCTTGCAGTCCAAGGGACTCTCAAGACTTCTCCAACACCACAGTTCAAAAGCATCAATTCTTCGGTGCTCAGCTTTCTTCACAGTCCAACTCTCACACCCATACATGACCATTGAAAAAACCACAGCCTTGACTAGACAGACTTTTGTTGGCAAAGTAACGTCTCTGCTTTTGAATATGGTATCTAGGTTGGTCATAACTTTTCTTCCAAGGAGTAAACGTCTTTTAATTTCATGGCTGCAGTCACCATCTGCAGTGATTTTGGAGTCTAGAAAAATAAAGTCTGACACTGTTTCCACTGTTTCCTCACCTACTTCCCATGAAATGATGGGACCAGGTGCCATGATCTTTGTTTTCTGAATGTTGAGCTTTAAACCAACTTTTTCACACTCCTCTTCACTTTCTTCAAGAGGCATTTTAGCTCCTCTTCACTTTCTACCATAAGGGTGGTGTCATCTACATATCTGAGGTTACTGATATTTCTCCCGGCAATCTGAATTCCAGCTTGTGCTTCTTCCAGCTCACACACAAGATTAATTGAACATTTTTTCAGATTATGATATTGAGTTATGTAGGTGCATGACTAGATGTATGATTAAATTTTTAAATAACAAACAAGAAAATATGTAAAGAAGTGCACCACCATCTTTTATCAGTTCAGTTCAGTCACTCAGTCATGTGCGACCCCATGGAGTCCAGGATGTCAGGCTTTCCTGTCCATACTAACTTCCAAAGATTAATAAAGCTCATGTCCATCAAATTGGTGATGCCATCCAACTATCTCATCCTCTGTCATCCCCTTCTTTTCCTGCTTTCAATCTTTCCCAGCATCAGAATCTTTTCCAATGAGTCTGTTCTTCACATCACATGGCCAGCATATTGGAGTTTCAGCTTCAACATTAGTCCTTCCAATTAATAGTCAGGACTGATTTTCTTTAGGATTGACTGGTTGGATTTCCTTGCAGTCCAAGGGATTCTCATGAGTCTTCTCCAACACCACAGTTCAAATTATTAATTCTTTGGCACTCAGCTTTCTTTATACTCCAACTCTCATATCCATACATGACTACTGGAAAAACCATAGCTTTGACTAGACAGACCTTTGTTGGCAAAGTGATGTCTCTGCTTTTTACTATTTTGTCTAGGTTAGTCATAGGTTTTCTTCCAAGGATCAAGTGTCTTAATTTCATGGCTGCAATCACCATCTACAGTGATTTTGGAGACCAAGAATATAAAGTGTGTCACTGTTTCCATTGTGTCCTCATCTATTTTTCATGAACTGATGGGACTGGCTGCCATGATCTTAGTTTTATGAATGTTGAGTTTTAAGCTGACTTTTTCACTCTCCTCTATAAATTTCATCAAGAGGATCTTTAGTTATTTGCTTTCTGCCAAAGGGAGGTGTCATCTACATATCTGAGGTTATTGATATTTCTCCCAGGAATCTTGATTCCAGCTTGTGCTTCATCTATCCTGGCATTTCAAATGATATACTCTGCATATTAGTTAAATAAACAGGGTGACAATATAGAGCTTTGTCATTCTCCTTTCCCAGTTTGAAAGCATTCTGTTATTCCATGTCCAGTTCTAACTGTTGCTTCTTAGTGAGTGAAGTCGCTCAGTCGTGTCTGACTCTTTGTGACCCCATGGACTGTAGCCTACCAGGCTCCTCTGTCCATGGGGTTTTCCAGCAAGAATACTGGTGTGGAATGTCATTTCCTCTCCAGGAGATATTTCCGACCAGGGATTGAACTCAGGTCTCCTGCATTGTAGGCAGACGCTTTACCGTCTGAGCCAGCAGGGATGTGCTTCTTAACCTGCATACAAATTTCTCAGGAGGCAAGTCAGGTGTATGGTACTCTCATCTCTTGAAGAATTTTCCACAGTTTGTTGTGATCCACACAGTCAAAGGATTCGGCCTAATCAATAAAGCAAAAGTAGATGTTTTTCTGGAGCGCTCATTTTTTGAATGTTCCAACAGATGTTTGATCTCTGGTTCCTCTGCCTTTTCTAAAATCAGCTTGAACATCTGGAAGTTAATGATTCATGTACTGTTGAAGCCAGGCTTGGAGAATTTTGAGCATTACTTTGCTAGTGTTTGAGATGATTGCAGTTGTGTGGTACTTGGAACATTCTTTGGCATTGTCTTTCTTGGGGATTGAAATGAAAACCGACATTTTCCAGTCCTGTGGCTACCGCTGAGTTTTCCAGATTTGCTGCCATTTGAATGCAGCACTTTCACTGCATCATCTTTTACGATTTGAAATAGCTCACCTGGAATTCCATCACTTCTACTAGCTTTGTTCATAGTGATGCTTCCTAAGGCCCACTTGACTTCATATTCCAGGATGTCTGCTCTAGTTGAGTGAGCACACCGTCGTTGTTATCTGGGTCATGAAGATCTTTTTTGCATAGTTCTGTATATTCTTGCTACCTCGTCTTAATATCTTCTGTTTCTATTAGGTCCATACTGTTTTTGTCCTTTATTGTGTCCATATATGCATGAAATGTTCCCTCGTATTTCTATTTTTTTTTTTTACTAGATCTCTAGTCTTTCCCATTCTATTGTTTTCCTCTATTTCTTTGCATTGATCACTAAGGAAAACTTTCTTTTCTCTCTGTGCTATTCTTTGGACCTCTGCATTCAAATGGGTGTATCTTTCCTTTTCTCCTTTGCTTTTCACTTCTCTTTTTTTCTCAATTATTTGTAAGACCTCTTAAGACAACAATTTTGCCTTTTTGCATTTCTTTTTCTTGTGTATGGCTTGATCACTGCCTCTTGTAGAATGTCATGAACCTCCATCCATAGTTCATCAGGCACTCTGTCTATCAGATCTAATCCCTTGAATCTATTTCTCACTTCCACTCTATAATCATAAGGGATTTGATTATGATCATGCCTGAATGGTCTTGTGGTTCCCCACTTTCTTCAATTTCAGTCTGAATTTGGCAAGAAGGAGTTCATGATCTGAGCCACAATCAGCTCCCGGTCTTGTTTTTGCTGACTGTATAGAGCTTCTCCATCTTTGGCTGCAAAGAATATAATCAATCTGATTTCAGTACTGACCATCTGGTGATGTCCATGTGTAGTCTTCTCTTAGTTGTTGGAATAGGGTGTTTGCTATGACCAGTGCATTTTCTTGGCAAAACTCTATTAGTCTTTGCCCTGCTTCATTCCGCATTCCAAGGCCAAATTTGCCTGTTACTCCAGGTGTTTCTTGACTTCCTACTTTTGCATTCCAGTACCCTATAATGAGAAGGACATCTTTTGGGGGTGTTATTTCTAAAGGTCTTGTAGGTCTTCATAGAACCATTCAACTTCAGCTTCTTCAGCATTACTGGATGAAACATACACTTGGATTACTGTGATATTGAATGGTTTACCTTGGAAACAAACAGAGATCATTCTGTCAGTTTTGAGACTACATCCAAGTACTGCTTTTCCTACTCTTGTTGACTATGGGGGCTACTCCATTTCTTCTAAAGGATTCTTGCCCACAGTAGTAGATATAATGGTCATCTGAGTTAAATTCACCCATTCTGTTCCATTTTAGTTCACTGATTTCTAAAATGTCGATGTTCACTCTTGCTATCCCCTGTCTGACCACTTCCAATTTGCCTTGATTCATGGACCTAACATTCCAGGTTCCTATGCAATATTCCTCTACAGCTTTGGACTTTAATTCCATCATCAGTCACATCCAAAACTGGGTGTTGTTTTTGCTTTGGCTCCATCTCTTCAGTTTTTCTGGAGTTATTTCTCCACTGATCTCCCATAGCATATTGAAACCTACCCACCTGGGGAGTTCATCTTTCAGTGTCCTATCTTTTTCCCTTTTCATACTGTTCATGGGGGGTCTCAAAGCAAGAATACTGAAGTGATTTGCCATTTCCCTCTCCAATGGACCATGTTTAATCAGAACTCTCCACCATGACCTGTCCATCTGGGTGGCCCTACATGGCATGGCTCATAGTTTCATTAAGTTAGACAAGGCTGTGATCCATGTGATCAGTTTGATTAGTTTTCTGTGAATGTGGTTTTCATTCAATTCCTTTCAAAACTTAAAATCAGGATAGGTAATATTCCATATTTCTAAATCATACTTTAAAATATGAATTATAAGATAATTTCTTCTACAAAATTATACACTTATATAAAAATAGTTTATTTCATTAATACTGATTTTTATGCCATGGATAAATGTATCATTCAGGAACCTATCATATTCTTACTACAGTTGTTTACAATGCAATTTAGTGCATTTTAATTCATAGATAAACATTAGACCTTCCATACATATTTTGAAAATAAAGTTTAAACACCAACAGTTAAGTATTGTCATCTCTTTTATCTATGTTACAAATTTACTTATTAATTGTAATGAATCCAAAATATATTTTAATGTCATTTTATTACAAGAACCTGTATTAAGAAAGGTAATCCAATACAAATTAAAATTATTGACTTGAATTTACATCATTTTACAATTATAACAATAGAGGAACAAATGTATATTTTTATAATATTCACATAAGCAGAAAATGTCAGTCTCTTTTTATAGCTTCAAGGTTCAGCCAAAAAGAAGTGGATATAAATCATATAATCTTCATTTCTAAAGTATTATAATGGTGAAATTTAGTGTATTCATCTACTAGAATTTTTTTAAATTGTCACATATAATCCTCAGAGAAATTTTGTTAAAAATTTTTTGGATAAAAATAAGTATGAGTGAACAGATTCTTTGTAGAACACTCATCATTATGATTGTATAAAAACATTGGTCTTTTATTTCATATGATGACAGGAGTGAACAATAATCATTGTTGTTGCCAAGGACATTGGGGAATTGGGAATAATTTCATCATCATTGCAATCAATTTCAGTTTACCAGAAAACTTTTCTTTCCTCTTCTTCCCACTTATTTTTTCCTTTTAGAGTTTCAGAACTTGTTAAAAGAATATTTTACAGTCTGGAATTTTACTATTATGTGTAATAACTTTTGAACCCCTTAATCATGCAAAATCCACAAATGTTGCAATTGTAGGAATTTTAACATAATAGCCTAAGACAATCAATGTAGTTTTCTTTGTTCTACAGGTAAGAATTCTTGTAAGGCTGAAAAAAATTGCTTTTACCGTGAGTTTACTTGTGGTCAGTTCAGTTGTTCAGCTATGTCCAACTCTTTGTGACCCCAGGAACTGCAGCATACCAGGCTTCTCTGTCCATCACCAAGTCCCAGAGCTTGCTCCAACTTATATCCATTGAGTTGGTGATGCCATCCAACCATCTCATCCTCTGTGATCCTCTTCTCCTCCTGCCTTCAATCTTTCCCAGCATCAGGGTATTTTCCAATGAGTCAGTTCTTCACATCAGGTGGTCAAAGTATTGCAGTTGCAGCTTCAGCATCAATCCATCCAATGACTATTTAGGACTGATTTCCTTTAGGATTGACTGGTTTGCTATCCTTACAGTTGAAGTCAAGATTGAAATTCATGAAGATGTTACACAATCTGCAATGAAGTCCCATTGTCATGTCTTTGTTCTACTTATAGCAATGATTTTAAATCTTTATATTAATGATGGCATTAATTTAAGACTTAATGACTTCAGATTCATAAAATTCAACAGCAGTATTTTCTGTCCTTCCTGAACATGAGCACGGTAGAAATACACTGGTCCATATGTTTCATGTTCCTAATGTCCCTTTTCAGAGAACCTGGGAATACTGAGTATTAATATTCTGAGATCTTGATATTTTCTTGATACAAAAACTTTCAAATACATCATTGAAGAAAAGACTATTCAAAAGAAATATTGATTTTGAAGTATACGCTATGCAAGAAATTCCAAAATACAGAGACAAGTCATGCTATCCACAGGAAAGATGCAAAGAAAAAAAAAGTTAGACACCAGACAGAGAAGAATAACACTTCATAAATATGGTAAAGAACTTACCTGACAATGCAGGAGGTGTGGATTCTATCCCTGGGATGAGAAAATTCCCTGGAGAAGGAAATCTCAGACCACTCCTGTACTCTTGCCTGGGAAATCACATGGACAGAGGAGCCTGATAACCTATGGTCCATGGGGTCACAAAATTGTCAGACCCATTTAGCAACTAAACAACAATGATAATGAAATGTTTTTTTTTTTAATTAATTTTTATTTTTTAGTTTGTTTTGCTTTACAATACTGTATTCGTTTTGTTACACATTGACATGAATTAGCCATGAGTGTACATGAACTCCCAATCCCGACCCCCACCTCCACCCTCCCGCCCCACACCCTCTCTCTGGACTATCCCCGTGCATCAGTCCCTAGCATCCTGCATCCTGCATCAAACCTGGACTGGCAATTCGTTTCGCTTATGATATCACACATGTTACATTGCCACTCTGCCAACCCATCCCACCCTCTCCCTCTCCCACAGAGTCCAAAAGGCCATTCTATACAACTGTGTCTCTTTTGCTGTCTTGCGTACAGGTTTATCATTACCATCATTCTAAATTCCATATATATGTGTAAGTATACTGTATTGATGTTTTTCTTTCTG
>SJXQ01007437.1:0-25005 GCA_006408695.1 Aepyceros melampus | reverse complement strand
CTCCTAGAATACTGGAAATAAAAGCAAAAATAAACAAATGGGATCTAATTAAAATTAAAAGCTTCTGCACAACAAAGGAAACTATAAGCAAGGTGAAAAGACAGCCTTCTGAATGGGAGAAAATAATAACAAATGAAACAACGGACAAACAACTAATCTCAAAAATATACAAGCAGCTTATGCAGCTCAACTCCAGAAAAATAAATGACCCAATCAAAAAATGGGCCAAAGAACTAAATAGACACTTCTCCAAAGAAGACATACGAATGGCTAACAAACACATGAAAAGATGCTCAACATCACTCATTATCAGAGAAATGCAAATCAAAACCACAATGAGGTACCATTTCACACCAGTCAGAATGGCTGCAATGCAAAAGTCAACAAGCAATAAATGAAATGTTTTTTGATTGCTGACTTCCCTATTTATTTGTTGGTTTGTTGTCACCAAAGACTCAGTGTACTCATTTTGATTCTGTATCCCGTTTCATCCCAATATTATTAGATTTTCTTTTAAAGTTTTTTATTCACCATTTCCTAGTCTCCTGTTGTTGGGGAATGTTCAGTTCAGTTCAGTCGCTAAGTTGTGTCTGATTCTTTGTGACCCCATGGACTGCAGCACACCAGGCCTCCCTGTCGATTGCCAACTCTTGGAGTTTACTCAGACTCATGTCCATTGTGTTGGTGATGCCATCCAGCCTCTGTCATCTCCTTGTCTTCCTGCCTCAATCTTTCCCAGCATCAGGGTCTGTTCAAATGAGTCAGTTCTTTGCATCAGGTGGCCAAAGTATTGGAGTTTCAACTTTAACATCAGTCCTTCCAATGAACATTAAGGACTGATTTCCTTTAGGATGGACTGGTTGGATCTCCCTGCAGTTCAAGGGACTCTCAAAAGTCTTCTCCAATACCACAGTTCAAGAGCATCAATTCTTCAGGCTCAGCATTCTTTATAGTCAAACTCTCACATCCATACATGACTACTGGAAAAACTATAGCCTTAACAAGACAGACCTTTGTGGTAAAGTAATGCCTCTGCTTTTTACATGCTGTCTAGGTTGGTCATAACTTTTCTTCCAAGGGGCATGAGTCTTTTAATTTCATGGCTGCAGTCACCATCTACTGTGATTTTGGAGCCCCCCAAAATAAAGTCTGTCACTGTTTCCACTGTTTTCTCATCTATTTGTCATGAAGTGATGGGACCAAATGCCATGATCTTGGTTTTTCTGAATGTTGAGTTTTAAGCTTTTTCACTCTCCTCTTTCACTTTCAAGAGGCTCTTCAGTTCTACTTCCCTTTCTGCCATAAGGTGTTATCTGCATATCTGAGGTTATTGGTATTTCTCCCGGCAATTTTCATTCCTGTTTGTGCTTTATCCAGCCCAACATTTCTCATGATGTACTCTGCATATAAGTTAAATAAACAGGGTGACAATATACAGCCTTTATGTACTCCTTTTCTTATTTGGAACCAATCTGTTGTTCCGTGTCCAGTTCTAACTGTTGCTTCCTGATCTGCTTACAGATTTTGCAAGAGGCAAGTGAGGTGGTCTGCTATAACCACCTCTTTAAGGATTTTCCAGAGCTTGTTGTGGTCCATAAAGTCAAAAGCTTTGGCATAGTCAATAAAGCAGATGTTTTTCTGAAACTCTTGCTTTTTTGATTATCCAACCAATGTTGACAATTTGATCTCTGTTTCCTCTGCCTTTTGTAAATCCAGCTTGAGCATCTGGAATTTCACTGTTCAAGTACTGTTGAAGCCTGGCTTTGAGAATTTGGAGCATTACTTTGCTAGCACGTGAGATGAGCCCAATAGTGCAGTACTTTGAGAATTATTTGGCATTGCCCTTCTTTGAAATTGGAATGAAAACTGATCTTATCCATTTCTGTGGCCACTGCTGTTTTCCAATTTTGCTGGCATATTGAATGCAGCACTTTTACAACATCATCTTTTAGGATTTGAAATAGCTCAACTGGAGTTCCATCACCTCCACTAGCTTTGTTCGTAGTGATGTTTCCTGATACCCCCTTGACTTTGCTTTCCAGGATTTCTGGCTCTAGGGTGATATCACACCATCATGCTTATCTGGGTTGTGAAGATCGTTTTTGTATAGTTCTTCTGTATATTCTTGCCACTTCTTCTTAATATCTTCTTAATATCTTCATTTTTGTATAGTTCTTCTGTATATTCTTGCCACTTCTTTTTAATATCTTATATATATATATATATATATATACACATATATATAAATTATATATAATCCAGGATATGGAACTGGGAACTAAGACAAATGCAGAAAGAAGATCTCTTGACTCAATTTTAGTAGGAATATGAAATATGTTTATGTGTATATATTGTGTTTTTAACACATTGTATGTTATGTTAACTTTGTTTTTAACTAAGAAAGAAATTATAGGATAAATTCCAATTGAATGGTACAAAAAATTAGTGTAGGCTATTGAATTTTGAGAAGTGATGATCTCAAGCTTTGATGTATAGTAGATAGTTGTTAGTTGACATAACTGGTTCATATATATTAATTGCCTTTACTTCCAAATATTAGAAAATCTGGTAGTCAGTTCTAAAATCTAAAAGAGATTTTTGCCACCTACTGAAGTCTATTTCTGCTTGTGTAAGCTTTGCAATGTGATTGTGTGTATGTGTATGTGTTATGATCTAAGGTGAAGTCGCTCAGTCGTGTCCGACTCTTTGCGACCCCATGGACTGTAACCTACTAGGCTTCTCCGTCCATGGGATTCTCCAGGCAAGAATATTGGAGTGGATTGCCATTTCCTTCTCCAGGGGATCTTCCCGACCCAGGGATCGAACCCGGGTCTCCCGCATTGGAGGCAGACGCTTTAACCTCTGAGCCACCACTTAGATCTACTTTGCTATTTAGGTGCCATTTTTCTAGATTTGACAATATAGTTTTGATTTGAGGGAAGAGCAAAAGCTGAAAAGTTTTATCCAATATTTAAAGAAAGAACAGAGAGGTTTTAATACAATAATAAAAATCATGTTCCTTATGAACAAGAATGTTTCTTTTAATTTTTATTTAATATCTACTTGAATTTTATAACATTTTGTCAGTATATTCCTCATATCCGTGATATTACTGATATAATTAATGTTATTAGAATTTATGATTTCTATAACATGATTTCATGGAATATTAGCCTCAGTGACATACATTTTAGATACGTTTCATTATCACTTGATTGTGTTGTTGTTGTTTTTCAGTCCCTAAGTCATGTCTGACTCTCTGTGACCCCTTGGACTGGAGCACATCAGACTTCCCTGTCCATCACTATCTCCCAGAGTTTTCTCAAACCCATGTTCATTCAGTTGGTAATGTCATCCAACCATCTCATCTTCTGTCACCCCCTTCTCATTTTGCCTTCAATCTTTCCCAGCGTCAGGGTCTATTCCAAAGTGTCAGCTCTTCACATCAGGTGGCCAAAGTTTTGGAGCGTCAGCTTCCACATATTTTCACTTTGAACCAAGCTGGTCTTGAAAAAAAGCTTATTTGATTTTATTTTCCAGATAAGATTCTGTTACAGTAGATTGAACAGTTTTCCAATTTAAGAGAATATACATTTTTCCAGAGTTTTGCTGTTAAGTCATTTCAGTCTTGTCCGACTCTGTGCGACCCCAGAGATGGCAGCCCACCAGGCTCCCCTGTCCCTGGGATTCTCCAGGCAAGAATACTGGAGTGGGTTGCCATTTCTTTTTCCAATGCATGAAAGTGAAAAGTGAAAGTTTTAGCAACTAAAAATTTATAATTGAATTTTCTAACCAGGTGTTTTTTTGAAAAATAAATTTGTATTTCCTAATAATTTTCATCTCATAAAATCATATCTATGATAAAATTATATAGCTATTTATATAAATTACTCAATTCTTTATAACTTCTAAAGAAAAAAGCTAATAAGCTCAATTTGTCTAGAATATCTATCCTAAATTTATTGCTAGTACTTCTGTAGATCCTAATATAATCATAAGGGGATAATTTCTGTGCTTTCTCACAAATAACTTTTGAATAGTAGCCTTTCTTTGCCCTTAACCTCAAACTTTTTAAAAAATATTCAACTGATCTTTGAAATTAAAGGAATAACTCAGTTTGAAACGTAGAGCAATTTAGACATAAAAACACAAAAGTGAGCAGCACAGAGTCCTGTTAAAATAAAAGCAGAATCCAAAAACCACTGAGTAGATTTCAAGGATGGATGCTGTAAGTAAGAATAGCTTGTAACAATCATCAAAGAAAGAGTACGGTTTATTACAACTGACTACCATTTAAATCAATTTCCGGGGGAAAAAATAAAACAAATTGAGCTGGAGAAAAGGAAATAAACCCTAAATTGTCAGTAGGCACTTTATAGAGCTAGTTTTGGCAAGAAACTTGGACTAAATAGTGGTAGCAATAACCTCAGATATGCAGATGACACCACCCTTATGGCAGAAAGTGAAGAGGAGCTAAAAAGCCTCTTGTTGAAAGTGAGAGAGGAGAGTGAAAAAGTTGGCTTAAAGCTCAACATTCAGAAAATGAAGATCATGGCATCTGGCCCCATCACTTCATGGGAAATAGATGGGGAAACAGTAGAAACAGTGTCAGACTTTGTTTTTTTTGGGCTCCAAAATCACTGCAGATGGTGACTGCAGCCATGAAATTAAAAGACGCTTACTCCTTGGAAGAAAAGTTATGACCAACCTAGATAGTATATTCAAAAGCAGAGACATTACTTTGCCGACTAAGGTCTGTCTAGTCAAGGCTATGGTTTTTCCTGTGGTCATGTATGGATGTGAGATTTGGACTGTGAAGAAGGCTGAGAGCAGAAGAATTGATGCTTTTGAACTGTGGTGTTGGAGAAGACTCTTGAGACTCCCTTGGACTGCAAGGAGATCCAACCAGTCCATTCTGAGGGAGATCAACCCTGGGATTTCTTTGGAAGGAATGATGCTAAAACTGAAGCTCCAGTACTTTGGCCACCTTATGCGAAGAGTTGACTCATTGGAAAAGACCCTGATGCTGGGAGGGATTGGGGGCAGGAGGAGAAAGGGACGACCGAGGATGAGATGGCTGGATGGCATCATGGACTCAATGGACGTGAGTCTGAGTGAACTCCGGGAGTTGGTGATGGACAGGGAGGCCTGGCGTACTGCGATTCATGGGGTCGCAAAGAGTCGGACACGACTGCGCGACTGAACTGAACTGATTTGATGTTTTTGAACTGTGGTGTTGGAGAAGACTCTTGAGAGTCCCTTGGACTGCGAGGAGATCCAACCAGTCCATTGTGAAGGAGATCAACCCTGGGATTTCTTTGGAAGGAATGATGCTAAAATTGAAACTCCAGTACTTTGGCCAGCTCATGCGAAGAGTTGACTCATTGGAAAAGACCCTGATCCTGGGAGGGATTGGGGGCAGGAGGAGAAGGGGACGACCGAGGATGAGATGGCTGGATGGCATCACGGACTCAATGGACGTGAGTCTGAGTGAACTCAGGGAGTTGGTGATGGACAGGGAGGCCTGGCGTGCTGTGATTCATGGGGTAGCAAAGAGTTGGACATGACTGAGCGACTGAACGGAACGGATTAGCAGGTTATCCCATTTGTCTGAGTTACAATTTCTGACTTTTTCTTGAGACAGACTAAATATTGAGATTTTGTATTGCAAATTTGAATAGTAAAGGATCCTTTGTTGTCTGTGTCTATTTGGTTCCAGAGTATTAAACAGCTGGTAGGAAGTGTACAAAATATGAAAATTACTGTGAAAGCAAGTGAAATCACCCGGTAATCATGCAAGTTATAATAAAATCACAGGTTTAAGGGAAAAGAATTGATGTTACTGAACTTAATGTGACAAGCAACAGAAGAGAAGAGAAGACTTTAAAAGAAAATGATAATAAACTCTCTGAGTATTAAAGTGTGGTAATTATGGTTAAGAGAAAAGACTGGAATGATCTAATGTATCAAATTAACTGCCCATTTGTAAGAGGATAAACACAGAAACCAAAGCAAAATTTGCAGTGATGGATTTAAGATAATTTTAAGAGGTGATATAAAAAGTGTACTATATGTGAATGAAAAAAAGTAGGGAGAAGAGTTGAGACTCTTCTTCCAAACGTTTTGTTTGCATGATAATTGGGTAGTATTGTCACAAACTAAGAGAAAAGTATGCAAATGATTAAACATTTTTGGGGGAATACCATGTGTTTTGCTAAGAGTATATATTTGATTTGAAATACCTGGATTTAAAATACAGAGTTTTGAATATTTAATACTGAAATTTCAGCTGGACACTGTCAAGTACCAATATGTTAGTCAGGTTTTGTGAGTGTATTGGTTTTCTAGGGTTGCTATAACAAGAAACATAAATTGTGTAGGTTTTTATTATTATTATCATGAATTTATTTATTTTAATTGGAGGCTATTTACTTTTCAATATTGTATTGGTTTTACTACATATCAACATGAATATGCCACGGGTATACACATGTTCCCCTTCCTGAACCCCCCTCCCACCTCCCTTCCCGTACCATCCCTCTGAGTCATCCCAGCGCACCAGCCCCAAGCATCCTGTATCATGCATCGAACCTGGATTGGTGATTCATTTCATATACGATATTATACATGTTTCAATACCATTCTCCCAAATCATCCCAACCTGTCCCTCTCTGACAGAGTCCAAAAGACTGTTCTATACATCTGTGTCTCTTTTGCTGTCTTGCATACAGAGTTATTGTTACCATCTTTCTAAAATCACTTTGAATGAGGTGGATGAAACTGGAGCCTATTATACAGAGTGAAGTAAGCCAGAAAGAAAAACACAAATAAGTATCAGTTCAGTTCAGTCACTCAATCATGTCGAGTCTTTGCGACCCCACGAATCACAGCACGCCAGGCCTCCCTGTCCATCACCAACTCTCGGAGTTCATTCAGACTCACATCCATCGAGTCAGTGATGCCATCCAACCATCTCATTATCTGTCGTCCCCTTCTCCTCCTGCCCCCAATCCCTCCCGGCATCAGTCTTTTCCAATGAGTCAACTCTTCGCATGAGGTGGCCAAAGTATTGGAGTTTCAGCTTTAGCATCATTCCTTTCAAAGAACACCCAGGACTGATCTCCTTTAGAATGGACTGGTTGGATCTCCTTGCAGTCCATGGGACTCTCAAGAGTCTTCTCCAACACCACAGTTAAAAATCATCAATTCTTTGGTGCTCAGCTTTCTTCACAGTCCAACTCTCACATTCATACATGACCACTGGAAAAACCATAGCCTTGACTAGACNTTCAGAATGGACTGGTTGGATCTCCTTGCAGTCCAAGGGACTCTCAAGAGTCTTCTCCAACACCACAGTTCAAAAGCATCAATTCTTTGGTGCTCAGCTTTCTTCACAGTCCAACTCTCACATTCATACATGACCACTGGAAAAACCATAGCCTTGACTAGACGGACCTTAGCTGGCAAAGTAATGTCTCTGCTTTTCAATATGCTATCAAGTTTGGTCATAACTTTCCTTCCAAGGAGTAAGCGTCTTTCAATTTCATGGCTACAGTCACCATCTGCAGTGATTTTGGAGCCCCCCAAAATAAAGTCTGACACTGTTTCTACTGTTTCCCCATCTATTTCCCATGAAGTGATGGGACCAGATACCATGATCTTCATTTTCTGCATGTTGAGCTTTAAGCCAAACTTTTCACTCTCCTCTTTCACTTTCATCAGAGGCTTTTTAGTTCCTCTTCACTTTCTGCCATAAGGGTGGTGTCATCTGCATGTCTGAGGTGACTGATATTTCTCCTGGCAATCTTGATTCCAGCTTGTGCTTCTTCCAGCCCAATACAGTATACTAATGCATAAATATGGAATTTAGAAATTTCATGTTTTAAAACAAATGAAATGTATTCTTTCACAATTGTAAAGTCTAGAGCCCAAAGTTAAGGTATTGTCAGGGTCATGGTCCCTGGGCAGGCTAGGAGAGGATCCTTCCCTGTGTCTTTCAGCTTCTAGTAACTCTATGTTTCTCAGCTTGTGGCAGCATAAGTCCAATCTCTGCCTTTGTCTTTACACACTTGTGTCTTGCCTTGGTGTTTGCATCCAAATTTCACTCTTCTTTTAAGGAATCAGTCTTTAACCCAGATTACTGCTGCTGCTGCTGCTGCTGCTAAATCACTTCAGTGGTATCTGACTCTGTGTGACCCCATAAATGGCAGCCCACCAGGCTCCCCTCTCCCTGGGATTCTCCAAGCAAGAACACTGGAGTGGGTTGCCATTTCCTTCTCCAGTACAATAAAGTTAAAAGTGAAACTGAAGTCATGTCTGACTCTTAGCGACCCCATGGATTGCAGCCCACCAGGCTCTTCCATCCATGGGATTTTCCAGGCAAGAGTACTGGAGTGGGGTGCCATTGTTTTCTCCATAAACAGTTGCCATTTCCTTCTCCAGTACAATAAAGTTAAAAGTGAAACTGAAGTCATGTCTGACTCTTAGCGACCCCATGGATTGCAGCCCACCAGGCTCTTCCATCCATGGGATTTTCCAGGCAAGAGTACTGGAGTGGGGTGCCATTGTTTTCTCCATAAACCAGATTAAGGTTCTACTATACTCCTGGATGGCCTTATCTTAATTGACTACATTTGCAATGAGCCCATTCCTGTACAAGGTCACATTATGAGGCACCAATAAGATTTCAACATAGCTTTTGGGGAGATACAGTTCAATAGAGATCTTATTTTTGATTCACATATCAATAGTTCATAGAATGATCTTGTAGACATGCTTTTTCTGCTAGACTAATTTTTAAGTACTTTATCAGTCATCTATAGAAGTGCAATATCTATAGTCTCATTTTTCTAAACCTCTTGGTTTTCCAAAAGTCTTGGTTAAAAGACTTTCTGAGAGTCAACTAAACAAATTTTGTGATTTAACAAAGGATTCCATGATCAGAAGTTAGATTTTGTCTACTCCATGAAACTGATTATAGAATGACCATCTGACACTAGATTTTGTCTTTAATTGGTCTACATTGAGTAACAATTGTGGAAAATTCTTAAAGAGAAGAGAGTACCAGACCACCTTACCTATCTCCTGAGATACCTGTATGAAAATCAAAAAGAAATACTTAGAACTGGACATGGAACAACTGACTGGTTCAAAAGGTAGAGGAGTATGACAAGGCTGTATATCATCACCCTGTTTACTTAACTTCTATGCAGAGTACATCATGTGGAATGCAAGGCTCAGTGAATCACAAATTGGAATCAAGATAGTCAGAAGAAATATCAACAATCTCAGATATACAGAAAATATCACTTTAATGGCAGAAAGTGAAGAGGAATTAAAGAGCTTCTTGATGAGGGTGAAAGAAGAGACTGAAAAATCTGGCTAGAAACTATATTAAAAAAAAACAACAACAAAGATCTTGGTAACTAGTCTCATCACTTTATAGCAAATAGAAGAGGGGGAAGTGGAAACACTCACAGATTTTCTTTCGGGGGGCTCTGAAATCACTGTGGATGGTGATCGCCACCAGGAAATTAAAAGACATTTGTTCTTTGGAAAGAAAAATATAATAAACCTAAAAAATTATATTAAAGAATAGAGGCATCAGTTAGCCAACAAATGTCCATATAGTCAAAGCTATGGTTTTCCCAGTAGTCATGTACAGGTATGAGAGTTAGACCATAAAGAAGGCTGAATGTTGAAGAATTGATGCTTTCAAATTGTGGTGCTGGAGAAGACTCTTGAGGGTCCTTTTGACTGCAAGATCAAACAAGTAAATCCTAAAAGCAGTTGACCCTGGATATTCATTGGAAGGACTGATGTTGAAGCTACAATACTTTGGCCATCTGATGAAAAGAGCTGACACATTGGGAAAGACCCTGATGCTGGAAAAGATTGAGGGTAGGAGAAGAAAGTGGTGGCAGAGGATGAGATATTTAGGTAGCATCACTGACTCAATGGACATGAATTAGAGCAAACTCAGAGAGATAGTGGAAGACAGAGGAGCCTGATATGCTGCAGCCCATGGGATCACAAATAGTTGGACATGAGTTAGCGACTGAACAACAATAACAATGATTGTACCTTTCAATCCTAAAGTATTAGAATTTCTCATATTTTCCTTTCATTTGTTTGCCTGTTTGCCAATTGTTATCTCAACTTATCTCTTTTTATAGTACCTTGCTAAATGCAGCCTATATTATGAATGTGCGTGTTCAGTCATGTCTGACTCTGTGACTCTGTGGGTTGAAACCTGCCAGATTCCTCTGTTCATGGCATCTTTCAGGCAAGAATATTGGAGTGGGTTGCCATTTGTTACTCCAGGGAGTATTCCCAACCCAAGAATCAACCTCTCATCTCTTGCTTCTCCTGCAATGACGGGTGGAATCTTTACCACTATGCCACCTGAGAAACACATTTTATGTATTACTTTATTCCATGTTATTTCTTTTGATAGCATTATCAAGTATTTCAACATTACATAACACATTTTATAAGTTTTATGACTTCCAAAGCTATTTCAAAAGTATACTTTATATATATTTTTTCTACAGATTATATTGTGTAAAACAATAAATCAAGTGCAGTTGTTTCCAAGATTAAGTTTTATTTCTTACTTTTGTTACATGTTGGCTAGAGTCAACTGTGGCTCTGCTTCATGGGTCTTCCTGAGGAAAGGTCAGCCTCTATCTTGACCTATAGTTCTAGCATCAGAGAGAAAATCAAAATGATGTGACTAGATGATGGTACTATGATGAATTAAATTTCCTGCTGGGAAAATAATTGAATATTTTCCCCATTTTCAGCAACAAAACAATTTATATTTCTAATCTCACATCAATTTTTGACTTGGAAAAATTTTACTCCTTACCAATCAGCACATCAATAACCTACAAATAACTGAGGATATATATATTCCTTTTGTATGTTGTGTTCAGTTGACAAGTTGTATCTGACTCTGCAACCCCATGGACTGCAGCATGCCAGGCCTCCCTGTCCCTCACCATCTGCCAGAGATTTCCCAAGTTCATGTCCTTTGAATTAGTGATGCCATCCAACCATTTCATCCTCTTCTCCATATTGCCCTCTCCTCCAGCCCTCAATCTTTCCCAGCAACATATGTATCCTTTTTGATACAAGAGAGCAGAATGTAACAGTGAATGATTCCTAAAAGTTATTCTAAATGACCAATTTTTTGAACCCCTTTGGCTAGCGCAGGAAAAAAAACTAAATTGAATCAGTTAAGGGATAATGTAACACTTCATAAATTCATTAATTATTTAACACTCTATTACCAATCTTATTTTATGTGTTCACACGAAAGTGAAAGTTTCACATACTGTATAGTAAGTTTTTCTGAACAGGTGTGTATGGTGTGTGTGTGTGTATGCAAAATCTCCATTAAGATAATCAAAAAGAATCAGGACCATTTTCTCCACATTTTCTTGTCTTTACATACACACACACACACACACACACACACACACACACACATTCTAGAAGTCATCAATTGTTCTGATTTACAAATACCTTTGGAAACATTTGCACTAACTCCAAACCGTGACAATAAAATTAAAATAAATCAAATCCACAAAGAAACTTGTTTTATTTGTTTTATATTTTTGTTAGGCCATCTGATCCTTTATGTTTTTCCCTTAGAATATAAATATCCCTGCTAACTTAAATGATCTGTTGTATATTATTCATTTTCTTAAAGTTAGTGTGAATATGTGTATATGTGCAAACATGAGCTGTATAAACACTATGATTTCACAGCATGCACAAAATTCTAAACTACTTAGATGTCATTTATCAGTATTTTATTTTAAATATATATATATTATTTGATAAACAATTTTAGAAGTTAAGAAATGAAAAACTGTGGTTCAGTTCCTTGATGGTTTTCAATACTTGTGATCAAATAATGTATTCCTAACTTTTATGTAATTGTTTATATTCTGTTTTCTCAGAGGTACTCCAATTTTCATTCATGCCTACTTCCAAAGGATAGGAAACAACTAAAAAACCAATGATTTAGAGACCAGCTAACCAGCCATGCTTTTTTTCTTTTTTCTTTTCTTTTTTTAGGGAAAGTAAAGATCTTTAATTAATTCCAAGTGAGACTTCCCCTTGTGGCTCAGCTGGTAAAGAATCTGCCTGCAATGCAGGAGACCTGGCTTAGATTACTGAGCTGAGAAGATACCCTGGAGACGGGAAAAGCTTCCCATTCCAGTATTCTGGAATATTAAGAATAAAGTTGTTTATTTTTCTCATTACTAAGGATACTTCCTGCTAATAAACAAAGTTAATAATTTTGATTTATTTCAATAAATATTATCTGAATGTCAGGTTGATTTTTCTACCTTCCTTCTAAGTTTTCATACTGTTTGAAAGTTCATACAAATATATAAAGTTAAACTCATAATGATGCTAAATGAAGAAGCCATACACAAAACCATGTATATTGCATGATTGCAATTATTGAAGTTTGAGAAAGACAAAATAAGTATGATATAAAAATTCTTAATAGTAGTTACTAAGAGGAGGCAAATGGATAATGCTTGGGCACAAAAGAGGTTTCTGGGGGTCCTGGTAATGTTTGGTTTCTTAACTGAGTGTGTGTATTCATTTTGGAATAATGCAATCAACTGTGCATTTAAGAATTTTGATAAAAGCTTCAACAAAAATGTTTGAAAATAAATTGAAATAATAAAAGAAAAAAGAAATATATGAACTTATTTATGGTATAATGGAATAAAATGTATCAGTTAAAAATATTTTAATTTTTAAGATGTAAAAATAAACTTGAGGTGCCTCTCATAAATTATACATTATACAGAAAAATATATGGATACCAAGGAAGGAAGTGGGGGTTGGAATGATTGGAATTTTGACACTGAAGTACCTGCAATACTATGTATAAAGTAAATGGCTAGTGATAACTGACTATATGGCACAGGGAACTCTATTCAATGCTCTGTGGTGTCCTAAGTGGAAAGAAAATTCAAAGAGGGGGCATATATATGTGCGTATATATATATATATACACACACCTATATATATGTGTGTGTGTGTGACTGATTCACTTTGTTGTACAATAGAAATTAACACAACATTGTAAGTATACTCCAGTAAAAAGAATTCATATTATATCAAGATTTTGCACAATTAAAATATATTGATATTAAGAAAAACTTCTGTAAAGAAGATAGCAAGAAAAACGTTTTAGGTCAGCATGTTTATACTACCTGAAACATATTAATCTCAAAATTTAAATGTAACAAATATTGAATAGGCAATAATTTCATTTGTCATATTTATATGTATTTATTCATTATTATATCATATCTACTCAGTTTCAATCTTTAGTTTTCAGGAGCATATATTATCTATTTTGTAAAAAAGTAATTTGTTGCCAAAAGTAACTTGTTTAACTTAATAGATATGTATAAGATTTACAATGAGGAAAATTTGGGGAGAAATGTTCCATAATTGTCAGCCTAATTACATAATTCAAGTGATTGTCAATTATATATGTTATTGAAAAGTTAGAACTGGACATGGAACAACAGAGTGGTTCCAAATAGGTAAAGGACTACGTCAAGGCTGTATATTGTCACCCTGCTTATTTACTTCTATGCAGAGTTCAGTTCAGTTGCTCAGTCATGTCCAACTCTTTGAGACCCCATGAATCGCAGCACCCCAGGCCTCCCTATTCATCCTCAACTCCCGGAGTTCACTCAGACTCGCATCCATCGAGTCAGTGATGCCATCAAGTCATCTCATCCTCTGTCGTCCCCTTCTTCTCCTGCCTCCAATCCCTCCCAGCATTAAAGTCTTTTCCACTGAGTCAACTCTTCGCATGAGGTGGCCAAAGTACTGGAGTTTCAGCTTCAACATCAGTCCCTCCACTAAACACCCAGGACTTATCTCCTTTAAGATGGACTGGTTGAATCTCCTTGCAGTCCAAGGGACTCTCAAGAGTCTTCTCCAACACCACAATTCAAAAGCATCAATTCTTCAGTGCTCAGCCTTCTTTATAGTCCAACTCTCACATCCAGACATGACTACTGGAAGAATCATAGCCTTGACTAGATGGACCTTTGTTGGCAAAGTAATGTCTCTGCTTTTGAATATGCTATCTAGGTTGGTCATAACTTTCCTTCCAAGGAGCAAGTGTCTTTTAATTTCATGGCTGCAATCACCATCCACAGTGCTTTTGGAGCCCCAAAAAATAAAGTCAGCCATTGTTTGCCATTGTTTTCCCATGTATTTCCCATGAAGTGATGGGACCAAATGCCATGATCTTCATTTTCTGAATGCTGAGCTTTAAGCCAACATTTTCACTCCACTTTCACTTTCATCAAGTGTCTTCCTCACTTTCTGACATAAGGGTGGTGTCATCTGCATATCTGAGGTTATTGGTATTTCTACTGGCAATCTTGATTCCAGATTGTGCTTCCTCCAGCCCAGCATTTCTCATGATGTACTCTGCATATAAGTTAAATAAGCAAGGTGACAATATACAGCCTTGACCTAATCCTTTTCCTATTTGGAACCAGTCTGTTGTTCCATGTCCAGTTCTAACTGTTGCTTCCTGACCTGCATACAGGTTTCTCAAGAGGCAGATCAGGTGGTCTGGTATTCCCATCTTTTCAGAATTTTCCACAGTTTATTTGATCCTCACAGTCAAAGGCTTTGGTATAGTCAATAAAGCAGAAATAGATGTCTTTCTGTAACTCTCTTGCCTTTTCGATGATCCAGAGGATGTTGGCAATTTGATCTCTGGCTCTTCTACCTTTTCTAAAACCAGCTTGATCATCTGGAAGTTCATGGTTCATGTATTGCTGAAGCCTGGCTTGGAGAATTTTAAGCATTACTTTACTAGAGTGTGAGATGTGTGCAATTGTACAGTAATTTGAGCATTCTTTGGCATTGCCTTTCTTTGGGACTGGAATGGAAACTGACCTTCTCCAGCCACTGCTGAGTTACTGAGCAATAAAAAATGAGTTAGTGAGGCCAAAAAGGACAAGTCCACCCAGGCAGTGGTATAAGGGTGACCAGACATCTGGATACCCCAGTTTCATTCTTCACCATTCCTGGGATGAAGGAAGCCCTTGAACATGTGGAATCCCAGTGCTGGGCAGCCAGGGCCATATCCACACCCTGCTAACAGTGGGTATCCTGGAGGTCGCAATCCTTCCCATTGACTACCTGCCAATCCTACCTATCCTCCAGACCCCTTTCCCACTCCCCAAGGAGCACAACAGGGGAATCCAGGCTTTCACCCTGGCAGACCCTGTCATCCTATAACACAGCCAGGCTATCCAGGATGCCAGCCCTCAGGTCCCTACCCCACTCCATACCCACCACCTGGCCCTGGCATGTGTCCTATGAATCCATTGGTTCCTGGTATAGTAGGATCAGGAATAGTGATTGACAAGAAGGTACATGAAAAAATGAAGAAACCTAGATGTCCATCAGCAGATGAATGGATAAGAAAGCTGTAGTACATATACACAATGGAGTATTACTCAGCCATTAAAAAGAATACATTTGGATCAGTTCTAATGAGATGGATGAAACTGGAGCCAATTATACAGAGTGAAGTAAGCCAGAAAGAAAAATACCAATACAGTATACTAACACATATATATGGAATTTAGAAACATGGTATGATAACCCTATATGCGAGATAGCAAAAGAGACACAGGTGAATAGAATGGACTTTTGGACTCTGAGGGAGAGGGAGAGGGAGAGGGAGAGGGAGAGGGTGGGAGGATTTGGGAGAATGGCATTGAAACATGTATACTATCATGTAAGAAATGAATTGCCAGTCTATGTTCTATACAGGATACTTGGGACTGGTGCATGGGGATGATCCAGAGAGTTGATATGGGGTGGGAGTTGGGGATGGGGGGAGGTTCAGGATTGGGAACTCATGTACACCCAAGATGGATTCATGTCAATGTATGGAAAAACCAATACAGTATTGTAAAGTAAAATAAAGTAAAAATAAAAATTGAAAAAAAAAAAAGAGGCAGAAATACCATAAGCATGGCAAGCATTCCTCCTCCTCCTTCTCTTCTTCCAGCAGTGACTCTGACTGAATACAGGGCCTAGACTCTTCCCTCAGTCTCTCCAGTTCAGCTCTCCCATCAAGTTTCAGATGCCATCTTGTATGGGGTGAAATTAGCCCTTGCTGCCCCCTCACCCCCACCCCTGCAATCTAAGCCTCATTCTGCTGTTCAGCACTAACTAGCTAGGACTAATCAGAAAGGAATTGCCATGGGCTAGCAAACGCCATCTTCTCACCACTTGGCTAGAACTTTTTGCTGAGTTTGACAGGAGAACTGCTTTTTTAAAATGGTAGGATTGGAGCTAAATTCTAAAGACAAGTCTAAGATCTGTAAAATGTGATTTTTTTTTACTTTATTTTGTAATAGTTATGATTGAGGAAATGCTGTGGACATTGAATTATGGAAAGGAGAAATGACCTGTACCTTTCTCGTAATTGTAGCATGCTTGGGTGACTTAGTGGCAAATAAATATTTCCCAGAAGGAAAAAAAGAAAGAAAGAAAAAGCTATTGATACATGCAACAATATAGAATACTCTCAAGGACAATATGCTAAGAAAAAGAAGTCAGAATAAAAATGCTATGGTCTATAGAACTCCATTAATATGACATTCTGGAAAGGTAAAATCAAATATTCAGTTAACAAATCAGAGGTTTTCTGAGTCCAGTGTTAGAGTGTTGGGTACAGGGAGAATAAGGGCTATTTTGGAGAGATGGGAGTATCATGTGTCTTGATTTATGTGGCACAACTGTATGTGTTAAAAATTATAGAATTTCATACCAAAGAGTGAATTTTATAGTTTGTAAAGTGTTCTTCAATATCTCTAACAAAATATATTCAAAGCATAGGTTCATTTACTCATGCATTATCAAATTTCATTTTTAATAGTATAAAATGTATTCTTAGTTTTCTACAAGAAGCCTTTAGGTAAAATAATTTAACAGAAATATATTTGCTCCCACTTCGCTTTCAGTTTTATTTTTCTTTGTTTCCTGATTTATATTTCCTTTGACTATTTAAAGATAATTTTTCAAAAATCATTTTAATATAAATTCTTTGTAGTTCCTGGAAATAGCGTCTTCACCCATGTTTAAAAACTTAGCTGTGAAATATTGATATAAACTATGTTCCTAGATAAGTAATTTCTAGATTCTGTTAATGAATAGGTCACATTTCATTTGCAATATGTTGGAAAAACCACATATTGTAGACAAAACAAGCATTTAAAATACTATGAAATTATAGCAATAATTTTGAAGTTTTGAGATTATTTAAAGTTCTAGAAACAATATTTAAGATTGTTAAGACACTGTCTAGTATCTCATTTTAAAGTAACTGTATTCGTATAGTAATTATATGACCTTTTCCTTGTGAAAACTTGAGATATTCTATGTGTTATATAATCTTTCTGAATTAAGAAGAATTTCATTTTTAAATGTCTCCTGATATTTAAAATAATATATGTATCTCTAATAAACAGAATCATGAGTGCTCAGATGTCTACCTTCTAATCTCTGGAAATTGTGACTATTTTAGTTTATACTTCAAAGAGGAATTAAGATTGCAGATGGAATTTAGATTGCCACTGAAATTACCTTGAAATGAAGAGATTATCTTGGATAATCCAGGTAAACCAATGTCTAACAAAAATAGAAGAAAGAGACATAGTAAAAAAGAGATGTAAATAACATAAATAATTTAGGGTTGCAGGCTTAATTGACCATAGCTGCTTAGGTTTATTCTAGAATTTCTATCCTGCTCCACTTGTAGTATAGTTTGAAGTCAAAGAGCCTGATTTCTCCAGTTCTGTTTTTCTTTCTCAAGATTGCTTTGGTTATTCTTACATATGTGTATACAAAAGAGTATCACTCAGCCACTATAAAGAATGAAATAGTGTCATTTGCAACAACATGGACAGACTTAAGAGATTATATGGGCTGAAGTAAGCTAGACAGAGAAAAACAAATATCATAGGATATCACTTATATGTGGAAACTCATAACAATAATAATATAAATGAACTTAGATACAAAACAGAAATAGACCCACAGACACACATACAAACACAGGAAAACTTATTGGTACCCAAGGGGACAGCTGGGGGGGGAATAAATCAAGAATTTGGGATTCATATATACACACTCAGTTCAGTTCAGTCGCTCAGTCGTGTCCAACTCTTTGTGACCCCATGAATCGCGGCATGTCAGGCCTCCCTGTCCATCACCAACTCCCGGAGTTCACTCAGACTCACGTCCATTGAGTCCGTGATGCCATCCAGCCATCTCATCCTTGGTCGTCCCCTTCTCCTCCTGCCCCCAATCCCTCCCAGGATCAGGGTCTTTTCCAATGAGTCAACTCTTCGCATGAGGTGGCCGAAGTACTGGAGTTTCAGCTTGAGCATCACTCCTTGCAAAGAACACCCAGGGCTGATCTCTTTTAGAATGGACTTGTTGGATGTCCTTGTAGTCCAAGGGACTCTCAAGTGTCTTCTCCAACACCACAGTTGAAAAGCATCAATTCTTCGGCGCTCAGATTTCTTCACAGTCCAACTCTCACATCCATACATGACCACTGAAAAAACCATACCCTTGACTAGATGGACCTTTGTTGACAAAGTAATGTCAAGGCCTGGACCCTTCCCTCAGTCTCTCCAGTTCAGCTCCTCATCAAGTTTCAGATGCCATATGCTATCTAGGTTGGTCATAACTTTCCATCGAAGGAGTAAACATCTTTTAATTTCATGGCTGCAATCACAACTTGCAGTGATTTTGGAGCCCATAAAATAAAGTCTGCCACTGTTTCCACTGTTTTCCTATCTATTTCCCATGATGGGACCAGACGCCATGATCTTTGTTTTCTGAATGTTGAGCTTTAAACCAACTTTTTCACTCTCCTTTTTCACTTTCATCAAGAGGCTTTTTAGTTCCTCTTCACTTTCTGCCATAAGGGTGGTGTCATCTGTTTATCTGAGATGACTGATATTTCTTCCTGTATTCTTGATTCCAGCTTGTGCTTCATCCAGTACAGCGTTTCTCATGATGTACTCTGCATATAAGTTAAATAAGCAGGGTGACAATATACAGCCTTGATGTACTCCTTTTCCTATTTGAAACCAGTCTGTTGTTCCATGTCGAATTCTAATCGTTGCTTCCTTATCTGTATATAGGTTTCTCAAGAGGCCCATCAGGTGGTCTGGTGTTCCCATCTCTTTCAGAATTTTGCACAGTTTATTGTGATCCATACAGTCAAAGGCTTTGGCATAGTCAATAAAGCAGAAATAGATGATTTTCAGGAACTCTCTTGCTTTTTGAATGATCCATTGGATGTTGGCAATTTGATCTCTGGTTCCTCTGCCTTTTTTAAAACCAGCATGAATATCTGGAAGTTCACAGTTCACGTATTGCTGAAGCCTGGCTGGGAGAATTTGAGCATTACTCTACTAGCGTGTGAGATGAGTGAAATTGTGTAGTAATTTGAGCATTCTTTGGCACTGTCTTTCTTTGAGATTGGAATGAAAACTGTCCTTTTCCAGTCCTGTGACCACTGCTGAGTTTTCCAAATTTGCTGGCATATTGAATGCAGCACTTTCACAGCATCATCTTTTAGATCTGAAATAGCTCAACTGGAATTCCATCACCTCCACTAGCTTTGTTCATAGTGATGCTTTCTAAGGCCCACTTGACTTCACATTCCAGTATATCTGACTCTAGGTGAGTGATCATACCATCGTGACTATCTTGGTTTTTCAAATCTTTTTTGTACAGTTCTTCCGTGTATTCTTGCCACCTCTTCTTAATATCTTCTGCTTCTGTTAGGTCCATACCATTTCTGTCCTTTCTCAAGCCCATCTTTGCATGAAATGTTCCCTTGGTATCTCTAATTTTCTTGAAGAGATCTCTAGTCTTTCGCATCCTGTTGTTTTCCTCTATTTCTTTACATTGATCCATAAAGAAGGCTTTCTTATCTAGCCATCTCATCCTTGGTCGTCCCCTTCTCCTCCTGCCCCCAATCCCTCCCAGGATCAGGGTCTTTTCCAATGAGTCAACTCTTCGCATGAGGTGGCCGAAGTACTGGAGTTTCAGCTTGAGCATCACTCCTTGCAAAGAACACCCAGGGCTGATCTCTTTTAGAATGGACTTGTTGGATGTCCTTGTAGTCCAAGGGACTCTCAAGTGTCTTCTCCAACACCACAGTTGAAAAGCATCAATTCTTCGGCGCTCAGATTTCTTCACAGTCCAACTCTCACATCCATACATGACCACTGAAAAAACCATACCCTTGACTAGATGGACCTTTGTTGACAAAGTAATGTCAAGGCCTGGACCCTTCCCTCAGTCTCTCCAGTTCAGCTCTCTCATCAAGTTTCAGATGCCATATGCTATCTAGGTTGGTCATAACTTTCCATCGAAGGAGTAAACATCTTTTAATTTCATGGCTGCAATCACAACTTGCAGTGATTTTGGAGCCCATAAAATAAAGTCTGCCACTGTTTCCACTGTTTTCCTATCTATTTCCCATGATGGGACCAGACGCCATGATCTTTGTTTTCTGAATGTTGAGCTTTAAACCAACTTTTTCACTCTCCTTTTTCACTTTCATCAAGAGGCTTTTTAGTTCCTCTTCACTTTCTGCCATAAGGGTGGTGTCATCTGTTTATCTGAGATGACTGATATTTCTTCCTGTATTCTTGATTCCAGCTTGTGCTTCATCCAGTACAGCGTTTCTCATGATGTACTCTGCATATAAGTTAAATAAGCAGGGTGACAATATACAGCCTTGATGTACTCCTTTTCCTATTTGAAACCAGTCTGTTGTTCCATGTCGAATTCTAATTGTTGCTTCCTTATCTGTATATAGGTTTCTCAAGAGGCCCATCAGGTGGTCTGGTGTTCCCATCTCTTTCAGAATTTGCACAGTTTATTGTGATCCATACAGTCAAAGGCTTTGGCATAGTCAATAAAGCAGAAATAGATGATTTTCAGGAACTCTCTTGCTTTTTGAATGATCCATTGGATGTTGGCAATTTGATCTCTGGTTCCTCTGCCTTTTTTAAAACCAGCATGAATATCTGGAAGTTCACAGTTCACGTATTGCTGAAGCCTGGCTGGGAGAATTTGAGCATTACTCTACTAGCGTGTGAGATGAGTGAAATTGTGTAGTAATTTGAGCATTCTTTGGCACTGTCTTTCTTTGAGATTGGAATGAAAACTGTCCTTTTCCAGTCCTGTGACCACTGCTGAGTTTTCCAAATTTGCTGGCATATTGAATGCAGCACTTTCACAGCATCATCTTTTAGATCTGAAATAGCTCAACTGGAATTCCATCACCTCCACTAGCTTTGTTCATAGTGATGCTTTCTAAGGCCCACTTGACTTCACATTCCAGTATATCTGACTCTAGGTGAGTGATCATACCATCGTGACTATCTTGGTTTTTCAAATCTTTTTTGTACAGTTCTTCCGTGTATTCTTGCCACCTCTTCTTAATATCTTCTGCTTCTGTTAGGTCCATACCATTTCTGTCCTTTCTCAAGCCCATCTTTGCATGAAATGTTCCCTTGGTATCTCTAATTTTCTTGAAGAGATCTCTAGTCTTTCGCATCCTGTTGTTTTCCTCTATTTCTTTACATTGATCCATAAAGAAGGCTTTCTTATCTCTTCTTGCTATTCTTTGGAACTCTGCATTCAGATGCTTAGATCTTTCCTTTTCTCCTTTGCTTTTAACTTCTCTTCTTTCCACAGCTATTTGTAAGGCTTCCCCAAACAGCTCTTTTGCTTTCTTTCATTTCTTTTCCATAGGGATGTTCTTAATCCCTGTCTCCTATACAATGTCACGAACCTCCATCCATAGTTCATCAGGCACTCTATCAGATCTAGTCCCTTAAATCTATTTCTCACTTCCACTGTATAATCATAAGGGATTTGATTTAGGTATACCTGAATGGTCTAGCAGTTTTCCTTACTTTCTTCAATGTATGTCTGAATTTGGCAGTAAGAGCTCATGATCTGAGCCACAGTGAGCTCCCAGTCTTGTTTTTGCTGACTGTATAGAGATTATCCATCTTTGGCTGCAAAGAATATAATCAATATGATTTCAGTGTTGACCATCTGGTGATGCCCATGTGTAGAGTGTTCTCTTGTGTTATTAGATGAAGGTGTTTGCTATGAGCAGTGTGTTCTCTTCGCAAAACTGTATTAGCCTTTGCCCTGCTTCATTCCATATTCCAAGGCCAAATTTTCCTGTTACTCCAGGTGTTTCTTGACTTCCTACTTTCGCATTCCGTCCCCTATAATGAAAAGGACTTTTTATTTGGGTGTTAGTTCTGAAAGATCAGGGCCGGTGGCCAAGAGGAACTACCCCAAGTCTGAGGTCAGGGGTGGCAGCTGGGTGGAGCTATCCCACACCCAAAGTCAGGGGCAATGGGAGTCAGGAGATACCCCTCATCCAAGGTAAGGAGCAGTGGCTGTGCTTTGCTGGAGCAGCTGTGAAGAGATACCCCACATCCAAGGTAAGCGAAACCCAAGTAAGAAAGTGAATGTTGCAAGAGGGCACCAGAGGGCAGACACACTGAAAACATACAAAAAACTAGTCAGTCTGATCACATGGACCGCAGCCTGATCTAACTCAGTGAAACTAAGCCATGCCCTGTGGGGCCACACAAGATGGGTGGGTCATGGTGGAGAGGTCAGACAAAATGTGGTCCATTGGAAAAGGGAATGGCAAGCCACTTCAGTATTCTTGCCTTGAGAACCCCATGAACAGTATGTAAAGGCAAAATGATAGGATACTAAAAGAGGGACTCCCCAGGTCGGTAGGTGTCCAATATGCTACTGGAGATCAGTGCGGAAATAACTCCAGAAAGAATGAAGGGATGGAGCCAAAGCAAAAACAATACCCAGTTGTGGATGTGACTGGTGATAGAAGCAAGGTCCAATGCTGTAAAGAGCAATATTGATAGGAACCTTGAATGTCAAGTCCATGAATCAAGGCAAACTGGAAGTGGTCAAAGAGGAGATGGCAAGAGTGAATGTCGACATTCTAGCAATCAGCGAACTAAAATGGACTGGAATGAGTGAATTTAACTCAGATGACCATTCTATCTACTACTGCTGGCAGGAATCCCTTAGAAGAAATGGAGTAGCCATCATGGTCAACAAAAGAGTCTGAAATGCAGTACTTGGATGCAATCTCAAAAATGACAGAATGATCTCTGTTCATTTCCAAGGCAAACCATTCAGTAGCATAGTAATCCAAGTCTATCCCCCAACCAGTAATGTTGAAGACGCTGAAGTTGAACAGTTCTATGAAGACTTACAAGACCTTTTAGAACTAACATCCAAGACTTAGCTATAGATATAAAGAAAATTGTATAAGTATGGATTGAGTTTTGGCTTAAATATTAATACATTTATATATATATATATGTCATATATATTATAATATATTGCATATATATGTAATCATAATACATATATATATTATAGATTCATATTTGGTTTATATAGAGTCCAAATTTGTTGTTTTTGTTTTTGTTTTTTAATTTTTGGCTGCTCTGGTTCTTCATTTATTCACATGGATTTTCTTTAGTTATAATGAGCAGAGGCTAGTCTTCATTGCAGTGCACAGGTTTTTCATTGCAGTGGCTTCTCTTTTTGTGGAGCACAGGCTCTAGGCATGCAGTCTTCAGCAGTTGTGACACACAGGCTCAGTAGTTGCAGCTTGTGCACTCTAGGTGTGGGCTCAGTAGTTGTGGTGCATGGGCTTAGCTGCCATGCAGCATGTGGAATTTTTCCAAATCAGGGATTGAACCCATGTTCCCAGCACTTACAGGCGAATTCTTAACCACTGGACCACCAGAGAAGTCTAAGTTTTACTATTTTTGACTTCTATGAAAACAAAAACATAGTAGAAAATAATTAACCTCAAGTCAAGATGAAATTCTTACTTAATACAATTTAAACATATCTATAAAGCCAAGGTTTTTTTGTTTGTTTGTTTGTTTTAAGTCTAAGTTTGATTTATTACCATAAATTCACAAGCCAGAGATTCTCCAATTACAATCCAATTGAACTGTTTAAAAATTGGAGAAGTTTTCACAGAAGGATAAAATTTCCTCTAAATTTTAAGATGTAGTCTTTTATAAGGTGTTTGTCTTTAGTTAAAATCTCAAATACATTCATTCAACAAAATTATTATATTTCCTTGAAGAATGTTATAAATGTTTTCTTTCAAATTTCATTTACTTGAACATTTCTTCTAAGTATTTAGTAAGGAATTTCTTAATAAGAAACAATCTAAAACATATTTTTAAGGAAAAATTCAATATGCTTATTGTTACAATTTTGAATGATGGTTAATTTCTGAACTGGTGAAAATACTTCTGTTTTATGTGCTCTAGCATTTCTTCTACTGAGGATGATATGATTGGAGAACACAGATGTGCCTAAATATTAATAATAATCACTGCATATTCAGAGAGTATGTGCATAATTTGGTAGAGCTTAATTGCAATATGAAACACATAGCAATTTGCTTATCTATGAAAATGAAAAAAATACCAATTCAGGGAAGCATTTCATGAGCTTTTTTGGCAGTGCTTTTAGAAAGAATCAGTGCCAGATGTGGACATAAATGAGAGAAGCAGGAATTAAATCAAGGAAATTCTTGGCTATTGTAAACTCATTTGTGCCTAAACCTGTTTGCTTGCTGTGCTTTAATTTTTATTATATATATATTTTTTCTCATCCTCCATATATATTCTCAAGCTAGAAATACTCTATTTGTCATAAATCCTGCATCTTAAAAATGTAATACACACTTTTTAAATTAATTTTTATTTTTTTAGTTTGTTTTGCTTTACAATACTGTATTCATTTTGCTACACATCGACGTGGATCAGCCATGAGTGTACATGAACTCCCAATCCC
>SJXQ01007436.1:6606-102123 GCA_006408695.1 Aepyceros melampus | reverse complement strand
CGAAGGTGGCCTTGTTAGACCCCCTGCTCTGGAGCTGATGGCGGGAGAGTGGAAGCCAGGAGCGAAACGTTTGCCTCAGATTGGGACGACAACCCAGCCACAACCGACGGAACCTGGTGTCAGGACCCGGTGAAGCTCAGGTTCCTGATGCCTCATTGCAGAAAGAATTCAGTGAGAGACAAAGTGATAGGCAAGAAGTGGATTTATTCAGAGTCAGAGAGAAGCACACTCCACAGACAGACTGTGGGCCGTCGCAGAGGGCCAGTGAGGTCGAGAAGTGAGGCAAGGTTAGTTTTTATAGGCTGGGTAATTAATTTCATATGCTAATGAGTGGCTAACAGTTTTGCCAAGAGAACGCACTGGTCATAGCAAACACCCTCTTCCAACAACACAAGAGATAACTCTACACACGGACATCACCAGATGGTCAATACCGAAATCAGATTGATTATATTCTTTGCAGCCAAAGATGGAGAAGCTCTATACAGTCAGCAAAAACAAGACCAGGAGCTGACTGTAGCTCAGATCATGAACTCCTTAGTGTCAAATTCAGATTTAATTTGAAGAAAGTAGGGAAAACCACTAGACCATTCAGGTATGACCTAAATCAAATCCCTTACAATTATACAGTGGAAGTGATAAATAGATTCAAGGGACTAGATCTGATAGAGTGCCTGAAGAACCACGGACAGAGGTTTCTGACATTGTGCAGGAGACAGGGATCAAGACCACCCCCAAGAAAAAAATGCAAAAAAGCAAAATGGTTGTCTGAGGAGGCCTTACAAATAGCTGTGAATAGAAGTAAAAGGGAAAAAAGGAAAGATATATCCATCTGGATGCAGAGTTCCAAAGAATAGCAAGAAGAGATAAGAAAGGCTTCTTCACCGATCAATACAAAGAAATAGAGGAAAACAATAGAACAGAAAAGACTAGAGCTCTCTTCAAGAAAATCAGAGATACCAAGGGAACATTTCATGCAAAGATGGGCTCGATAAAGGACAAAAATGGTATGGACCTAACAGAGCAGAAGATGTTAAGAAGAGGTGGCAAGAATACACAGAAGAACTGTACAAAAAAGATCTTCATGACCCAGATAACCACGACGGTGTGATCACTCACCTTGAGCCAGACATCCTGGAGTCCGAAGTCAAGTGGGCCTTAGGAAGCATGATTATGAACAAAGCTAGTGGAGGTGATGGAATTCCAGGTGAGCTATTTCAAATCCTGAAAGATGATGCTGTGAAAGTGCTGCACTCAATATGCCAGCACATTTGGAATACTCAGCAGTGGCCACGGGACTGGAAAGATCAATTTTCATTCAATCCCAAAGAAAGGCAATGCCAAAGAATGTTCAAACTACTGCACAATTGCACCCATCTCACATGCTAGTAAAGCTCAAAATTCTCCAAGTTCATGTACTTCAATAGTACATGAACCGAGAATGTCCAGATGTTCAAGCAGGATTTAGAAAAGGCAGAGGAACCAGAGATCAAATTGCCAACATCTGCTGGATCATCAAAAAAGCAAGAGTTCCAGAAAAACATCTATTTCTGCTTTATTGACTACGCCAAAGCCTTTGACTGTGTAGATCACAACAAACTGGAAAATTCTTAGAGATGGGAATACCAGACCACCTTAGCTGCCTCCTGAGAAATCTGTATGCAGGTCAAGAAGCAACAGTTAGAACCAGACATGGAGCAATGGACTGGTTCCAAATTGGGAAAGGAGTATATTAAGGCTGTATATTGTCACCCTGCTTATTTATCTTACATGCAGAGTACATCATGAGAAACACTGGGATGGAAGAAACACAAGCTGGAATCAAGTTTGCCGGGAGAAATATCAATCACCTCAGATATGCAGATCACACCACCCTTACGGCAGAAAGCAAAGAGGAACTAAAGAGCCTCTTGATGAAAGTGAAAGAGGAGAGTGAAAAAGCTGGCTTAAAACTCAACATTCAAAAACCAAAAATCATAGCATCCGGTCCCATCACCACATGGCAAATAGATGGGGAAACAATGGAAACAGTGACAGACTTCAGTTCTTGGGTTCTAAAATCACAGTAGATGGTGACTGCAGCCATGAAATTAAAAGACGCTTGCTCCTTGGAAGAAAAGTTATGACAAACCTCGATAGCATATTAAAAAGCAGAGACATTACTTTGCAGACAAAGATCCATCTAATCAAAGCTATGGTTTTTTCATTGATAATGTATGGATGTGAGAGTTGGCCCATAAAGAAAGCTGAGCACTGAAGAATTGATGCTTTTGAACTGTGGTGTTGGAGAAGACTCTCGAGAATCCCTTGGACAGCAAGGAGATCAAAGCAATCCATCCTAAGGGAAATCAGTCCTGAACACTCATTGGAAGGACTGATGGTGAAGCTGAAACTCCAATACTTTGGCCACCTGATGTGAAGAGCTGACTTATTGGAAAAACCCTGATGCTGGAAAAGATTGAAAGCAGGAGAAGGGTGGTGAGATGGTTGGATGGCATCACCGACTCAATGGACATGAGTTTGAGCAAGCTCTGGGAGTTGGTGATGGATAGGGAGGCCTGGCGAGCTGCAGTCCATGGGGTCACAAAGAATCGGACACGACTAAACTGAACTAACTGCTGTTGAGTTGCTCAATACTGGCTGACTCTTTGCGACCATCTCATGTCCATCGAGTCAGTGATGCCATCCACCAAGGAGCTCTGGAGCGCAAACCACTGGACATGCACACAGATCCCAAGGGAAGAGATTCATCCTGAGGAAGTGACAATACTTTACCACCAGCAGGAGGAAGAGGGCAGGGAGAGGCTGCAAAACTCAGCGTGCTTATTCACTCAGTCATGTCCAACTCTTTTCGACTCCATGGACTGTAGCCTGCCTGGCTCCTCTGTCCATGGGATTCTCCAGGCAAGATACTGGAGTGGGTTGCCATTTCCTTCTCCAGGGGTTCGTCCCGACCCAGGGGTTGAACCTGGGTCTCCTGCATTGCAGGCGGGTTCTCCACTGTCTGTGGAGAAGGAAATGGCAATGCACTCTAGTACTCTTTGGAAAACCTCATGGACGGAGGAGTTGGTAGGCTACAGTCCGTGGGGTCCCAAAGAGTCGGACACGGCTGCGCGACTTCACTTTCACTTCCACCTTGTTCACTGTCTGAGCCAGCAGGGCAGGCGCAGAGTTGTGGTGCCCGGGCTTAGTTGCTCTGAGGGATGTAGGATCTTCCCGGACCAGGGATTGAACCGGTGTCCCCTGGACTGGCAGGGGGATGCTTTACCACTCAGCCACCAGGGAAGCCCCTGAGGAGGCTTTAACGTGCTTATTCAAACCTGTCAACCTGGTGTCTCATCTCTCTCCCAGATAGTCTACATGCTTTTCTGTGAAGCTCAAACATCTGGTGAAATTAGCCCAAAGGAAACACCCTAGAGGGGATTTAAAAGAGCAAACCCCTAGCTTCGGGCAAGAGGCTGGAACCGTTGCTGGGAGATTCCACCAGCAATCACAGTAACTATTGCTAAGCCCATTGATCAGAACAAAACGAACAGTCGTGCTGTAGAATCACACGGGAAATCCTTCGCCCCCGTAAGATTGACGCGGAGGTACGAGCCTCTGTGCTATTTAAAAAGTAGTGAAATTCTTCAATCAGCAATAAGGTCGGGAGATTTTTGAAGACTGAGGGAGGCGGGTTGTGGGGTGTGTCATCAGCTGGTGGACACGGCTCTGATTGGTTGGTGGTGAGGTCATCGAGGGTCAACGTCATCCCCTTGCTGGTTCCTGCTGCTCCGGGGCTCTGTTTGTGGGCAGCACGCAGGTTACTTCTTCCACCAGCTGGGGTTTCAGTATCTGCAAAACCGCCCAGAGGACACGGCTCAGGACGTTATCTATAGTGTTTGAGAAGGAACTAAAGGTCTTTGACTGTAATGGCTAAACTATTACTATTTTGTTTTGCTTGACTGTTTCCCTTTCTCTCTACATTCTTCCACTTCTGTGATTAAATCTGTTCTTTGGGATGGGGGTGGGGGAAGGCCTAGGAGACTACAGTTCCTTCTTCTACAAACAGGAGGCGGGTGGAGAAGGCGAGGGTGGCTGTGTCCCTGAGGGCCCGGTGTGATGTGCTCGGTTACACAGCGTTGCTGTTATGAAGAACTTTCCAGCTCCCCAAACTTAACTCTCTTAAAACTGTGTCAGATTGCCATGGTTTGGAAAGAGTCTACACATAATTGGATGCTTAACTTGACTGGTATTTTGAGGTTTCTGAGCATTCTCAAGAATTTAAAATGGACTTTCTATAAAATGCCACAATTAAATTACCTGTGAATCAAAGAAAGACAAGATGGCTTTTCACATTCCTCTGCCTCAGACTCCACTCCGGCGTATCTTCCTCCTCTTAACCTGTCAGGATCTGCCTTAAACACCAGATTACATACGTCCTCTGGCCTAAGGCTGAATTGCAAGTCATAGTTAAGAATTTCTGAAAGTAACTGAGAAAGATTGAAGGCAAAAGTATAGGGCGGCAGAGGGTAAGATGGTTAGATAGCATCACTGACTCACTCAATGGACTAGAATCTGAGCAAACTCCAGGAGATACAGAAGGACAGGGTAGCCTGATGTGCTGCAGTCCATGGAATCGCAAGAGTCGGACACGACCGAGAGACTAAACAGCAGAGTAACTGAGGACCCTTGGGTTTGCTGAAGATTTTGGTTTTTGGCCACTTTACAGAATGTTGTTGCTTTCCGTCAAACATCAACAAGACTCAGCCGTAGTCCCACCCATGTCCCCTCCCTCCTGAACCTCCCTCCCATCATCCTCCCCACCCGACCCTTCTAGATTGTCACAGAGCCCCCGTTTGAGTTTCCTGAGTCACACAGCTGTCTGTTTTACACATGGTATTGTAAATTTCCATGTTACTCTCTCCATACATCTCATCCACTCCCTCTTCCCGTGCTGAATATTTTTTTTTAAATACTTATTTATTCATTTTAGGCTGTGCTGGTCTTCCTTGCTGTGCTCAGAGCTACTTTTCTAGGTGTGGTCCATGGGTTTCTCACTGTGATGGCGTCTCTTGTTGGGGAGCACTCAAGGCAAGCAGGCTTCAGTAGTGGCAGCTCCCAGGCTCTAGTGAAGGTGAAGGTGAAGTCACTCAGTCGTGTCCGACTCTTTGCGACCCCGTGGACTGTAACCTACTAGGCTTCTCCGTCCATGGGGTTCTCCAGGCAAGAATACTGGAGTGGATTGCCATTTCCTTCTCCAGGGGATCTTCCCAACCCAGGGATCGAACCCCGGTCTCCTATATTGGAGGCAGACGCTTTAACCTCTGAGCCACCACAGCTTAATAGTTGTGGAAAGTCTTAGTTGCTCTGTCCTGTCTGACTCTTTGCAACCCCATGGACTGCAGCCCGCCAGGCTCCTCTGTCCATGGAATTCTCCAGGCAATAATACTGGAGTGGGTTGCCATTTCCTTCTCCAGGGGACCTTCCCGACCCAGGGGTCGAACCCGGGTCTCCTGCATTGCAGGCGGATTCCTTCCTGTCTGAGCCGCCAGGGAAGCCCCAGAGTCGAGGCACACCGGCTCAGTTGCTCCAGGTGTGTGAGATCTTCCTGGACCACAGATCAAGCCCATGTCTCCTGCACTGGCAGGGGGATTCTTTGCCACTCAGCCACCAGGGAAGCCCCTGAGGAAGATTTTAACATGCTTATTCAAACCCATAGACCTCGTTGCTCAGATTTGTATCAGGTAGTCTACATGCTTTTTGGTGAAGCTTAAACAACAGATGAAATTAGCCGTAAGGAAACACCCTAGAGGGGATGTGAAAGAGCAAACCCCTAACTTCTGACAAGAGGCTGGAGCCTTTGCCAGGAGAGTCCACCAGCAATCACAGTAACTGTTTCTAACTCAGAACAAAACTCGGGCTTGAACACAAAAAATCCCGATGAACCTCTCCATGACCATCGTAATCAATTTAAGATTACTTTTAAAGAAAATTCTGGTCCTCCTTCTGATGTCAAGTCCACTAAGATCACCTTTGACTAACTCCAGGAACTGGGATCTTGCAGTAAAAAAGACCAGGATAGGGAATTCCCTGGTGGTCCAGGCTTAAGCCTCCGTCCTTCCACTGCTGGGGCATGGGTTCGATCCCTGGCAGAAATTAAGATCCCATAAGCTGCAGGGTACAGTGAGGAAGAGAAGGATGGAATGTGAAACTAAGCCCCATATTTAGTTAGTTTGGCAAATCAGCTCTCTCAAACCCTCGTGTGTGTGTGTTGAGTTGCTTCGGTTGTTTCCGACTATTTGCGACCCCAAGGACTATAATTCACCAGGCTCCTCTGTCTGTGGGATTCTCCAGGCAAGAATACTGGAATGGGTTGCCATTTCCTCCTCCAGGGGATCTTCCCGACCCACGGATGGAACTCGTGTCTTTCACTTCTCCTGCATCGGCAGGTGGGTTCTTTACCACTAGCGTCACCGGGAAGCCCTTCGAACCCTCGAAGAGTCAGCAAAAGGAAAGAGTGCTGTGATTTTTAGTCTTCTGTGCCAGCGAATGAAGGCTGCTAAACAAAACCAAAATTTAGGTTTCTGCTGTAATTGCAAAGAACCAGGACACTGGAAAAAGACTGTTATAAGTTTAAGCATTTCAGGCAGCTTCAGCTCTTTCACCAGTCCTTCCAATGTCCTCCTAGGGATGGGGGCTCTGAGGAGCTCCAGGGGCCCATCTCACCCTCCCTGGTAAGCAGCTCAGGAAAGCCAGTCTCCCGATCTGGGAGCAATACCTCTGTGAGCTGAGTGACACCAGAGCTACTCTCCAGGTGCCCAGGCCCCTGCTGAAAACAGACCCTGCCCGGAAGTACTAAAGGACCCAACGTCGGGTCTCCTCCAGGCATCAGTAGGTTCCTGCGTCTGCCCTCTTCCCTTTCCCTCAGGCCCTTTGAGAGGGACACACCCCTCTCTCCTCAGCTCCTCTGTCCCTATAAATTTATTTGGCCGAGTTTTTTTTTTTTTTTTGGCTGCACTGGGTCTAGCTGTGACACATGGGATCTTACTTCCCTGACCAGGGATCAAACCTGCACCCTTTGTGTTGGAAGGCAGAGTCTCAACCACTGGACCTCCAAGGAAGTCCCTTGGCTGAGACTTGGAAAAGTATCATGCTGAATTTCTTTCCCCCGAAGGGGAAAACAATTCTAGAAATTGACAATAGCCATCCAAACAGCCAACCAGGTGAATTAAATGACCCTTTGACATCTTTTATCTGGAGCTAATTCTGGAAACACTGCTCACTGATCCCTATTGAATCAGCTACCAACCTCCTTATGGGCAAAATCTCCAACTGATATTGGCAAAACCACAGGGCACTTCTCATTAAGATTTGAATAGACACCCCCCCTCAAAACCAGAATTAATCATTACCCTGTAAGAAAAGAAGTCCTTCAAGGTATAAAGCCTGTAAGAGAAGATTCCAAGGCTCAAGGTCTCATGACCCATGTACTAGTCCCTGCAATATTTCTATTTTCAGAGAAAATACAAGGGCAAGGATAAAGGTTTGTCCAGGAATTCCAATCAATAACAGCATTGTTTGCCCTTGATACCCTGTGGTTCCCATCTCCCCCCATCCCAGACTACTGACGTCTGTTCCCGCTGGAAGCACATTTTCCACTCCAGTTGATCTAGGCGGTGACTTTCCAGCATTTTGGTTGATGAGGTTAGCCAGTATCTTTTTGCTTTCAGGTGGAAAGGATGACAATACACACAGACAGTAACAGCCCAGGGTTTCACGGAAAGCCCTTCTTACTTTTCATAAGTCTTGAAAAGTTGCTTTGAACGATAAAAAAGTTTTCTGCAGGTTTTACTTTGTTACTATATACAATTTGTTTCTATGTTCACCTACTGAAACTTCCTTGTAGGAAGATGGCTTCCACCTGCTAAAACTTTTGGCTTTAAAGGGATGTTGGAGAAGACTCTTCAGAGTGCCTTGGACTGCAAGGAGATCCAACCAGTCTATCCTAAAGGAGATCAGTCCTGGGTGTTCATTGGAAGGACTGATGCTGAAGCTGAAACTCCAATACTTTGGCTACCTTATGCGAAGAGTTGACGCATTGGAAAAGATGGGATTGGGGGCAGAAGAAGGGGATGACAGAAGATGAGATGGCTGGATGGCATCACTGACTCGAGGGACATGAGTTTGGGTAAACCCGGGAGTTGGTGATGGACAGGGAGGCCTGGCGTGCTGTGATTCATGGGGTCACAGAGAGTTGGACACGACTGAGCGACTGGACTGAACTGAACTGAAAGTAAAAGCGGGGCTTCCCCGGTGTCTGAAATGGTCAAGCGTCTGCCTGCAATGTGGGAGACCTGGGTTTGACCCCTGGGTCGGGAAGATCCCCTGGAGAAGGAAATGGCAATCCACTCCAGCACTCTTGCCTGGAAAATCCCATGGACAGAGGAGCCTGATAGGCTACAGTCCACGGGGTCGAAGAGTCAGACACGACTGAGCAATTTCACTTTCACTTTCAAAGTAAAAGCTATGATCAAACTAGACAGCATATTAAAAACCAGAGACATTACTTTGCTGACAAAGGTCTGTCTAATCAAAGCTATGGTTTTTCCAGTGGTCATGTATGGATGTGAGAGTTGGACCATAAAGAAAGCTGAGCGTGGAGCACTGATACTTCTGAACTGTGGTGTTGGAGAAGACTCTTGAGATTCTCCTGGACAGCAAGGAGGTCAAACCAGTCAACCCTAAAGGAAATCAGTCCTGAATATTCATTGGAAGGACTGATGCTGAAGCTCCAATACTTTGGCCACCTGATGCGAAGAACTGACCGATTGGAAAAGACCCCGATGGTGGGAAAAACTGAGGGCAGGAGGAGAAGGGGACGACAGAGGATGAGATGGTTGGATGGCATCCCTGATTCAATGGACATGAGTTTGAGCAAACTCTGGGAGTTGGTGATGAACAGGGAAGCCTGGTATGCTGCAGTCCACGGGGTTGCAAAGAGCCAGTGAGCGACTGAACTAAACTGAAAGTCTCCAAAAACAATTGCGGTTTGCTTGAACCCAGGATGGATTTTTAGGGCACCTGATCTCAGAAAAAGGATGACATTTAGATCTGGAGAGGCTTCCTGGCATCCTTAACTCCCCTAAACCTAAAACTAAGTGCCAGTTACAGGGTTTTCTTGGGCAAGCTGGCTCCAACTGAAATTGGGTTCCAAATTCTCTCTGATGGCTTTGCCCTTGTATGCTTTATTAGACGAAGCAAGCCTAATTAAGGGATCAAGATGACACAGCTTTTGATACCTTAAAGGAAAGCGTATTGAGATCACCTTCCCCTGAGCATCCAAATTACCAGCTTTGTCTGTCCTTTTTGTATGTTGGAGAGAAGGGAATGTCTGTGGGATCCTCACCCCAGAACATGGGGACTGTCATCGGCCCATCAGGTATAACAGCTGACAGCTGGACCCTGTGGCGCGGGAACACCCCCTTGCCTCAAAGTCATTCTCGCCACTGTCTTTCTGATCTAAGCCACCCTATACATAATCATGAGACCTTTGTGTGCGTGTGTGTGTGTGTGTGTAATAAAGTTTTATTAAAGTATAAAGGAGATAGAGAAAGCTTCTGACATAGACATCAGAAGTGGGCAGAAAGAATACCTGCCTGCTAGTCTTTAGCTGGATGTTATATAGTTACTAAGTAAAAAGTAAAAGTAAAAAGTCGCTCAGTCGTGTCCGGCTCTTTGCGACCCTGTGGACTGTAGCCTACCAGGCTCCTCCGTCCATGGGATTCTCCAGGCAAGGATACTGGAGTGGGTTGCCATTTCCTTCTCCACATGGGATCCTTTTTAACCTTCTCCATACCCATGCCACAGAAGCCCTCCAGAGTCCTCATCACACTGACAAAATGAGCGCCTGCCTCCGCTGTCTCCCTCCCAAAATGCAACCCCGGGAAACCTGCTCCGGCTGCTCCCCTCTTGAACTGCCTAACGCTTGCTGGGACTTGGCAGATGGGATGCTCTTCAACTGTAAACACCCAATTGCTTCTACTAAAAATAACCAGGCTCTAGTAGAGCAATTGTCGCAGTCTCAGGAGCGGAAGGCCTTAAACATAACGCACTGCAAGCTGGAAGCTGCTTCTGTTGGAAGCAGAAGGACCTCCAGAAGGACGCTTTTCAGGTTCACTGGAAAAGCCCTTATCAGGGGCTGCTAAGCCACCCTTGTGCCTCCAAGCTCCAGGGAATAGCTCTGGGATAAAAGAAAGCATCAGTTCTGACTGGACCTGCACACTCTCGGTGACCTGAGGTAAATTTCCTGGAGCTGCAGCTGATGATATCTGATGACACAGCTTTCACAAGATGTCTAGATCAGGCCTCTTAGAAGATTCAGAATTCACAGAAGTCTGTCTCATCCAGATTATAAACTGACTCAGGATTTTCATGCAAATTCATAGTCTTTGAAATTGTAACCCACAGGCTGTATTCTTTGATAAAACAAGTAGCTCCAGTCTTTTGAGGTAAAGATACTATTTAATTACCCCATGTTTCTTCCCCTGCAGTCTTCCCAAAGTGCTTGTTTAGTTTCTGCAGTTTTGAGTGTGCCCTTGCTGAACTCACTACTCTAATAAACAGATTTTAGAGGAGAAATACCTGAGAGATCTCCTTCCCACCCATCCTTGTCACTACAATGTGACCACAATAGGTTTCTAATCTGTGCACTTTCCCTCTGACATGGGACACAGCGCCCAGGAAAGGTCCTTCCGGGTGTCAAGGGGCAAAAGGCTGTTGGTAAAAGACAAACACAGCCCTGACTCCTGAGCAGCTGTGCTGTCAGAGAGACGCTGAGCAGAGGGGGAAGTGGCGAAGACTGATAAAAGGAAACCTGCTGAAACGGAGTCAGGAAGATAGAAGGGGAGCCCACACACGTGAAATGCTTCACAGCACTGCAGGCAGGCCTGGGAGACAGCCTGGGCCAGGGAGTACCGCTGCGAGCACGGCCAGAGGAGGGGATGGAGTCCCATCGGAGGCCTGGCCACAGACCACACAGGGAGCACCACCGCGAGCAAAGCCAGTGGAGGCCGGGCCATAGACCAGAAAGGGAGCATCACCATGAGCACAGCCAGCGGAGGGGATGGAGTCCCAGCTGAGCAATTTCAAACCCTGGAAGATGATGCTGTGAAAGTGTGTAGCACTCACACACTAAAGTGTACTCAATATGCCGGCAAATTTGGAAAACTCAGCAGTGGCCACAGGACTGGAAAAGGTCAGCTTCATTCCAATCCCAAAGAAAGGCAATGCCAAAGAATGCTCAAACTATCGCACAATTGCACTCATCTCACACGCTAGTGAAGTAATGTTCAAAATTCTCCAAGCCAGGCTTCAGCAATATGTAAACTGTGAACTTTCAAATGTTCAAGCTGGTTTAGAAAAGGCAGAGGAACCAGAGATCAAATTGCCAACATCCGCTGGATCATCGAAAAAGCAAGAGAGTTCCAGAAAAACACCTATTTCTGCTTTATTGACTATGCCAAAGCCTTTGACTGTGTGGATCATAATAAACTGGAAAATTCTGAAAGAGATGGGAATACCAGACCACCTGACCTGCCTCTTGAGAAACCTATGTGCAGGTCAGGAAGCAACAGTTAGAACTGGACATGGAACAACAGACTGGTTACAAATAGGAAAAGGAGTACGTCAAGGCTGTATATTGTCACCCTGCTTATTTAACTTCTATGCAGAGTACATCATGAGAAACGCTGGGCTGGAAGAAGCACAGGCTTGAATCAAGATTGCCGGGAGAAATATCAATAACCTCAGATATGCAAATGACAACCACCCTTATGGCAGAAAGTGAAAAGGAACTAAAAAGCCTCTTGATGAAAGTGAAAGAAGAGAGTGAAAACGTTGGCTTAAAGCTCAACATTCAGAAAACGAAGATCATGGCATCCGGTCCCATCACTTCATGGGAAATAGATGGGGAAACAGTGGAAACAGTGTCAGACTTTATTTTTTTGGGCTCCAAAATCACTGCAGATGGTGATTGCAGCCATGAAATTAAAAGACGCTTACTCCTTGGAAGAAAAGTTATTACCAACCTAGATATCAAAGTCAAAAGCAGAGACGTTACTTTGCCAATAAAGGTCCGTTTAGTCAAGGCTATGGTTTTTCCAGTAGTCATGTATGGATGTGAGAGTTGGACTGTGAAGAAAGCTGAGCGCTGAAGAATTGATGCTTTTGAACTGTGGTGTTGGAGAAGACTCTTGAGAGGGCCTTGGACGGCAAGGAGATCCACCAGTCTATCCTAAAGGAGATCAGTCCTGGGTGTTCATTGGAAGGACTGATGTTGAAGCTGAAGCTCAAATACTTTGGCCACCTGATGTGAAAAGCTAACTCATTGGAAAAGACTCTGATGCTGGGAGGGATTGGGGGCAGGATGAGAAGGGGACGACAGAGGATGAAGTGGCTGGATGGCATCACCTACTCAATGGACATGAGTTTGGGTAAACTCTGGGAGTTGGTGATGGACAGGGAGGCCTGTCATGCTGCGATTCATGGGGTTGCAGAGAGTTGGGCACGGCTGAGCGACTGAACTGAACTGAACTGGTCACAAACCACCTCAGTAAAGCAAATGTCATAATAAAATGAGTAATATGAATGCTTTGGTTTCGCAGCACATATAAAGGTTATGTTTACACTGTGCTATAGCAGCTGAGATGGTAAAGCATCTGCCTGCAGTGTGGGAGACCCGGGTTTGATCCTTGCATTGGGAAGATCCCCTGGAGGAGGACATGGCAACCTACTCCAGCATTCTTGCCTGGAGAATCCCATGGACAGAGGAGTCTGGTGGGCCACAGTCCATGGGGTCATATAGAGTTGGACATGACTGAGGGCAGAGCCTGGTGGGCTGCCGTCTATGGGGTGGCACAGAGTAGGACACAGCTGAAGTGACTTAGCAGCAGCAGCAGCAGCAGAGCAACTAAAACTTTTTTCAGTTTCATAGCCTATTAGGTGTGCCACAGACAAGAATGTGTCTCTGAGCCCTAACCAGGCGGCCTGTGGGCATGTGGGCACAGGCACCCTGTACTCCATCCCCCAGTCCCCACAACACACCCGTAGGGTGGGGCCAGCCAGCCTTGACCTTCTCTCTGTAGCGGAGGAGGTGTGAGCTGGCTACACTTATGATTCTGATTATACCAGCCTGAGTGTCTTCCCTGGGCTCAGCCCAAGCTTGGGTATGGATTATGGAGAGGGGGAAAAACGTCACGCTGCTCTCAGGGGGCCCGGGGACGAGGGCAGAGGACGGTGTGGCAGGGACCTTCAAAAGACCGCAGTTGTGCTTGGGCATCACTGTGGAGGACACTCGGAGTCTGGAAAAGAAAACAGCCATGGAGACACGGGAAAACCCTCAGAGCCGGCCTGGGAGGCGGCAGATGGAGGGGATGGAGAAACAGGGCGGAAAAGGGCCAGCTCCCTCCTGCCTTCTGCCCTAAGAGCAGTTCTTACACGTCGGAGAGGGGATGCGGGCTCTGCAATCTCGCTGTTGGGCTGCGTACCTCGCCGGGCTCAGTTCCTGGAAGGTCGCCCTTTTCCCGGGGCTCGGCGTGGCAGCCAGCCTGCAGCCCGGGGGTCCGGGCCCACGCTCGGGGCTAACACTCGGGGTCGTCTCTGGCCACTTCTTTCCCTTCCGTCAGTAGCGAAATAGAGGTCGTTTGACCCCTCTCCTTGTCCGCGCCTGACTCTGAAAGCTCTGGCGACACGAGCCGATGAGGCTGCTGGGACAGGCCAGGAACCCGCGGGTGGAGCGGCCGCAGGACCCCGGCGGGTGGGGACCCCGGCGGGTGGGGATCCTGCGTGGCCAAGATCCGCGCGGCAGGCGGGACCCAGATCTCCTCGGGGGCGGGGCCTGGCGGCTCGGCGAGGGCGGGACCGCGCTGTCGGCGTGGGGCGGGGCATAGCATCAGAATTGAGTTAAATTGTAAGACTCAGCTGGTGTCACAGAACTACTTGAATAGAACAAAACACACACATTGGAATTGGTGTCAGAATTACAGAAGTGAGGCAGGGAATATCTTGAGCTGTTTCTATTTAGTCTCACTTAAGAGCAAATTCAACAAGCTATTTTTTCAATACTTCCCCCAGCTTCCCCACGGGGTGTCCGCCAGGCCTTTGAAAGGAAGGTTGTCCATAGAGACTTGCTGAAGACTGAACAAAGCCTGAGGGCATTAGTAGGCATCATTTATGTGGAGCTGTTGCCAGGCAACATGCAGGCTGCCAACCAGGGGAGAGCCTTCCAAGACTCTGATATGCACCTTCAGTACTGGGTTAGATGGGCCTTGGGGACATGATGCCTTCACAGATGAGCCCAGGGCTTTTCCAAATTTCCACACATTCTTATGAATTTGAGTTGTCATGGGTGTGTGCTAGACCTTTTAGACAAAATAAAGAGAGAGGATTCCATGGTTTGGTAGGGATATGGTTTATACTAGGGTATGTTGTTTATCTCCTTTTTTAAAAAAAAGTTTTTTCTTGATGTGGACCATTTTTAAAGTCTTTATTGAACTTATTACAATATTGCTTCTGTCTTATGTTTTGGTCTTTTCGGCCACGAGGCATGTGGGATCTCAGCTCCCTGATCAGGATTGAAATCACACTTCTTGCATTGGAAAGTGAAGTATTAACCCCTGGATCACTAGTGAAGTGAAGTGAAGTCTCTCAGTTGTGTCCGACTCTTTGTGACCCCGTAGAGTGTAGCGTACCAGGCTCCTCTGTCCATGGGATTTTCCAGGCAACAGTACTGGAGTGGATTGCCATTTCCTTCTCCAGGAGATCTTCCCAATCCAGGGCTCGAACCCAGGTCTCCCGCATTGTAGACAGATGCTTTACCGTCTGAGCCACCAGGGAAGTCCCTAGGGAAGTCCCTTTTACCTGCTTTTCATCCCAACTCTGCCAGCAACAGAGAGGAGATCAGCATTCTCACACCCTCTCCACAAATGAGAAAATCAGGAATTCTTGGTCTCTGGGTCTGGATGCTTGCTCAGAAGACCCTGCCCTCTTGTAGCCCCACCATCTCTGCCCTGGGGAGAGAACCAGGAAATCCCAGTCTCCAAAGTCTGGGCCATAGATACAGAGTCAGTGACTTCCCCAAGTCATAAATATCCATTGGTTCTTTTATTCATTCTAGCAACATCTGCCAAATACCTCTTAGGTGCCATTTAGACAATACAGGGAAAAAGACCCAGGCTTTGCTCTCAAGTTGTTTTCAGGCTGAAATATCCTCCAGGCAAAATGGAACCCAAGACAGGATGTGGGGTTGGAGACTGGGTGAAACTGAAGGAACTCTTTCTGCATTGACTGATTCAGCAAGTATTTACTGAATACACACAATGTGCCAGACTCTGATCTGGAATCTGAGGATGCAGCCCTGAATGAAGCTGCCAAGTTCACTGCTCTCATGGAGCCAACACTCCAGCTGCGGCAGAGCAGGGGGCTGGGAAAAGGCAGGGGATGCCGAGGAGACAGATTATCAGCAGGTCAGCCAATGAGCAAGCCCCTTATTCCATGGGTCGAGCATCTCATAGGTGCTGGGCAAGATGTTAGCTGCTGGAGTTGTAGACTAAGGAGACGCCAATCTGGTCCCAAAGGGTGTTTCCACCAGAGGGAAGAGCCTGTCCATAGGTGCAGAGCAAACAGTGGGGCTGTTTGGTGGCAATCAAGCCATTCAGTGGAAATGGGACATAGGGCATGGCGATGCAGGAGGCGCCCTCTTTTAATTACAAAATTCATCCTTTGGGCAATCTGGGGCAAAGAGTTTTCCCTTGAAACTTCATATAAACCCTCTTGAAGTATGTATTGGAGTAGACATTTAGGAACAAACTGTAGGTATCGGATGAATACAAAAGAGCATCATTCAACCTAAGGCATGGCTCTTGTTGCTTAAAATACAACCAAAAATAAGAGTTTCTAATACTCCAAATTCAATTCAATTCCTCCCTCCCTTTTTTCCTTCTTCCTTCTTTCCTTCCTAACTTCCTTCTCTTACCTGACCCCATTCCTAGAAATTGGTGAAAGTAAAAACAAGTGTAGGATCCGAAGGGGCTTTCCCGATAGATCAGCAGTAAAGCATCTCCCTGCAATGCAGGAGACATGGGAGGTGTGGGTTTGATCCCTGGGTTAGAAAGATCCCTTGGAGAAGGAAAGGCAGCCCACTCCAGTATTCTTGCCTGCAGAATTCCATGGACAGAGGAGTCTGGTGGGCTAAAGTCCATAGGGTCACAAAAGATTCAGACATCCTGAGCACCCACTCATGTAGGACCTGAAAGTGTCAACGTGAATAGAACTAGGATCTGCCTTCTTAGGTATGTTCAGGAGCTAATTGACTAATGTTTACAAAATGTCAGAACATTCCTGAATAAAAGGCCCTGTATGAGTTCAAAGTCTTTATAACTATTTTGATGATTACTATAATTTGTAAGACTTAGCCATAACTCTCTTCTCAAGAGGATGAAGTCAACACTTTTTGAAAGAGGAAGCAGGCCCGGGACTCTATATAAGGGGAGATGGGCTGATGGGCTCTAGGAACAAGAGCTCAGTGAAGAGGGGTGAGTGGTGGAACCCTGCTCAGGCCTATTTTGTATGAAAAATTGATAAACTGATAATGATTGTGAGTCTGCTGCTAAGTAAATAAGAAAAGCTGGAGTCAGAGAAAACTCAAGAACCTTGCAAGGAAAACCCAAGTTGTAAAAGATTATCTAGATGATAGAATGATTTTTTAGATAATACTTACACATGTTTAGACTTCTTTTAATTAAAAAATGTATTAATAGTTACTTTTGGATTTGTTGTTGTTTAGTGGCTACATTATGTCCAGCTCTTTTGCGACCCCGTGGACTGTAGTCCACTAGGATTTTCTGTCCATGGGATCTCCCAGGCAAGAATACTGGAGTGGGGTGCCATTTCCTCCTCCAGGGATCTTTCCATTCCAGAGATCAAACCTGCATCTCCTGTATTGGCAGGCGGATTCTTTACTGATGAGCCACTAGGGAAGGGACCATGGGCAAGAGAAAAAAGTAGAGAACAGAAATATGTGTGCATTTAACAGGAACTGTGATGGGCCAATGAGATGTCTTCTTTTGTGGATTCAAAGCCAAAGGACAGAGATGTTTGTATTTTTCCAGATGTAACCCCACCCACCCTAAGTGAAGCTGCTATAACAAACTCTTGTCTTCTCTGGAGGTTGTGAAAGATTGAAGGCCAACAAGTCTAACAGCATAAACTTGGCAGTGTCCAAGAGTCAAAGACTGGACAGGCTTCAAGAGTCTTGGGTGGAAGAGAGACCACAGTCTATTGGACTTGGTTATTGTTCAGAATAGGATATTCCTTAAGACTTCCCTGGTGGTCCAGTGGTTACGACTTCATGCTTCCACTTCAGGGGAAGTGGATTCGACCCCTGGTTGGGGAACTAAGATCCTGTGTGCTGCATGGTGTAGCAAAAAAAAAAAAAAGAATGGGATATTCCTGGGACAATCCTCAGCACTAGGAGAGAAACTTCATAGAGTTCTCAACTCTGGAAATCCCAGATAAGAAAAATGAGGAAAGCAGGCACAAGGGCCAAAGGGAGAGAAAGAACTCCCTCCCAGATTTCTATCTACCAGGAAAGGATTTGCCTGTAGAGAGTGAAGAGAAGACCTTGAGCCTTCCAGGTTGGCTGCTTGCTTACCAGTCCAAATTCACTAAATACATATTTTCACAGAGCATGCCAAAATGCAACTCTGCAAAAAATGAGCTTAGAAGGCGGCTTATGTTTGACTCAAGAAAACGTGGTCTTAATGGCAGAAACATTCTCTATGTGTGACTGTCATTGCTGTTATCTTAATTTTAAGGCCTGTTGGTGCATAGCAGTCTGTGGGAAATGTGAGGGAGTGTGCAAAGAGGGAGAGAGAGAGGAGATGGTAAGACATGATGCTGCTATCGGTAGAAAGGCCTGTCATCCACAGGGGCAAGCAAGAGACCCGAGCCAGCATTAAAGCCAGGGTGAGGGTGTACAGAAAAGTTCTCAATCCCTTCAGGACCAAACAGGGTGGGGCACGATGGGGCAGGGCCACCGCTGTCTCCCAGGACCTTAGAATGTTAACATGGCACCTTTTCCAGGCAGGTTGGAAGGCCCCAAAGACCTGAGATGCCTGTGGTTCAAGATTTATGGGGAAAATCTGGGAGAACATTTGTGGAAAGCAGATGGGGGCTCTCTGGTGAGAGAAGTGCAAAGACCTTTATTTCCACTTTTTCAAGAAACATTGTTTAACTGAGGAGGAAATGGTCTATTATGCCTTAGAGATCTAAACCTGCTTTAAGAATTACAAAGTGTTCAGTGGAGGGAAGGTGAGGGGAGGCCACCAGGACCTAAACTGATCCCTGCCGGGAGCCACCACGGGAGATCCCACCCATGACAGGGTCACGTGGAAGAGAACTGTTAAGCAAGGCTTCAGGACTCAAGGGGCTCCCTAGGCTTTCTCGAGCATCTACCCCAAAACCAGAATCTGTCTGTTTTACTATTTCATGACTTTCACCAACTCCTCTGACATTAACAGGGGGCTATCCCTGACCACTTTTCTCTAGAGAAAATCAACTTAGGGCTATAGCTAATAAGTCTCCTAGACATGAGAGGAATATTTCAAATCAAACCCCCTCTGTTAGCATTCTAGCTTGCTTGGCAGGTTTATCCAGACTCTTGCAGCTACACATGTGATTATCCACAGCCTCCCAACTGTGAGAGGCACAGGAAGCCTAAAACATAGAGCCTTTCAAAGAGTTAAAAGCTATTAGAGTCGTGCTGGTGTAGGATTTCACTGTTGAGCCAGTGCTTGCTGCTAAGTTCCCATTTCTCTTATCCACGGTGCACCCGGGAGTGTGTTAGTTAACATAGTTGGAATGTAAGAAAAACAAGTGTAGCCTTGAATTTAACCACATCAGACCTTTGAGCTAATTGGTTCTTTCTTATAACTCACTGCACCTGGCTCCGTGAGAAACGTAACTTGTTTACTACTTTCTGAGGCTGACATAGATTAAAAACATAAAGAAAAAACATTTCAAGGGAAAATAAGCTTTGTGGTTGAGCAGCCTTTATCAAAAGAGGGTCATAAAATGTCCACAGGCCTGCAAGGCCAGAAGATAATGTACACAACATTGTCTATGGGAAAGGTTTGCAGAAAAAATCCTAGTTTCAATCAAGACAAAACAGATGTAATATTTGGGCTGACTCTGCATGACTTTGCATCTTTTATTTCCCTCTATGTACAAGTAAAGTATAGAAGACCCTTTTGAAAATAAATAAAAAAAATGGGCCTCACTCGAAGAAGGTTGGTCACCCCGTGTTTTTCTTTTTTTCTTTTTTTTTTTTACTCTCTTTTTCAGGCTGATCCCTTGGAGCATAGAGTCTCCCTGCGTTCACTTATCTGTCTGGGCTTCTAAGATCTGAACGGGAAGACGTTCTGTGTCTTCACTCCCTCGGGAGACTGGGAGGGCACCGGTGGCCTACATGAACAGGGCAAACTTCTTGTCTGGGAGTTTTATTGGCTTTCTATGTCAACCAAGGAATATCAGCCTCTTTCTCGCCTCTATTTTCTTATCTACAATATTCTTTCCTTCAGTTCAGTTCAGTCGCTCAGTCGTGTCCGACTCTTTGCGACCCCATGAACTGCAGCATGCCAGGCCTCCCTGTCCATCACCAACTCCTGAAGTTCACTCAGACTCACGTCCATCGAGTCCGTGATGTCATCCAGCCATCTCACCCTCCGTCGTCCCCTTCTCCTCTTGCCCCCAATCCCTCCCAGCATCAGGGTCTTTTCCAGTGAGTCAACTCTTCGCATGAGGTGGCCAAAGTACTGGAGCTTCAGCTTTAGCATCATTCCTTCCAAAGAAATCCCAGGGCCAATCTCCTTCACAATGGACTGGTTGGATCTCCTTGCACTCCAAGGGACTCTCAAGAGTCTTCTCCAACACCACAGTTCAAAAGCATTGATTCTTCAGTGCTCAGCTTCTTCATAGTCCAACTCTCACATCCATACATGACCACAGGAAAAACCATAGCCTTGACTAGATGGACCTTAGTCGGCAAGGTAATGTCTCTGCTTTTGAATATACTATCTAGGTTGGTCATAACTTTTCTTCCAAGGAGTGTCTTTTAATTTCATGGCTGCAGTCACCATCTGCAGTGATTTTGGAGCCCAAAAAAATAAAGTCTGACACTGTTTCTACTGTTTCCCCACCTATTTCCCATGAAGTGATGGGGCCAGATGCCATGATCTTCATTTTCTGAATGTTGAGCTTTAAGCCAACATTTTCACTCTGCTCTTTCACTTTCATCAAGAGACTTTTTAGCTCCTCTTCACTTTCTGCCATAAGGGTGGTGTCATCTGCATATCTGAGGTTATTGATATTTCTCCCGGCAATCTTCATTCCAGCTTGTGTTTCTTCCAGTCCAGCGTTTCTCATGATGTTCTCTGCATATAAGTTAAATAAGCAGGGTGACAATATACAGCTTTGATGTACTCCTTTTCCTATTTGGAACCAGTCTGTTGCTCCATGTCCAGTTCTAACTGTTGCTTCCTGACCTGCATACAGATTTCTCAAGAGGCAGGTTAGGTGGTCTGGTATTCCCATCTCTTTCAGAATTTTCCACAGTTTATTGTGATCCACACAATCAAAGGCTTTGGCATAGTCACTAAAGCAGAAATAGATGTTTTTCTGGAACTCTCTTGCTTTTTCCATGATCCAGCGGATGTTGGCAATTTGATCTCTGGTTCCTCTGCCTTTTCTAAAACTCTAAATCAATCGCCGACACCGTTTTTCTTTCACGTTCCCCTGGATCCTGCAGGGGCTGGACCCAGGCGGACCCCCAGGGGTGTTGAGGTTGTCAGTTTCCAGGGCACTCCCCAGTTTGACACCCCCATGCTGTCTGTCACTCTTTTGTTTTCAGGAAAGGAGAAGAGGGTTGCCATGCTTGGCACCACTAACGACCTGACAGTTTGATAGTGGTTCCAAGTGGTGGAAGCCACGGGTGTAACCAGATCAGTCCTGGGTGACCTGTGGACAGTCCTCACATACACTCCAGTAACGCCTCGACACTCTCTTCTGAACATAGACTACTTTTTGGCACCTGGAAATTTGGGTCACAGAGTTTGGGTTGCTTCACTATGCTGTGTTGACATCTTATTGCCACTTCTTGCTCCTTCCTGATATAATTGGAACGAAAAAAGAAGAAAGTGACTCTGTGTTCCTAAGTCATTGGCATGTGTGTTTACATAGTCTCTGCATTCAAGAGCATACTCAACACATTTAGTTCCATGGTTGGGAAATGAGTCAAGCTTTCATATTGCAATAAAAGCTAAGTTCTTCTACTTTAGTTTCCAAGAAGTATTTTCGTTCCTTGGAAAAGCAGTAAAAAGAGTGAAATACTCTGGCTTTAGCAATTGGATGCAAGCAGTGCTTTTTTCTGATGGGTCCTTTCCAGAAAGCGGGTGAGAAGCCTCTGTAAAGATACACGTTCATGAAACTATGAGCTTTTCCTGCATCTACATGGCTCTTTATTCTTTTTCCTGGGCCAGAGTGTCCTCTTTCATTCAGTGCTGGGGGCTCAGTGGCTGATTCCTGTTAGGTGACTGAATCAGAGAATTCCTGCAGACACAGCTAAGATTCCAAGTTCCTGTATCTTTCTGGTGTTTTGGACTGAGCACAACATTTTCTGCTCAACTAAGGGAAATCAAATAGACCATCTTGATATTGTAGGGAAGAAAAGTGAAACGCATGGCTTTTTGTTTGTTCAAATAACTTTCTTAATACCTCTTCTTCATCTTGGGACATATTCTCTTCCTGAGTGTTTAGAAAGAACCACCCAAAAGACTAACTTTCAAACAAAAAAGATGAAAAGAGCATTACAAAATTGCTGAGTACATATTTATACTCACACTCTACTTGTAATGATAGTAATAAGTCAAAATGATGGTAGCCAAGCTCAGCTGACCAAAGGAGATGCCGGGAGGAGCTTACAGTGGGAGGGGTTGGAGGTGGAGGCTTTGGGGCGGTGAAGGTGGAGGCTTTGGGGCGGGTGAAGGTGGAGGCTTTGGGGCAGGTGAAGGTGGAGGCTTTGGAGCGGGTGGCTGGCTCTTCAGGCATTCCCTGGGGTCAACAGCAAGTTGTCCTGGGTGGCATTTGTGTATTCATTTAGTAGCTACTAGGGGAACCAGGGCTCTTTATACATGAGGAAGATGATTAGAATAATGGTTGGGGTGAGAATGAACTTGAGAGCAAATGCTTGATGGTGACTGGTTGTCTGATCTCTTGTCTGCTGAGCCCACGAGTTCAATCCTGGACCCCGACCATGACCTGACTTCATAGGGGTTTAACTTTGCTGGCAGAAATAGCCTGTTTATTGGTATCCCCAGGCTCTGGCCCAGGTCTGTTCTTGCCTAGGCAGATGGAGAACAGGGAACGTGACTCAAGGTGACCAAAGGGGTCTGAGATGCCCAGGCTATGGGCTTAGAGGAGTGGGAATGTCTTCCAGCTCCTTCTTTATTTTTCTTTTTCAATTGGAGGATAATTACTTTACAATACTATCATGGTTTTGCCATACATCAACATGAATCAGCCACAGGTATACATGTGCTCTTCCCTCTTGAACATCCCTCCCACCTTCCTGTCCATCCCACCCCTCTAGGTTGTTACAGAGCACTGGTATTGGGTTCCCTGCATCATACAGCAAATTCCCACTGGCTGTCTAATTTACATATGGTAATGCATATGTTTCAATGTTATTCTCTCAAATCATTCCACCCTCGCCTTCTCCCACTGTTTCCAAAACTCTGTTCTTTATGTCTGTGTCTCCTTTGCTGCCCTGAAAGTAGCATCATCAGTACTATCTTTCTAGATTCCATATATGTGCATTAACATAAAGTATCATTTTTCTCTTTCTGACTTCACTCTGTATAATAGGCTCTAGGGTCATCCACTTCATCAGAACTGACTCAAATGCATTCCTTTTTATAGCTCAGTAAGATGGCATTGTGTACATGTACCACATCTTTATCCATCCATCTGTCGATGGAATCTAGGTTGCTTCCATGTCCTGGTTATTCTAAATAGTGCTGCAATGAACAGTCAGAGCCTTCTTATAGCAAAGACTATGGCAAGGCACTGAGGAAAGTGTAACCTTTCCTCTAACCTGAAGGAAAAAGACTGCAAGTAAGTGAAATACTAATATAAAATTCTCCTTTTGGTAATTATATTTTGATAACGAGGAGGCCACTAAGATATGGCACAAACATCAGAAATTTCCTTTTCAAGATCTGTAGTCAGGTCACCAGGTTTCTCCATGTTGAGAATCAGAGTATCTTGGTTTCTTGAAAGAATCAGTATTCTGTAGCTTGACAGTACGTTGAGTCTCTGTGGGCTGAGCAGGAGTCTCATCACTTTTAATTAAAAGGACAGATGGAGCACATGTCCCAGTTCAACTTATTTCATTCTGATTCCAATAATTAATTTTCTTATTCTGACGTAGGGACGCGGTCTGAAGGAACACTTCATTCTTCTCATACCTTTCCATAGAAACAGTACATAGTGTTATGATGGCAATTGATATTTTCACATCTTCAAGCTCATTTCTATTTAAAAATCATTTCAGGATCTGTGGTGCCAAGTCACTGATATGTCTGTGCTGTGGCTGCTTCTGGGCCTCCTTGTCCTTACAGGTGAGGGTGCTTCATTTTCCCAAATGGCCTTGGAGATAGGAAAGATAAGCATGGGAACACAGTGGTATTTCTGATACTTAAAACTGCAGTGGAAAAAAAAAACTGCAATTTTTTTCCCCAAGCTGTTCAACAAATCCTGGGTTTGGTAACAGCCATCCACAGTCTCTTCCCAGATGCCTCACAAAAGGAGGGAGTTCTCCAGAATGAGGGGTGGGCTTACAGCAGCATTGCTTGAGGCCAGACTTTAAATCTATACCATTGAACAATGCTCACTGATCCTCTATAAAAATTCTTTCACCAAAAGTACTTACTGAATTTATTAATAGGCCATATATTTCTACAGAAGGATTAAGGTGATTTACCACTGTAAAACTGCTGCTCTGTTGCTAAGTCGCTTCAGTCATGTCCAACTCTGTGCGACCCCATAGACAGCAGCCCACCAGGCTCCCCCGTCCCTGGGATTCTCCAGGCAAGAACACTGGAGTGGGTTGCCATTTCCTTCTCCAATGCATGAAAGTGAAAAGTGAAAGTGAAGCTGCTCAGTTGTGTCTGACCCTCAGTAACCCTTTGGACTGCAGCCTTCCAGGCTCCTCCATCCATGGGATTTTCAAGGCAAGAGTACTGGAGTAGGGTGCCATTGCCTCCTCCACTGTAAAACTAATGTAGTTCAATAGAAAACTAGCATTTTGGGGATCAAGGAGATGTGACTCAGTTAACCACTGAGGCTGACATTGTTCCCATGCTTGAATTTCAGATTTGATCCTAAGGTTCCTTGCAGTAGGGGCAAAGAGGAAAAGGTCATGTTTTTTGACAAAGAAAAAGAGGAAGCATAGTGTCTTAAGAGAAGCAATTTTTTTCCCCTGGATCTGAAATTTTAAAATTTCTCAAATGGGGTCAGCTTTACATTTATTCCTTTCTTTCTTGACCCACCAATTCAAGAAATTTTTTTTTAATTTTACAAGAAATTTTGGGACTATAAGAAAGTAGGGAATAGGAGAAAGATGGTGGAATAGAAGGATGTCAGCTCACCTTTTCTTATGGAAACACCAATATCTCAACTAATTGCTGAAAAAGCATCAACAAAAAAATGCTAGGACCTATCAAAAAAGATATCCTACATCCAAAGACAAAGAAGGAGCCACAATGAGATGGTGGGGGGAGGGGCACATAATCTGATAAAGTCAAATCCCATACACGCCGGGTGAGTGACCCACAAACTGGAAAATAATCACGACACCAAAGTTCTCTCACCCGGAATGAAAATTCTGAGCCCATGTCAGGGTCTCCAGCTTGGGAGTCTGGCAATGGGAGGAGGAACCCCCAGTGAATTTGCCTTTGAAGGTCAGTGGGGTTTGATTGCAGGAATTCCATAGGACTGGGGGAAACTGAAACTCCACTCTTGAGGGTGTATGTAAGGTCTCGTGCACACCAGGAATCACAGTAAAATGCAGTGACCTCATCAGAGACGGGGTCAGACTCACCTGCTAATATTGGACGGTCTCTTGTGGAGGTAGGGGGGGAGTGGCTCATCGTGAAGACAAGGACACTAGTGGCTGCAGTCCTTGTCATAAGTCTTCTTGGACCTGGCCCCACCCACTCTAATTCTGGGATGTCTCAAGCCAAACAACCAACAGAGTGGGAACACAGCTCCACCCATTTTGCTTAAAGTTGTCCTGAGCACACAGCTGTCCAACAAACTATACTCCCTGACACATCCCTGTCCACCACCAGAAATACAAGACCCAATTCCACCCACCAGTGGGCAGGTTCTAGTCCCTCCCACCAGGAAGCCTGCACAAGCCTCTTAGCCTCATCCACCAGAGGGCAGACAGCAAGAACTACATTCCTGCAGCCTACAAATCAGAAACTGCAATCACAGAAAATTAGACAAAACTAGACAGCAGAGGAATATGGTCCAGATGAAGGAACAAGATAAAGCCCCAGAAGAACAACTGAAGTGGAGTGAATGGAAATAGGCAATCTACCTGAAAAAGAATTCACAGTGATGATAAGAAAGATGACCCAAGACCTTAGGAAAACAATGGAAGCACAGATCAGGAAGATACAAGAAATGTTTAATAAAGACCTAGAAGAAATAAAGAGCGAACAGAGGTGAAAAATATAACAACTGAAATGAAAAATCCACTAGAAGGAATCAATAGCAGAATAACTGAGGCAGAAGAACAGATAAGTGAGCTGGAAGACAGAATGGTGGAAATCACTGCTGCAGAACAGAATAAAGAAAAAAGAATGAAAAGAAATGAGAACTGTCTAAGAGATCTCTGCGAAAACATTTAATGCATCAACATTCACATTATTGGGGTCTTAAAAAGAGAAGAGAGAGCAAGAGAAAGGACCTGAGAAAATATTTAAAGAGATAATAGCTGAAAACTTTCCTAACATGGGAAAGGAAGCAGTAACCCAGTCCAGAAATAGCAGAGTTTATGGAGGAATATGCTGCTGATATATAGTAATCAAACTGACAAAAATAAAAGACAAAGAAAAAATACTAAAAGCAACAAGGGAATAGTAACAAATAATGTACGAGGGAACTCACATAAGATTATCAGGTGATTTCTCAGCAGAAACTCTGCAGGCTAGAAAGACATGATATATTTAAAGTGATGAAAGGGAAGAAACTACAACCAAGAATACTCTACCCAGCAAGGCTCTCATTCAGATCAAACAAAGAAATCAAAAGCTTTACAGACAAGAGAGTTTGCCACCATCAGACCAACTTTGCAACTAATCCTAAAAGAACTTCTCTAGGTGGAGAAGAGAAGGCCACAACTAGAAAAAAAATATTGCAAATAGAAAAGCTCACCTGTAAAGGCAAACATACAGTAAAGGTAGGAAATCATCTGTACACAAATATGATATCAGAACCAGCAAGTGTGAGAAAAGGAGTGCACAAATGCAGGACGTTGGAAATGCATCTGAAATTAGAAGACAGCAACTTAAAACAGTCTTGTTTATATACTGCTATATCAAAATCTCATGGTAACTGCAAACCAAAAATCTACATAGGTACACACACAAAAAAAGAAAAAGGAGTCTAAACATAAGACTAAAGTTAGTCAGAAAAATCACAGTAGAAGAGGACAAAAGAGGAAGGGAACAAAAAGGAGCTACAAAAACAAATTCAAGTAGTAAGAACACGGTGGTGGTGGTGGTTCATTAGCTAAGTTGTGTCCAACTCTTGCAACCCTGTCGACTGCAGCCTGCCAGGCTCTTCTGTCCATGGGATTCTCCAGGCAAGAATACTGGAGTGAGTCACCATTTCCTTCTCCAGGGGATCTTCCTGACCCAGGATCAAACCCACAGACAAGCATCTCCTGCATTACAGGTGGATTATTTTATCCACCTCTGAGTGACCAGAGAAGCCCTACAATTGATAATTACCTTTAACATAAATAGATTAAAATGCTCCAACCAAAAGACACAGATGGGTGAATGAACTCAAACACAAGATCCGTACAGATTATCTACAAGTGATCCGTTTCAGATCTAGGAAAACATACAGACTGAAACTGAGAGGATGGAGAAAGGTATTCCATGCAAATGAAAACAAAAAGAAAGCTGGAGTTGCAATATTCACATCAGACAAAATAGACTTCAAAATAAAGACTGTTACAAGAGAAACAAAAGGAACTTTGAGGAGCGTATCATATAATGTGACTAGGAAGAGGCTACAGGGCAAGGAATAATAAGTAGCACAACCAACTACTATTAAGGGTATTTGTCACCAACTATAAAGATAAAAGTGCACTGATTAAAAAATGAACAAGAAAATGTTGCTTATTTAATTTTTAGTACACTCATAAAACATCGTCGCTTCATTTCCTCATTTCTCTTAGCTTACTCACTGAAAGTTTTTAAAGTAGTATTTATTCAAAATACCTGTATTTTCATATGTCAACCCCATGAAGTTCTTAATAAGATAACAGAACTTTAAAATACATTTACATAAACCTACAGTGAGTTTCCCAGGTGGTGCTAGTGGTAAAGAACCCATCAGCCGATGCAGGAGACGTGAGAGACACGGGTTCAGTCCCTGGGTTTGGAAGATCCCCTAGAGGAAGATCTTCAAGCCACCTGAGTATTCTTGCCTGGAGAACCCCCTGGACAGAGGAGCCTGGCCGGCCACAGGCCTGACTACATGACTGAGTGGCTTAACACACAAACCTACAGTACACAGATGATGGTGTGCAGCAGATACACTTCCCAAAATCTGCATATCGTGAAGATCTGCTGACAGTCCAGTTCAGTCAAAGATGAAATAAATAAAAAAGAGTGATCTAAGGCGAGGCCCTTACAAGCTGGTGGCAGTGAGATGACTCTGTCAAAGGGCAGTCTCCCGCTCTCTGGAGGCAACTTGTTGCTGGCTCATGTGCCCTCCTGATGTGAACTGTAAATTCTAGGGAATGCTCGCCCCTTCAGTGACTAGAATGGGAGTTAAAGAGAGACGAAGGGCAAAGAGAGGAGAGGAAAGAAGAGGGACGAGGAAGCCTGGTGCAGAGACCTGGTCCTGGACCTCACAATGCATCCTCCCCTCTTTGCTGTCTTAGGCTCCCACCTACAAGTGTGCCCTAGAGCAGGGGAAGCCAACTCCGAGTCCAGTTTACCAGCTGTGCCTTCACTTTGACTCTGGGTTGAGCTCTCAGGGAGATCAGGCTTCACACTGTGTGTTTCTCCCAAGCAAGCACAAGTGCCTCCCCAGACTACAGAGTGAGGAGTATGAGGGAGAAGCTCTGAGGGCTCACCTAAGACACAAGATGTGGACTAGCTTATGGGAGCGCAGGATCTCTGCTCTGATTCCAAGATACCCACCCAGCAGCACTGTTCAGCTCCAGAGGTGTGCAAGGATTGTAACTCCAACTGTTCCTCAAGTCCATGGAAGAGGAGGTGAGACACTAGTTTTTGTAATCACTTAGTCGCCATACTATAAATTTCAGAATGCTTTCCATGGCTGCGTGATTGCCACTGTCACTGATTTTTGTTCGGATATTTTTATTAATATCACTCGTAATGGACAGAGTAGAATTAGAACTCCTAGTTCAGAGTCTCAGACTGGCACTTGCTCCATATGTAGGTTCATCGGAAAGCAGCAGTTGGGGATGCTGTGGAGACATCTGGCCCCTCCACACCCCTGGGGCGTCTTGTGGCATCGGAAGGCACCAAGGCCTGAGCTACTGCGGTATTCATCGTCTTTCTGTCCACCCTGCCTTCCTCCTCTTCTTCCTCTTTCTCTCAGAAGGTGACTCCTTTCAGCAAGGGTGTCTTCCACGGGCCCTGAGGCTTCCCTCAGGAGGCCACCCTACACCTCTCTGTCCTTTCCCCCACTTTTGATCCTTTCGGCACGTCCTCCAGGTCCCCGCTGCCGCCCACAGAGCCCCCTGGTGGAGTGGTGAAGAGGGGACCAGATGTGCGGGCCACAGAGCTTGATGCGTGTCTTGGTTCTGGGGCTTCAGCAAGTCACTCAGTTCTCCTAGTGCCCCCTGGAAGTATAGCACCTACAGAAAGGTGGATGAGAGTGCTTGTGAAATCAGCAAAATAGACTAGCCAGGTAAACTAGTATTGATCTTCTTTTGTCATTTCTTATTATTTCTTAAAAGTTTAAGCTCACATGCTTTCTGGGTATCATTTTAGGGTAGAAAGGTGGGCAGGGGTGAGCATACCTGTCAGGGAAACTCTCTGAGGACTCTGTGAAGGGTTGGGAAAACTTTTCTCTCACATTCTGTGTGTATGGGAGCTGGTTTTCCTGGGTCCCTCTCGGATGCTTAGGGGCCAATGGTGCCTGAGGAATTTCCCAGGTAGGCCAGAGCAGCCCCTGAGAGCCCAGCTGAGGGGCACAAAGGCCACTTCTCTGAGCATAGTGACTCAAATTCAAAGGAAGAGAATTACAATCTCAGGTCTAGGAATGGCCATCAGGGATTTCAGACCCAAACTTGGATTTCTCAGTCCTAGACCACTGCCCGGGTCCCTGGAGTGTATTTTCTCTCTCCTCTTGAGTTCCTGTTTCAGCACAAATCACCTCAACCTTCCTCCTTCCTTCTATGTTTGCTGTAGGAGTTCGTGCTTCTGAAAAGCTGGCTGAAATAGACATGCCATCCCTCCTGAGATATCGACCTATCATACGTACTGTTGGCCAGAAGTACTGCCTGGACCCTGCTGTGATCACTGGTGTCTTGTCCAGGCAGTCTCATGGCAGAAACATTCTGGCCAATGTGGACGGTGTGGGTGATGGAGTCAGAGTGGTACAGGAAACCTGCCATCAGTCATGATATCTCATAGGTCACTTCTTACAACCCAAGGGAGTCCTTCACACTTGTTAATTTTTAAAGAAAATATTTATATTTATTTATTTGGCTGCACTGGGTCTTAGTGGCAGCATGTGGGATCTAGTTCCCTGACCAGGGATTGAATCTGGGTTCCTTGCATTGGGAGCATGGAGTCTTAGCCACTGAATCACCAGGGAATTCAATGTTCAAAAAAATCTCAACATTCAAAAACTAAGATCATGATATCTGGTCCCATCACTTCATGGCAAATAGATGGGGAAACAATGGAAACAGTGAAAGACTTTATTCCCTTGGGCTGCAAAATCAATGCAGATGGTGACTGTAGCCATGAAATTAAAAGATGCTTGCTCCCTGAAAGAAAAGCTATAACAAACCTAGACAGCATATTAAAAAGCAGACCCATGACTTTACCGACAAAGGTCTGTATAGTCAAAGCTACAGTTTTTCCAGTAGTCATGGATGGATATGAGAGTTGGATCATAAAGAATGCAGATAGCCAAAGAATTGATGCTTTCAAACTGTGGTTCTGGAGAAGACTCTTAAGAGTCCCTTGGCAAGGAGATCAAACCAGTCATTCCTGAAGGAAATTAACCCTGAATATTCAATGGGACTTTCCTGTAGCTCAGATGGTAAAGAATCTGCATGCAATGCAGGAGACCTGGGTTCGATCCCTCGATCAGGAAGATTCCCTGGAGAAGGAAATGGCAACACACTCCAGTATTCTTCCCTGGAGAAGTCCACGGACAGAGGAGCCCAGTGGACTACAGTCCATGGGACCACAAAGAGTCAGACATGAACGAGCGACTAACACACACACTCATTGGAAGCACTGATGCTGAAGCTGGAGCTCCAATTCTTTGGCCACCTAATTCGAAGAGCCAACTCATTGGGAAAGACTGATGCTGGGAAAGACTGAGAAGAGGAGGAGAATGGGGTGGCAGAGGATGAGATGGTTGGATGGTATCACTGACTCAATGGACATGAGTTTGAGCAAGCTCTGGGACAAGGTGAAAGAGAGGAAAGCCTGGCGTGCTGCTCCATGGGGTCACAAAGATATGACTTAGTGACTGAACAACAAGATCACTAGGGAAGCCCTCCCCTCTTTTTATTGCCTTCACATATATTGTTGCTGATGGCTTCCCTGGAGCAGTTTCACAGAATACAGAGTGAAAGGTGCTCCCTGGAGCTGGAAGAGCCCAGCCCTGCCTGAGAGATGGGACCAGCACTTCTGCTTGCTTAGAGCCATAATTTCTTCAACCATACCCTATTCTGGACTTCCAATAAGGTGATGGTGCATAAGAGAGATCACAGACTGAGTTCTCGCTCTGCTGTAACCATGTGACCTTGGATAAATCACTTACTCTCCCTGGATCTCAGTTTCCTCATCGACAAAATGCAATCTCAGAGAAATCATTATGAAGATGCAATGAAACAATGTGAAAAAGTAGTTGGTATTTGGTGGATTCTCAACAAATATTGTGGAGAAGGCAATGGCACCCCACTCCAGTACTCTTGCCTGGAAAATCCCATGGACAGAGGAGCCTGGTAGGCTGCAGTCCATGGGGTCGTGAAGAGTCGGACATGACTGAGCGACTTCACTTTCACTTTTCACTTTCCTGCATTGGAGAAGGAAATGGCAACCCACTCCAGTGTTCTTGCCTGGAGAATCCCAGGGACGGGGGAGCCTGGTGGGCTACCGTCTACGGGGTCGCACAGAGTCAGACATGACTAAAGTGACAGCAGCAGCAGCAGCAGCAAATATTGAATTTGTCTTTCCCTTGTCTTCCGTCTACACAATTCTTAGTTATGAAGATCGATTTCATTTTTGTGCTAATTCTGGCCAGTATCACTTACAACCAGATAGAACCTTTAAGGGAACTGTTGAATTCCACTGTTAAATTAACTCTGTGCTGGGGGAACTGAGATGGCAAAGATGACAATGAGGCTTTTTCCTCTGTATTTCACATTATTATGTTAGTTGTTGAGAAACCTTTAAGTACTGCAGTTATAATTTAAGCTTTCAGGAAAACATATTCCTCAATGACCTTTAAACAGGCTACCCAAAGTATGTGACACTTGCCAATTTAAAGGTACTTTCAAAAACTTTATCTTCTTTTGGTCTGGGGACTCACCCAGATGGGGTTGGAGGGGGTCGGGGAAGACAAGTCATCCGTCCTGTACAAGTCAGCAAATGGATTTGCAAGGACAGAGTCATTGCTGCAAAGTCACCTGGCAGCTGGAAAATGCAGAACTGGACCAAGGACAGCATTAGTGATGTTGTCACCAGCGTCATTTCTCCTGCCCTGTTCTGCCTTCTTTCTAAAATCTCATTCTTGGGGAAAGGACAAGCCATCTCCCCAGAGTCAGACATTTCTCCTACGTACAGTGAGACGCACATGGTGTTTAAGAAAAGTCAGAGATAGCTTCAAACATTCAGATATCTGGAAGAAGAGTTACGAGTACAGATAGAAAAGCCCCTTTCTAACTGTTCCAGGGGAGTGGGGGAGTTGTGTTTGCAGCATGGGAGAAGGGCATCAAACTGGTCCCTACATTGTGTCACCTCTGGTTTCCAGCTGTGTCTGTCACGATTACCCTGAAGCCCTTGCCCCTACTTGTAGCTTTACTATTTACCCTTGGGGAGATTGAAGGTGGCAATGGTTCTGCCAAAGGAGGAGGAGAGAAAAAGAAGGGAAATGAAAAAGTAGCGTTGATCCCAGGAAGCCGCGAGACCCACTGCCTCTCTTCCTGCAGGACCCTGGTCTTTATGCCCCACATCCTGGATCAGTGAGGCCCAGGTTTCCCGAGTGACTGAAGTTCTGACTGTAAGAATCAAAGAAACCCAGAGGAGGTTCCCAACCTAGACCCCTGACCAGTACCTGAGAAGTGCGTGTTCCCCATGGGTCGGTTTCCCAGCGTGAAATTAACAGGAATGCAATGTAATATGTTGCATCCGATTCCCCCAAACCTCAGTTGCCTCCTGAAAAGCAACTCAGAAGAGAATCCGAGTTAACTGCTGAGCACTCTGCCACGTGAGGAGCTGTGGGATCAGCATTAACCAATGTCACAAATTCTAGGTGGACTCTGTGCCTACATGGGAGGTGCCGGCTACATCCAAAGCAGCCAGGACCTGAGCTGTGACTTCTGCAACGATGTCCTTGCATGAGTCAAGTACTTCAAGAGACAAGGCTTCTAAAACTTCAGCTCAAACCCAAGATCCCTATCATGCAGCTGGCCTCAGCTGTTACACAAATAAAAGTAGCCAATGAGTTTGCCTGATGTCATCAAAATAATGTGAATCACATTAACAAATTATTACCTGCATTTTGTGGTCTGATGTGTGTGTAAATAAAGGGCTGTGTCTCTTTAAAGGTATTTTTATTGGACTTCCCAGGTGGTTCAGTGGGAAAGAATCTACCTGCCAAGACACAGGAGATATGGGTTTGGTCCTTGGATTGGGAAGATCCCCTGAAGAAGGAAATGGCAATTCACTCTAGTATTCTTGCCTGGGAATTCTCATGGACAGAGGAGCCTGGCAGGCTATGGTCCATGGGGTTGCAAAGAGTTGCACATGACTGAGCATAAATGCACGCATATACATGTATATATGCGTGAGTTGTAATGTGGATTTCCATGAAATTCTTCCTGTACCTCATTGGCTTGCATTGCTGGATTAGGAAATAAAACTACTAGATTCCAGTTAAATTTGAATTCCAGATAAATGATTTTTTTTAGTCCAAGTCCCATGCAATATTTGGAACACAACCAAGATAATGTACTAAAAAGCAAAGACATCACTTTGCCCAGAAAGGTCCATATAGTCAAGGCTATGGTCTTTCCAGTAGTTATGTATGAATGTGAGAACTGGACCATAAAGAAGGCAGAGAGCCAATCACCAAAGTATTGATGCTTTCAAACTGTGGTACTAGAGAAGAGTCTTAAGAGTCCCTTGGAGATCAAACCAGTCAATCCTAAAGGAAATCAACCCTTAATACTCACTGAAAGGACTGATGCTGAAGCTGAAACTCCAGTGCTTTGGCCACCTGATGTGAAGAGCTGATTCATTGGAAAAGACCCTGATGCTGGGAAAGATTGAAGACAAAAGGAGAAGAGGGCAACAGAGGATGAGAAGGTTGAATCACCAATTCAATGGACATGAACTTGGGCAAACTCCAGGAGATGGTGAGGGACAGGAAGGCCTGAGGTGCTGTAGTCCATGAGGTTGCAAAGAACTGGGCATGACTTGGTGACTGAACAACAGTCGTTGTCTATCTGAAATTCAAACATAACTGGACATTTGGTTATTGTGTCTGGCAACCCTATCACTGATTTCTTTGAAAAAATTCATAGTTTCAAATTTTTATTGAAATCTTTTAATAAGAAAAAGGGTAAGAAGGTGGCCAGACCCATCTGCTGTGGGGAATAGCTTTGAAACAGTAGGGAACGTGGCAAGGCACAATCTTTAAAAAATAATAATAATAACATAGTCATTGAGGATATAACAAAAACTAGTTAGAACCAACTGGGTCCAAGAATGTGAACATTTTACTTCCAGTACACAGTCCATGAGGTTGCAAAGAACTGGGCATGACTTGGTGACTGAACAACAGTCGTTGTCTATCTGAAATTCAAATATAACTGGACATTTGGTTATTGTGTCTGGCAACCCTATCACTGATTTCTTTGAAAAAATTCATAGTTTCAAATTTTTATTGAAATCTTTTAATAAGAAAAAGGGTAAGAAGGTGGCCAGACCCATCTGCTGTGGGGAATAGCTTTGAAACAGTAGGGAACGTGGCAAGGCACAATCTTTAAAAAATAATAATAATAACATAGTCATTGAGGATATAACAAAAACTAGTTAGAACCAACTGGGTCCAAGAATGTGAACATTTTACTTCCAGTACACCCTGATATTGGAAAAGATTGAAGGCAAAAGGAGAAGGGAGCAGCAGAGGATGAGCATCACTAACTAATGGACATGAATTTCAGCAACTCAGGGAGATAGTGCAGGACAGAGGAGCCTGGCATGCTGCAGTTCATGGGGGGCACAAACAGTCATATATGGCTTAGTGACTGAACAACAAAGACCCTGAGTCTCAGGATACGCCCATTCAAATATATCAGCTAAATGACATACCACCAGGTATCATGACAGTTTGGAGGTCCACCGTAAAGGGCCAAAAAGTGGGCAGTGGCCCAATTCCTAGAAATCTTTGCCTCTTCTCCAAAATAGTTGTTATAATCCTCTCACTCATTACCCTGTGAAATTACACAGCCCATAAAAGCTGATCACCCCCTATTTCAGGGCCTCTCGCTTTCTGAGATTGCCCATAGTCTGTCTGTGAGGTGTGTCTCCCAGGGCCTCTCTCCCTTCCTGAGACAACCCCAGGCACTGGGGTGGCTCTTACTTTTTGATACAGCTTGCATTCTGTTTGTGGAATGTGAGTTTCTCTAAATTAACCCACTTCTTAGCTACCACCTTGCCAGGAGCCACCACGGGAGATCCCACCCATGACAAAGGTCACGCAGAGAAGACCTGATAGGCAAAGGCGGATCAGAATTCGAGCGGCTCCCTGGACCTGCTCGAGCATCTACCCCCAAACCAGAATCTGTCTGTCTTACTATTTTATGTCTTTCACCAACTCTTCTGACATTAACAGGGGGCTATCCCCGACCACTTTTTCTGGAAAAAATCGACTTAGGGCTCTAGCTAATAAGTCTCTTAGACATGATAGAAGTATTTCAAATCAAACCTCCTCTGTTGGCATTCTAGCTTGTTTGACAGTTTTATCCACTCTTGCAGCTGCGCATATGATTATTCACAGCCTCCCAACTGTGAGAGGCACGGGAAGCCTAAAAATATAGAGCCTTTCAAAGAGTTAAAAACTATTTGAGCAGTGCTGGTGTAGGGTTTCACTGTTGAGCCAATGCTTGCTGCTAAGTTCCCATTTCTCTTATCCACTGTGCACCTGGGAGTGCATTAGTTAACATAGTTGGAATGTAAGAAAAACAAGGTAGCCTTGAAATTAACCACATCAGACCTTTGAGCTAATTGGTTCTTTCTTGTAACCCACTGCACCTTTGCTCTGTGAGAAATGTAACCCTGTTTAATACTTTCTGAGGCTGACATAGATTAGAAGTATAAAGAAAAAACATTTCAAGAGAAAATAAGTTTTCTGGTTGAGCAGCCTTTATCAAAAGAGGGCCATAAAATGTTCACAGGCCTCCAAGGCCAGAAGATAATGTACACAACATTCTTTACAGGAAAGGTTTGCAGAAAAAATCCTGGTTTCGATAAAGACAAAACAGATGTAATGTTTGGGCTGACTCTGTATGACTCTGCATCTTTCATTTCCCTCTATGTACAAGTTAAGGTATAAAAGCTTCCCTGAAAAATAAAGTAATGGACCAGGATCGGTTCCACGAAAGCCTGGTTCCCCCATGTCTTTCTTTCTTACTCCCTCTTACTCTCTTTTTCAGGCTGATCCCTTGGAGCATAGAGGCTCTCTGCATTCATTTTCCTGCCTGGGCTTCTAAGATCTGAACAGGAAGGCACTCTGTGTCTTCACTCCCTCGGGAGACCAGGAGGGTGCCTGCAGCCTCTGTGAACAGAGCAAGTCCCTTGTCTTGGGGCTTTATTGGCTTTCTGTGTAAACCAAGGAATATCAGCTTCTAGTCTTTCCTCATTCATTCATTCATTCATTCTCCAACGCCATTTCTCCTGAGGGTTCCCCTGGATCCTGTGGGGGCTGGACCCCAGCACCACTTCATCTCTTAATGAATTCTTTCTGTGATGAGACAGAAAGAACCTGAGCTTCATTAAGTCCTGAGACCAGGTGTGTGATCTCAATTATTGGGTAGGCCCAAAATTTGGGGGGGATTTTTCCTTTACATTTTATGGAAAAACCCAAATGAGCTTTTTTGGGCAACTCTAAAAACAGTGGGTTCAAGACCCAATCTCTGATTGGGTTTTAGTTTTAGTTTCAGGAGAGTCACTTTTAAACTTTGCAACATTATCTTAACCTTAGGTCTTTCTAGATGTAAGTTCACCTCTTCCTCTCCTCCACTGGACCACAGAGTCTTCTACATCCAATTTCCCCCAACTCAGTTAAGCTCTCCCCTTGTTTGGGACACCAGACAGTGATTCCTCAGGCTTTCCCTGTGGCTCAGCAGTAAAGAATCTGCCTGCAAGGTAGAAGCTGCAGGAGAGGCAGGTTCTATCCTTGGTCAGGAAGATCCCCTGGAGGAGAACTTGGCAACCCACTCCAGTATTCTTGCTTGGAGAATCCCATGGACAGAGGAGCCTGGTGGGCTACAGTCCATGGGGTCATGAAGAGTCGGACACAACTGAAGCAACTTAGCACACACACACAGTGATTCCTCAGTTGGAGCTGCCCTCAAGGACACTGACAACACACTACACTGCTAAATTTAGTCTCATGGTTGCACACTATAAAACTATCTATCAACACTTTACAGAGGGTCATTCCAGAACAACTATCATCATTTCAACCAAAAATATATATTTTTAAACAACAGCTTTGTCTCAGCACATATGAAGCACTGTATCAGAGGTTCTGCCCTCAGGAACTGTTAAATCACAGAACTGAGTTGAGAATAGCAGCCAGCCACACGTGCAAACAAGGTACAGGTGCAGGGCAGACACCGGGTGATTGTGTAAGTGCTTACGTTCTGTGCTAAGGGGTATGCAGAAGCTACTTGTGACCCTTAGTGTCCTTGAACTCCTCCAGTGCTACCTCCTTCTTGTCTCCCAACCCCCTGCCTTTCAAGACCCCTCTGAAGCCTGATTCCAGTGAAAGGATTCTCACTCAGGACAGGAAGACTGAGAAGCCCTCAGGAAACAGCTTTGAAGATTTCCATTTCCCTGGCACTAGGGAGGTGAACTGGGAGACACTGGTTGCAAGCCCAGATGAGAATTAGTTGGGTGAATAAAGTCCTGAAATCACACCAGGGTAGCTCGTGTAGGCAAACTGGGTAGGGTGTCCCCAGAAGGAAAGAACAAGACTTTGAAACAAGAGAGAAGGGTGCAGGGTACAACTTTAAAAGAATGAAAGAGCCATTGAGGATGTGACATGATCTGGTTAGGACCAATGAGGTCCAAGATGGCAGAAAATCAACTTCCAGTAGAATTTGAATCTCATTATACGTTCACTGAAATACATCAGCAGAATGACACACTCACAGGTGACATGATAGTTCTGAGGCTGACAATAAAAGGACAAAAAGTGGGCAGTGGCCCAATTTCTGGAAATCTCTGCCTCTTCTCCAAAATAGTTGGAATAATCCTCTTACTTGTTAGCCTATGAAATTACCCAACCTGTAAAAACTAACCATCCCACATTTCAGGGCTTCTCATCTTCTGAGATGGCCCACACTCTGTCTGTAGGGTGTATTTCTCCCAGGGCCACTCTTATTTTCTGAGACAACCCCATTCCCTGGGGCCGCTTATGACCATAGAGATGGACCTAAGAAAAAGTGGCAAGAATACACAGAAGAACTATTCAAAAAAGATCTTCACAACCCAGATAACCCTGATGGTGTGATCACTCACCTAGAGCAAGACATCCTGGAATGTGAAGTCAAGTGGGTCTTAGGAAGCATGACTATGAACAAAGCTAATGGAAGTGATGGAATTCCAGTTGAGCTGTTTCAAATCTTAAAAGATGATGCTATGAAAGTGCTGCACTCAATATGCCAGCAAATTTGGAAAACTAAGCAGTGGTCACAGTACTGGAAAAGGTCAGTTTTCATTCCAGTCCCAAAGAAAGGCAATGCCAAAGAATGCTCAAACTACTGCACAATTGTACTTATCTCACACACTAGTAAAGTAATGCTCAAAATTCTCCAAGCCAGGCTTCAACAGTAGGTAAACTATGAACTTCCAGATGTTCAAGGTGGATTGAGAAAAGGCAGAGGAACCAGAGATCAAATTGCCAACATCTGCTGGATCATGGAAAAAGCAAGAGAGTTCCATTAAAAAAAAAACCTACTTCTGTTTTATTGATTATGCCAAAGCCTTTGACTGTGTGGATCACAATAAACTGTGGAAAATTCTTCAAAGATGGGAATACCAGACCACCTGACCGGCCTCTTGAGAAACCTGTACACAGGTCAGGAAGCAATAGTTAGAATTGGACATGGAACAACAGACTGGCTCCAAATAGGAAAAGGAGTATGTCAAGGCTGTATACTGTCACCCTGCTTATTTAATTTATATGCAGAGGACATCATGAGAAACACTGGGCTGGAAGAAGCACAAGCTGGAATCAAGATTGCCAGGAGAAATAGCAATAACTTCAGATATGCAGATGACACCACCCTTATGGCAGAAAGAGAAGAAGAATTAAAGAGCCTCTTGTTGAAAGTGAAAAAAGAGAATGAAAAAGTTGGCTTAAACCTCAACATCAAAAAAAAAAAAAAACCAAACACCTCAACATTCAGAAAACTAAGATCATGGCATCTGGTCCCATCACTTCATGGCAAATCGATGGGGAAACAATGGAAACAGTGCCAGACTTTATTTTCTTGGACTCCAAAATCACTGCAGATGGTGTCTTCAGCCATGAAATTAAAAGACGCTTGCTCCTTGGAAGGAAAGTTATGACCAATCTAGACAGAATATTAAAAAGCAGAGACATTACTTTGCCTACAAAGGTCCATCTAGTCAAAACTATAGTTTGTCCAGTAGTCATATATGGATGGGAGAGTTGGACTATAAAGAAAGCTGAGCACTGAAGAATTGATGCTTTTGAACTGTAGTGTTGGAGAAGACTCTTGAGAGTCCCTTGGACTGCAAGGAGATCCAACCAGTCCATCCTAAAGGAAATCAATCCTGAATATTCATTGGAAGGACTGATACTGAAGCTGAAACTCCAATACTTTGGCCACCTGATGTGAAGAACTGACTCCTTGGAAAAGACCCTGATTCTGGGAAAGATTGAAGGTGGGAAGAGAAGGGGACGGTGAGGATGAGATGGTTGGATGGCATCACCGACTTGGTGGACATGAGTTTGAGTAAGTTCTGGGAGTTGGTGATGGACAGGGAAGCCTGGCGTGCTGCAGTCCATGGAGTCGCAAAGAGCGGACACGACTGAGCGACTGAACTGAGAGGATAATGTGCTGTGCTGTGCTAAGTTGCCTCAGTTGATTCCCACTCTTTGTGACCCTTATGGACTATAGCCTGCCAGGTTCCTCTGTCCTTGAGATTCTCCAGGCAAGCACACTGGAGTAGGTTGCCATGCCTTCCTCCAGGGGATCTTCCTGACCCAAGGATCGAACATGTGTCTCTTAATGTCTCCTGCACTGGCAGCTGGATTCTTTACCACTAGCACCACCTGGGAAGCCCAGAGGGTATTATGTTAAGTGAATTACATCAGACATAGAAAAATACTGCATTATTTTGCTTATATGTGGAATCTAAAAAGATAAACAAATGAAAAACACAACAGAACAGTTATACTAACACAACATTGTAAATCAACTATGCCCCCAATAAAAAATTTTTTAAAAATTTTGTAAAGCCCATAGAGTTATAGAAACAGATAACAAATATGTGTTCCAGAGGGGGAAGGGGTAGTGGATGAAAAGAAATAGATGAAGCGGAGTCAGAGGTACAAACTTCCAGGTGCAAAATAAATGAGTTGAGAGTATGAAATGTACTGTATGGGGAGTATAGTCAGTAACTATATACTGTCTTTGTATGGTGATATATCACAACTAGAATTATTGCATTGATCAGTATGAAATGCATAGAAATATTGGATCACTGTATTGTGTAACAGGAACTAACATAGTATTGTAGGTTAGTTATACTTCAAAAACAAATAAATTCAGAAGAAGAGAGATTTCCAGATCTGTGGTTACCATAGGTGGGGGTGCAGTGAGGAGGGGGGCCAGGATGAAGGCAGTCAAAAGGTACAAACTTCCATTATAAGATAAATAAATATTAGGGATGTAACATGTGTGTGCATGCATGCTAAATCACTTCAGTCGTGACCAACTCTTTGTGACCCCATGGACTGCAGCACGCCAGGCTCCTCTGTCCTCCACTATTTCCCAGAGTTGGCTCAGATTCATGTCCACTGAGTCCATGATACTATTTAACATCTCATCCCCTGCATTACCCTTCTCCTTCTGCCTTCAGTCTTTCCCAGCATCAGGATCTTTTCCAATGAGTCCCCTCTTTCACATCAGGTGGCCAGACTATTGGAGTTTCAGCATCAGTCCTTCCAATGAATATTCAGGGTTCACTGCCTTTAGGATGGACTGGTTTGACCTCCTTGCAGTCCAAAAGGCTCTCAAGAATCTTCTCCAGGACCATAATTTGAAAACATCAATTCTTTGGTGCTCAGCTCCAACTCTCACATCCGTATATGATTATTGGAAAAACCATAGCTTTGACTATACGGACCTTTGTCGGCAAAGTGATGTCTCTGCTTTTTTTATATATCTCTACAGAGACGCGATTCTTTTCTTTAGTTTTCATATGATTAACAAAAGACTCAGACCCAGACAACAGTGTAATAAGGAATCCTATTTTTAAAAATGAGAAAGAGACAACCAACCTCAATTGGGGAAATGAAACTTTTCTCACCCAATTTAAAGTATGATAATAGACAATATTTGTGGAGATGTTCCCCTCACCCCTAACTGTAGTTTGGCTGCTTTGAAGCATGACCTTATAAGACCTGGTACAGCTGAAGATGTAACTTGGCCTATTTTCTATAACTATATGTACATCTGCTTAAAACAAAATTGGTAATATTCATTAGCACCCTTTAATAACCTGCTTACATAAAGTGCTTAACAATGTCATGAATATTTCTTGTTGATAAACAAGAACACTTATTATTAAAAAGCCTCCAGCTGAGGCCTAACCTGCGCTTCCTCTCTCTGTACCTCAAGGGGCCTCTGGCCTGATAAAAGGTCACCGGAGGCCTTTGCACACACCACACCTGAAGGCCCCCCACTGCCAGTGAAGACGCTGCATGCTTGACCTGTTCTTCTCATTGAGCCCACCCCCAAATTGTCCTTCTGTCCTTAATTTTGCTCCTGTGACTGAAGGGGAAATGCTAGGGGTTTCCAATTCTCCTAGAAATGAAAACTGCAGGAGGCAGGAACAGGGATGAATGGCAGTAGAGAAGGGCCAGGCAAAGCAGGTGGAATCTTTTGTGTTGCTATAAGCTGCAGCTGTGGGTGGAGTCAGAAGTGACAGGAGAGAAGGTCATGTGGGACAGAGGCAACCCCTCTGCTTTCTCCCTGTCCATGTCAAGTTTACTAAGCCCCAAATCTAGCATTTTGGAGCTTCTGAACATCAATGGGCTCCAACCTCAGCTCATCTGTTTCTAGAGCCCAGTAATCTTTTTGGCTGGGAAACATTCAAGTCCTATCATTTCCAGCAAATTTAATTTTTAATTTGCTGAGAAAGATTGAAGGCAAAAGAAGAAGGGGGCAGAGGAGGATGAAATGGTTAGATAGCACCACTGACTCAAAAGACATGAATTTGAACTCTGCAAGATAGAGTGGAGGACAGAGGAACCTGGTGAACTATAGTCCACCGGGCTGTAACGAATTCGATGTGACTTAGAGGCAGAACAACAATCCTTTTGGCTCTCTTGTTAGTTCTGAGTCTCCAGATTGACTTTCCCACATTTTCTCCATTTCCTTAAGCCTCTAATTCCACATATTTTTCACTCTCAGCACACGACTTGAACTCCTCTTTCCCAGAGGGATTAGGAATCGTTAGAGAGCTCTATTTTCTCCCATCAGTTCTGTAAACTGGGGACTTCCCTGGTGATCCAGTGGTTAAGAATCTGCCTTCCAATGCAGGGGACATGAGTTCAATCCCTGGTTGAGAAACTAAGATCCCACATGTTTCTGGGCAACTAAACCTGGGTGCTACTAGACAGCCAGTGTGTGGCAACTTACTGAGTCCAAGCCCTGAAGCAAGGGAAACCCCCTCACACCACAGTGAAGAGCCCACACGCTGCACTGAAGCCCCAGCACAGCCAAAATATTGATTAATTAGCTAATAACAAATAAAATTCTATAAATTGAACTGCATTGCTCTCTGACTTCTTCCTCTCTTCTTCCTGCTGCAGTGGAAGAGGGGTTCCCATTCCTGCCCCAGGCCAGTCTCTATGCTTTTAACTCATGCCTTTAACATTACTTGATGACATAATGCTTCCACTCCCAACATCCTTAATACCTTCTACGGTAGGTAAATATTCTGAGTCATTTGAAGCATCAACCCTAAGAAAATCGCCTCACCCAAGTCTTCCTCCAGATGCCACCCCAGCTCTTGTCTCCATCACAGGCAGAGTGAACAATCCTGGGACATGTCTTAAAAATTCAGACTTCTCCTTTCTCCTTTTTAAACCACAAGGAAGCTTCTTTTCAAACAAATCTGTTTCTAGATGTAGTTGAATGTGGGCACCTGACCCAACCAAAGGGTAGGAGTTCTACCTTCATTTGTTTGCATGTTAATCTGAGTATTATTCTATAATACAGCAGAAGAATTGATGCTTTTGAACTGTGGTGTTGGAGAAGACTCTTGAGAGTCCCTTGGACTGCAAGGAGATCTGACCAGTCCATTCTGAAGATCAACCCTGGGATTTCTTTGGAAGGAATGATGCTAAAACTGAAGCTCCAGTACTTTGGCCACCTTATGCGAAGAGTTGACTCATTGGAAAAGACCCTGATGCTGGGAGGGATTGGGGGCAGGAGGAGAAGGGGACGACCGAGGATGAGATGGCTGGATGGCATCATGGACTCAATGGATGTGGGTCTGGGTGAACTCCGGGAGTTGGTGATGGACAGGGAGGCCTGGCATGCTGCAGTTCATGGGGTCGCAAAGAGTCGGACACAACTGAGCTATTGAACTGAACTGAACGGCTATACCACAGTTGTTTTTCCTTTTCTTCCTTTTTTATAATTTATTTATTTGGTTTTGGTTGCACTGGGTCTTCGCTGTTGCCTGGGCTTTTCTCTGGTTGTGAGAGCAGGGTCTGCTCTCTAGCTGCAGTGCAGGGGCTTCTCAGTGTGGGGGCTTCTCTGTGGTGGAGCAGGGGCTCCAGGGTGCTCGGCCTTCAGCAGTTGCAGCTCATGGGCTCAGTCGTTGCAGCTCCTGGTCTCTGGAGCACAAGCTCAGTGGCATGTGGAATCGTCTCATCAGGGGTCAAACTTGTGTCTCCTGCATCGGCAGGCAGATTCTGTATCACTGAGCCACCAGGGAAGACCTTTGGTTTCTTTTTTTCTTTTGGTCACGCTGCACAGTATATGGGATCTTTGTTCCCCAACCAGTGATTGAACCCATGCCCCTTGCAGTGAAAGCAAGTAGTCTCAACCACAGGACCACCAGGAAAATCTGCATATACCACAGTTGTTGATCCATTCCCCTGTTGATGAACTTTTGGAAATTGGTCTATTATAAATCAAACTACAATGAACATTCTTGTACAAGTCTTTGGGAGACATTTGTTTTCATTTCTCTTGAATAAATACTGCAGAATGAAATGGCTGGGTCACGGAGTAGATGCGTGTTTAATTTCGTTAAAAACTGCTACACAACTCTCCAAAGAAATGATACCATTTTACAGTCCAAATGTATGAAATTCTATTTGCTTTATGTTCTCACCATCATTGGACACAGCCAGTGCTTGATTTTAGTCTTTTCAGAGAGCCTGAAATGCTTTCTCATTGTGGTTTTAATTTGAAATAATTTCCTGATGTCTAATGATGTTGAACACCTTCCTGAGCTTCTTGACCATTTGTATATCTTCTTTTCTGAAATATTGGCCACATATCTAACCCTGGAAGGCCATATAAGTGTGGCTTTAGAAGGATATGACAGTTTACCTACCATATAGTGGTGTATTCATGCTCAGTTGCTTCAGTCGTGTCTGATTCTTTGTGACCCCATGGAGCCCACCAGGCTCCTCTGTCCGTGGGATTCTCCAGGCAAGAATACTGGAATGGATTACCATGTCCTCCTCCAGAGGATCTTCCCAAACCAAGGATTGAACCTGAGTTCCTTATGTTTCTTATATTAGCAGGTGGGTTCTTTACCACTAGTGCTAACTGGGAAGCCCCAGCATACAGTGGATTAAACCTCAAGCAAGAAAAACATTCAGCAGCTCAAGCCAGGCATGAAAATATCTTGAGATTAAATTGAACTTTTTAGTAAAATGTGACAAAAGACTCCACTTCTGCCTTCCCCCCAGCTTCTGTTACCAAAGTGCCTTTGCCATGAGTGTTCAGGCAGCCTCTTCATTCCATAGGTTTTGAAGCCATGTAGTAGAGGCTTGGCTATTTCTCTTCTCCTCCCGTCTCACTAGGCAGGCTGCAGAGTCCCAGCGATAGCCCTTGCTTGCCCTGCCATATTTCCTTCCTGGAGGAAAGGAGGCTTTATTTGTTACTTCCTGTCCTATAAGCCAATTCTTGGCTATTGCTCCTGAAGCTTCATGGATAAATAAATGAGCAAATGAATAAATCAACAACCAGCTAACCCATCAGGATGTGAGGACAACCCCATCATAATAACTGGAATCTGTGGGAAGCATTGCAGTTTACAAGATGTTTTCACATATATAATTTATTTTTATCTTCAAAACAAAGTTATAGGGCATCATTATCATGCCTATTTTACAGATGAGGCCAACTAAGGCTCAGAGAGGTTAAAGGAATGACACATGATAATCAACCTTGGCTGTTCTTAAGGATGGAGCACTGTGGGGCTTCCCTGGTGGCTCAGGGGTAAAAACTCTGCGTGCCAACGTGGGAGACATGGGTTCATGTCCTGTGCTGGGAAGACCCCACATGCCATGGAGCAACTAAGCCAGTGAGCCACAACTATTGCGCCTGTGCTCCAGAGCCTGGGAGCTGCAACTGCTGAAGCCTGCTCTAGAATCCACACTCCACCACAAGAAAAGCCACTGTAATGAAAAGCCCATGCACTACAACAAAGAGTAGCTCCAGATCTCTGAAACTAGTGAAAAGCCCATATAGCAACAAAGACCCAGCACAGCCAAAAATAAATAAATAAATAAAATTATTTAAAAAACCAACAAAGAATGGAGGACCATGGCTGGCATTCACAAACGGCAGTACGGTGGAATCAAACCCGTGTCTATAACTACAGACCAATTCTGGGAGAGAGGTGAGCGGAGATGAAGAGGGAGAGGGAACCAGGGGAGCTTGCGATGCTGGCCTGCTTAACTCCCAAGGATGCGACATGGCTCTTTCTTTCCCGGGTGTGATTTGAGGACTCCCTCGAGGAACGCCCACCAATACTGACTTCTGGACACACACAGTGCTTTATATCCCAGCATCATTCATCTCCTTCTCCTAACTAGGAGGACATACTCCTTAAGCTTTTCCCTTGAAGGTCTCTCAATGGCAGAGGCACACTGAGGCCACCCTGAGGGAGAGAGTATCTGAGCAGAGTCACAAGAAGGAGCAGAAAGAAAAAGATTTTTAATGTGATGCTCCATCTTAAACATTCATAAAGGTTGCACATTTTTCTCCACAATAAAGGTGTGTATTTTTAAATGTATGTGCTTTACTATAAAAATAATACCCCCTTTGCAATGATGTGTGTCACCTCTATGCTCTGGTGTCCTCTAGCACAGTAGTTCCCAACCTTTGGCACCAAGGATGGGTTTCATGGAAGACATTTTTTCCCAAGGACTAGGATGGGGTGGGGGCTATGGATGGACTTCAGGATGATTCAAGTGCACTACATTTATTATGCACTTTATTTCTATTACTATTATATCAGCTCCATCTTAGATCATCAGGCATTAGAGGCTAGAGGTGGGGGACCCACCTCAGACTGGGTCATTTTTCATTTTGAGAAAACAAAATTTAGGTATTAAGAGCCCTGGTTAAAAATTAACTTGTACCTGAAAATGCTATGACTATATACTTTCTGTCATAATGACTACAATTCTATTATCAGATTAGCCCAAGGAGAAGGAGGAAACTGGGGTCAGGAAGGAGAGAGCCAGCAGGAAAGAAAATTGGAAACCTCAGTGGACTTGCTCAAGGCCTTTGACTCTTGTCTCAGACCTGGACATCACAGTGACAGACACTATAACAGACTGCGGCCTCCATTGAGCCCCAGACTATGAGAGGCAGTGACCAGAACCTGGATCGAAGTCTCCTGACAATTATGATTTTTTAAAAGAGAAGCTTGATTTTTCAATTTACTGTATTTGTCAGCTGTTTACATTATTTGGAAATTCTGAGCCACTCGACACATGCAGTTTAAAAACCTCATTAGCAGTGCTCATACCTGCTCTGAGTCACCCAGCCTGACAGGGAAATCCATAATTATGGCTGAGACTAACAAGGAAGCCAGCAAATGACACTTCTTTTCATATTGTTCTTGTCCATATGAAAATGGTTGATGAACAGGGTCTTAAATTTAAATTCTGGATTTATATATGATAAAGGTCTTCGTGTGTGTGTGCTCAGTTGCTTGTTCGTGTCTGACTCTTTGTGACTCTATGGACTAGCCTGCCAGGCTCCTCTGTCCATGGAATTTTCCAAGAAAGAATACTGGAGTAGATTGCCATTTCTTCCTCCAGGGGATCTTCCTGACCCAGGGGTTGAACCCTTGTCTCCTCCATTGGCAGGCAGATTCTTTACCATTGCAACACCTTCTACTATTGACTAATTGCAAGGTAGAGAGGAAAATCAGAGAAAACTCACTTTGAAAGCCACCTTAAACACAGGATGAGTTGCATGGCACTTGTCATTTTGATGAGAACAGAAATGCAGTCCAAGTTTCCATACATTTCTCCTCAGTTCAGTTCATCTCACTCGCTCAGCCACTCAGTCGTGTCCAACTCTTTGCGACCCCATGGACTGCACCATGTCAGGCTTCCCTGTCCATCACCCATTCCCTGAGCTTGCTCAAACTCACATCCATCGAATTGGTGATGCCATCCAACCATCTCATCCTCTGTCATCCCCTTCTATCTTTCCCAGCATCAAGGTCTTTCCTGAGAGTCAGTTCTTCGCATCAGGTGGCAAAGTACTGGAGTTTCAGCTTCAGCATCAGTCCTTCCAATGAATATTCAGGACTAATTTCCTTTAGGATGGACTGGTTGGATCTCAGTGCAGTCCAAGGAACTCTCAAAAGTCTTCTCCAACACCACAGTTCAAAAGCATCAATTCTTTGGCGCTCAGCTTTCTTTATAGTCCAACTCTCACATCTATACATGACTACTGGAAAAACCATAGCCTTGACTAGAAGATCTTTGTTGGCAAAGTAATGTCTCTGCTTTTTAAAATGCCGTCTAGGTTGGTCATAACTTTTCTTCCAAGGAGTAAGCGTCTTTTAATTTCATGTCTGCAGTCACCATCTGCAGTGATTTTGGAGCCCAAGAAAATAAAGTCTCTCACTGTTTCCATTGTTTCCCCATCTATTTGTCATGAAGTTATAGGACTGGATGCCATGATCTTAGTCTTCTGAATGTTGAGTGTTAAGCCAGCTTTTTCACTCTCTTCTTTCACTTTCATCAAGAGGCTTTTTAGTTCTTCTTCTCTTTCTGACATAAGAGTGGTACCATTTGCATATCTGAGGTTATTGCTATTTCTCCTGGCAATCTTGATTCCAGCTTGTGCTTCATCCAGTCTGGCATTTCTCATGATGTACTCTGCATAGAAGTTAAATAAGCAGGGTGACAATATACAGCCTTGACGTACTCCTTTTCCTATTTGGAACCAGTCTGTTGTTCCATGTCCAGTTCTAACTGTTGCTTCTTAACCTGCATACAGATTTCTCAGGAGGCAGGTCAGGTGGTCTGGTATTCCCATCTCTTTAAGAAATTTCCAGTTTGTTGTGATCCACACAGTCAAAGGCCCACAAGATGGCAGAGTAAAAGGATGTGTGCTTATCTTCTCCTGCAAGAACTGCAAAATTACAACTCACTTTCTCCTCAACTTCCCATGTTTATTCCCTCTTCTAGATCCAGACTCACTTGACTTACCAACTCCAGAAGATGGTGCGAGCCAGAGGAGATCTCATTGATCATCTGATCTCATCCAACTTTTTGACTCTATAAATGGGAAAGTAGAGTCTCCACTGTTGGCTACCCTCAGTTGGTTAGTGGAGTATCGGAGACTGGGAGCTGGGTCTCTAGACGTCCAGGCTGGGGATCTTTCTGCCAGAGGCTACCAGAGAATTGCTACCTTGTGAAGTTTGAGAGGCAGACAACTGATTGGAAGAGGCATGAAGTCAGGGGACTGGTCATTGAGTTCCATTTGCACAGCAGGACATTGCATGCATGTAGAGTGTATTTTTATTTTGGAAAGCCTGGGGACTGAGGGAGATTATAGCAGGTGACAAGGTCCCTGCAAGCCCCTTCTGGCAGTATGAACACGACTCATGTGCAGAGCCATTTTTGGCATCCCTAGGAAGAGATGGAGAATCATTCAGTAAATTCAGTAAATTCCTTTCAAAATATCAAAAATTACTAAGATCATCCAAAAGTTACTAAGAAGCTCCAATACTTTGGTCACTTGATGTGAAGAGCTGACTCATTGAAAAAGACTCTGATGCTGGGAAAGATTGAGGGAGGAGAAGGGGACGACAGAGGATGAGATAGTTGGATGGCATCACTGACTCAATGGACATGAGTTTGGGCAGATTCCTGGAGATAGCGGAGGACAGGGAAGCCTGGCGTGCTGCAGTTCACAGGGTCACAGAGTCGGACACGACTGAGCAACTGAACAACGACTAAGATCCTCATATGATAGCACTTGGATTTAATCATTCACTGGGTCAGTAGATTGCAATGGTAAGAATTAGGCTTTAGGACTTCCCTGGTGGTACAGTGAATAAGAACTGGCCTGCCAGTGCCGAGTACACGGGTTTGATCCCTGGTCTGGAAAGATTTCACATGCTGCAGAGCAGCTAAGCCCGTGTGCCACAACTACTGAAGCTTGTGCTCCTAAAGCCTGTGCTCTGCAACAAGAGGAGCCCCAACAATGAGAAGCCCGTGCCCCACAACAGAGAGTAGCCCCCACTTGCCACAACTAGAGACAGCCTGTGCAGCAGTGAAGACCTAGCACAACCAAAAATAAATAAATGAATGAATTAAAAAAGAATTAGGTTTTAGGGAATGTAAATTGGTTCAGCTGCTATGGGAAACAGTATGGAGGTTCCTCAAAAAACTAGAAATAGAGTTGCCATATGATCCAGCAATTCCACTTCTGGGGATATAGCCAGAGAAAACTATCATTTGAAAAGATACATGCACCCCAGTGTTCACAGTAACACTATTTACAATAGCCTGACATGTAGACAACCTAAATGGCCATTGACAGATGAATGGAAAAGAAGATGTGGTACATACGTACAATGGAATACTACTCAGCCACAAAAAGAATGAAATAATGCCATGTGCAGAAACACAGATGAACCTAGAGACTATCAAAGGAAGTGAAGTCAGATGGAGAAAGACAAACCATCATATATCACTTATGGATAGAATCTAAAACATGACACAGGGAATTCCCTGGTGGTCCGGAGGTTAGCATTCCAAGCTTTCACTTCTAAGGGTGTGGGTCCAATCCCTGGTTGGGGAACTAAGATCCCACACTCTCTGCAGCCAAAAGTAATAAAAATAATAAAATAAATGATACAAATTTATCTATGAAACAGAAACAGACTTCACAGACATAGAAAGCAAACTTGTGGTTGCCAAGCAGGCAGTAGGGAGTTTGGGGTTAGCAGATACAAACTATTATATGTAAAATGGGTAAATAACAAGGTCCTACTGTATGGAACAAGGGATTATATTCAGTATCCTGTGATAAACCGTAATGGAAAAGAATATGAAAAAGAATGTATATATGTATAACAGAATCATTTTGCTATATGGCAGAATTAACATGACAGTGTAAATCAACTATGCTTCAATAAAATAATTTTTTAAAAAAAGAGTTAGGCTTTAGAGTGCCACCAGTCTGGGTTCAGGCCTAGGCTGTACCCCTTACTACTATTCTGCTAGGCTTGCTGTACAAGCTCAATGCATGTTAGCTGCAGTTGCTGTTGACGGAGAAGAGGTACAGTGACAAGTGGACACTGAGGATACAGTTGACTCATACTCATCTGTATTTAAAAAGTAGAACAGCATCCACTTGAATGACTGGTAAATATCTGTGACTGGAATTATTTACTCAGACCATAGATAATGCTTTGTGTGCAAACTGGTTGATTTGAGCCTGTTAGGGTGAACCATTCTCTGGGGTCTTTGGACCATGGTGCCAGTACCTCTGATGCAGTATAAGAACGTGGATTTTGGAATTTTACATCCTGGGTTCATATCCGAGCTTTGCCATGTCCTACATGTGTAACCTTTGATAAGTTGCTTAACTTCTCTGAGTCTCATTTTCCTCATCTCTAAAATAAAGAATAATACCTATCTCACAAAGTCGTTGGGAGGATCAAACGATACAATGTCCACAGCAACCTAAGAGACTGCTACTGCTGCTGCTGCTAAGTCGCTTCAGTCCTAATGGACAACGGGTGTCAAATAAATGCTCATTTGTGTCTTATAACTTGGGCAAAGCTTCGTAATCCACATGAGTTTGAAAGCCGTTTTTTAAACTTCAGAGGGCTTGGACATTAAGACCTTCATACCTGGAAGGACTGGAGGCCCCTTCTCTGAAAACAGGGAGAAGAATAAACTCAGCTCCACATTCAACAGTCCTTTCTGTGTTTTATGATTTCTTTTATTCTCTAGAGACAGCTTCCGTCTCTACCCAGTATCTCTTACCTTCTTCACTTGTTCTTCTCCTTTTCTTAATCTTTCTGCTTACTCCTAGCTGGTAAGCCCCACAGAAGCCCTGGCACTGGGAAGGCTATGAGCTGGTGCCACGGTCACTGGTGGTAGGCCACGCACTCCCAAGGGCCATCTGGGAGCAGCTGGACCTATGCCAAACCACTTTGTAAAGAGTGGCCCTGACCGCGATGTTGACAGCAGTGCTGGAGCAGGGCCTGCACGAGTCATTTTCCTGATGGCTGAGGCAGGAGCATCATCAGTCAGGACAGCCCCACCCTTCTTCCTTGGAATGCAAGGCTGGAGGCCGTGTGAAGGGCAGACTATTCTACAAACCAGAGATGGATCCGGGCAGTAGCTAGTGCAGTGGGCTGAACAGAGATCAGCTTTTCCCAGGAGGTGTGGTTGCTCACTCCCAGGGAGCCTGGAAGATGCTAGACTCAGGGCCTCTGTCTTCCCTGTCTCCTGCCCAGTCTCCCTCACACCTCTGTTCACCTGGGGGATGAATGAAAGAATGTGTACAGTCTTAGAAACTTCTCACACTGGTGGCAAGACCGTGTCAGACTCTCCTCCCCTCTGTGAAGTACTTTGCCCAGGACTTCCCTGGTGGTCCATTGGCTAAGAATCTGCCTTCCAAGGCAGGGGATGTGGGTTCCATCCCTGGTCAGGGAACTAAGATCCCACAAACCATGGGGCAACTAAGTCCCTGTACCAAAACTAAAGAGAGGCCTGAGTGCCACAGCAAAGACCCATTGCAGACACATGCCAAAAAAGAACATCCCTTCCAATTCCTGTTTCTGGAGCTGCACAATGGGCTCCCTCTCTTCCTACAAATCAGTATGAAAAGAGTCCAGCCTCGAAGAAATGTTCATCCCTGGTCAAATTTTGTTTTCACATTGCTTCAAAAGTTTGGGAAACCAGTAGCCATGTTTCTAGTCCCTGGCTTTTCACTGACATCTCAAGAGCAGGCAGACACTCTTAGATATGCTTGTCAGGCAGAATTGGAGCAAAGAGCCAAAAGGACCGTGTGACCGCGGAATGAAGAACAAAGAGCAGGAGGCTTAGCATTTCAGGGAAACAATCCAGGAGTGGCAGCTGCTAGTATTTCCTACTTATTTATCTTTTTAAGGCTAATTATCTGCTTCTTGTTCTCACATTCAGAAGATATTTGCCTAGCACAACTTTAGAAACCCAGAAACAGTCCACCAAATATATACCTCCAGTACAACTTGAGGGTTCATTAGATTAATTGATTAATAGTGGTTAATATATGCTTTTAAGTCCTTTTATTAAAAGGGCCACCTAAGCCCCAAGTACCATTATAATCGGGCCTAATGAGGTCAGTGGTTTATAGAGAGGGCTTTAAAGCATATATAAAGCTCCTCCCAGATCGGAGGTACAGGATGAAGGTGAGAGAGGCAGGCAAGTATGCATGCCGGTGTTTAAAATCTCCACAGCACAAGAGCTTCACTGAAGGCAGTGGATTGAAACCAGGAGGATGGAAATTTGCTAATGGATTTTCGAACTTAAGCCAACCTGTTATAGGACCAAGGCCACCACTGTGTAAAGTCCTGACGGTTGCTGCTGAGTTCAGAAGACCTTCTCAAAGAGAGACAAGAGATTTTCCTCTACAAAGTCCCAAACCAGGTTAGTCCTAGCTTTATTGTGTTCTTTTGTTTTTTAATTGGAGTATAATTGCTTTACAATCTTGTGTTAGTTTCTGCTGTACAGTGAAGTATATCAGCTATAAGTATATATATATCCCCTCCCTATTAAGCCTCCCTCCCCAACTACCCCCACCCCTATCCCACTCCTGTAGGTCACAGAGCGCCAGTGACCTCCCTGTGCTATATAGCAGGTTTCCACTAGCTATCTGTGTTACGCATGGCAGTGTATATATGTCAATCCTAATCTCCCAATGTAGCCAGTATGGAGAACAGTTTGGAGTCCTAGCCTTGTTATATCTTGTAAAACGCATAAGCTGCTTTTTGAATGAAGCCAAGAATAGAGCCTGTGGAGGAAGAAATGGAGCACAGCAAACCTCTTCTGAGTCATGATGTCAAAGGTTCCTCTTATCAAGAGTGGTTTCTCTTGATTTTCTCAGGAGACTAGTACAAGAATAGGAACAAAATTGTGGTGTGAACTTGTTTGGAGATGGATGGGAGTGTGTGTGTAGGTAACATACGTAAGTAGTTGTTCATAGACTCCTGTGATGATCAAGAGGGGTGGAACAGGAAGGTGGGAAGGAGGCTGAAGAGGGAAGGGGATATATGTATACCTATGCAGATGGTGACTGCAGCCTTGGAAGAAAAGTTATGACCAACCTAGACAGCATATTAAAGAGCAGAGACATTACTTTGCCAACAAAGGTCCGTCTAGTCAAGGCTATGGTTTTCCAGTAGTCATGTATGGATGTGAGAGTTGGACTATAAAGAAAGTTGAACACCAAAGAATTGATGCTTTTGAACTGTGGTGTTGGAGAAGACTCTTGAGAGTCCCTTGGACTGCATGGAGATCCAACCAGTCCATCCTAAAGGAATCAGTCCTGAATATTCATTGGAAGGACTGATGCTGAAGCTAAAACCCCAATACTTTGGCACCTGATGCAAAGAACCAACTCATTTGAAAAGACCCTGATTCTGGGAGAGATTGAAGGTGGGAGGAGAAGGGGATGACAGAGGATGAGATGGTTGGATGGCATCACGGACTCAATGGACATGAGTTTGAGTAAGCTCTGGGAGTTGTTGATGGACAGGGAGGCCTGGCATGCTGCAGTCCACGGAGTCACAGAGTCGGACATGACTAAGCGACTGAACTGAACTGACCTGATGACTGATTTGGGCTTCCTTGGTGTTCAGAGGTCAAGAACCTACCTACCAAAGCAGGAGAAGTAGGTTAGATCTCTGAGTCAGGAAGATCCCTTGGAAGAGGAAATGGCAACCCTCTCTAGTATTCTTGCCTGGGAAATCCCACAGACAGAGGAGCCTGGTGGGGCTACAATCCATGGGGCTGCAAGAGTTGGACATGTCTTAGCAAATAAACAGCAACAACATGATTGATTCAGGCCACTGTATAGCAGAAACCAAAACAACATTGTAAAGCAATTATACCCCAATTTAAAAATAAATTTAAGAAAGATGTTCATGGGCTCATGTCAGGATAAAATCTGGTTAAAATGAGTTGGGAGTTGGTGCTTAGGATAAAGAGTGATCCAATGAACTGAGTCTATGAGAATAATATCTTGGACACACAAAAAAAGGGCACTGAATTGAAAAGAAACTTTTTTAAGAAAATCAAAACTAGTTTCTTTAGGAAACTTTCAAGTTTTAAAATTAACCAATTTCTCTTTTGAATCAACACAGGTGCTGTAGGATACGAGTCACTGCCTACCATGCTATCTTTTGCCCTGTTTGGGGGCCTTTTTGTCCTCATTGGTAAGTCCTTGATTGACATTTAGCACTGTTGGCAAGGTGTCCATAAAAACATCTAGCCCCATTCAGCCCAGTCATAAATCAGAAATGGTAGTGATTATATGTCATGGGGTTGGGGGTGGGCTATCCTGACAGGCCCAACCATGAATAAGCTGCTTATTTCTATAATTAAGAGTGTTTTCTTGCCAACAAGTAGAGGTGTTATCAGTGGGAAATTCTGGAACAGTGCTTTGTGAGGCAAGACATAGGAAGAGAAAACTGTCAATTCCAGACAGTAAATAAGAGTTATATGAGTAAATAGAAAAAAATTCTAGTCTGGGAGGAGTTTAAAAGAAACAGTTCACATTCAGTCAGTATGATGTGCCTAAAAAGGCATTTGGGGAGATACATGCCAGTGGAAGTGCATCCCAGGTGGCACTAGTGGTAGAGAACCCGCCTGCCGATGCAGGGGACGAGAGATGCAGGTTCCATCCCTGGGTGGGGAAGACCCTCAGAGGAGGGCATGGCAGTCCACTGCAGTGCTCTGGCCTGGAGAACCCCATGCACAGAGGAGCCTGGCAGGCGACAGCCCATAGGGTTGCAAAGAGGCGGAGATAACTTAAATGACTTAGCATGCATGCATAGAGTTTTTGTTTTTCATTTTTTAGAATGTCTTTTTCTCTATTTTATGTAATTTATTTTATTATAGAAATATTCATAAGACCAAAATAGATTTCAAGAGTGGAGTAGGGAGGTCAGTTAAGAGGCTGAACATTAAACCAGACCAGCCACGATGCTGGTTTGGCTATGGTGGTAGCAGATGTGATGAGAAGTGGTCAGATTCTGGATGTATGTTTTCTGTCTGCACCCTCACTCTCAAACCCCATGCTTCAATTTTTTAATTAATTAATTTATTTTAATTGGAGGCCAATTACTTTACAACCCATGCTTCAATTTTACATGTGATCTGTGTCATGGGACTCTGTCCATTCATTCACTCATATGTATTTCACACACACCCTGTAGGCACGAACACTGTCAAACACCAAGGGCCAAGAGGGGAGTCAAGGTGATGCTCCTGCTCTCTGCCTCACATGGGAATCCACCCAGCTTAAAGAAATGCAAGGGCTTTGCTGGGTTATGCTGCTTCTATAATCTAGATAGGCTTTCTCAGCATCCCGAGCTTACTTGACGGTTTCACTCTCTGCCCTTTTGGTTCATTTTTTAATTCCTTTTTGCCTGTTTGTATATGGGAGAGAGAAGATTATGCCTGCATTTTTTATTTGTTCTGATGAGTTTTGCTTTTTAAAAATGACATACTTGTGAATAGTTAATCTTTAGAGTTGCTTTGCTTTCCTTTGAAGATAAATATTACCTAACCTATCTGTCTACGAATGCAGGAGACATGGGTTCAATCCCTGGATTGGAAAGATCCCCTGGAAAAGGAAATGGCAATCTGCTCCAGTATTCTTGCTGGGGAAATCCCATTGAGAGAGGAGCCTGGTAGGCTACAGTCCATGGGATCACAAAAGAGCCAGGCATGATTTAGCGACTAAACATTTGCAAGGAAGAGTTCCACTGACTTTGTGCCTAATTCTAAGAAAGTCTCTAGAATTTATACTGTCTAGTTAATCAGAACTGATCTATGGGAAAAAGGTAAAATCCACCTCTCTAGTTAAAAACACCATTCACAACAGTAAGTGAAACATGTTTTCAGAGCAAATGTTTTAACAAATATAATTTGTGGTCTTAGGGCACAATCCAGCCATCCTAACAACTACTAGAAGAGACTTTTCAACTTATAGACAAGCTTCTTATCTCCTTCAGTAAATAGAAACTCACTTCATAATAACAAAATAAAAAATAAGACTAGATTTAACTTAAATTTCATGGTAAGTTAAATTTTATTTCCAATTTTCTTAATTAGACTTAGATAGAAACTCAACTTCACAGAAAAATGATATCAAATTACTATTTTAAGTGAATGATACCCTTCTTTCTTTAAGCGAATGATACTCTTCTTTCTTATCTTCCTAAACAAATCCGTTATGAATTCAGATGTTTAGATTTCCAGAAGCACTTGTGTCAGAGGTGTCTTAAAAATTTTCTCCAAGTTTTTACTTAAAATTCTACTGGCAGTTTTCATTCTGACGAAGATTGCAGCAAATGTTTTTGAGACCTGTAAGAACTGACTGTCATAATACTTTGAACAAAGTTTAGAATTAAGGGTAGTATTCCATTTTTTTAAGGTTGGCTAGAGTGGAAAGAGGGAATCTTCTCTTCTGTCTAGTGAGCCATTCTAGGGTCTTGGAGAGGGGTTTGGGAGGATTAAGACTATGGCTTTGCCATTGGTTTAGTAATACTCATAAGAGCAACTCGAGCAGTATTTCCTCAAAGGTTTCATGCGAATTATCATTCTGCCCTACAGGCACTTCTAGGGGCTCACACTCCTTCACTCACACAATGAGTCCTCGCCTGCACTTCCGCCTGTACCATGGCTGCTACGGTGACATCATGACCATAGAGACCCCCGGTGTCCCCTGTGATAATACCAGGATGATTGCCTGCGGTGAGTGTAAGGTCATGCAAGCGGCTAGCTAGCCTCCTTTCATCATTTTCAGATTCTTTCTTAGGAAGTAGCTTAATTTTGAGAAGTTCATTTTTATAGCTGCATTATCAAAGTTAAAAACTAGAGGAAAACAGAATCCCGACCCATCTAACAAACTTCTTCTGTTTTCCCTTCATCCTTTCCAAACCTGACCCAGATGTGTTTACTTCTACATAGTAAAGCATCTGTTTTGAAGGCTCTGTTTTCCATCTGTTGCTGGATTTGCTTCATGTTACAACATGAGCATCTTGGGCAAGGCTCCCTGTATGTCCTCTCCTGGTCTTCTGTTCCAAAGACTCTTCATGTTGTCTCAGTATTAGCATGTCAGAGTTTGAAGCAACTGCAAGGTCAGTCTAATCCTACCTTCCCAATTTACAGATCAGACAACTGAGGCTTAGTAAGGAGGAAAGACTTCCCAAGGTTCCAGGGCTAGGTAGCAGCAGAACCAGACTCAAACTTAGGTTGGCTAACTTCATGTCCAAGACTTTCCCTCTTGCACCAAATGTGGCTGAAAACAGAAGAACAATAAAGAAAGTGGAAGTGGTATCCATCTGGGCTATGGACCTTTCTGGGTTTATGCAATCAGAGATCGAAAATGTCCTAAAATGGTTGTCCCAAGCTTGAGGGGCTACAGTCAGGAGCTGTGGCTTACCTATTGAACTGAAAAAAGTTCTCTTATGAAGTGGAGAACACCGTTTATTTTCTATTGATGCAGGCATCCGTGGTTCTGAGATGTTTGCTGAGATGGATTTGAAGGCCTTACAGTCTTACCAAATTCTGATCAAAGAAATTGGACTGAGGCACTGCGTGGACCCTGCTCTCATTGCAGCCATCATCTCTAGAGAAAGCCATGGTGGAACCATCCTACTGGATGGCTGGGACCACACAGGACTTAAATTTGGCCTGATGCAGGTACTCAACCAGAAGCTTTTCATCAGCCCCACTCTATCCCTCCTGATAGATTGTTTGCATCTGTTTGCATTTATCCTAGGCTTTAAAACACTGGTATTTGCATGGTTTTTGCTGGTAATTCTGTAACATGTCAAGATATACCAGTTATTTGATATCTTTTTTAAAAAGTATCTTACAGGTGTTATAACTACAATTTGCAATGAATACTATGCAATATACTTACATGGAGAAAATCTTATTTAAAAAAAGGGCACTATTACCAGTATCCCCCTGAGGTTCATGAAATAGTAAATTTCATCCATGTAGATCAAAGCATTATAATGAAGTCCTACTTGAACCAAATTGTTCATTAGGCAGTTTGAAGGAAGGGAGCTCAAACTTTCAGAATATTTGCTTCCAGGCTTTTATTATTTATTTATTTTAAAATTCATATTTAATTATTTTTTGGCTGTGTCACACAGCTTGTAGGATCTTTGTTCCCTGACCAGGGATTGAACCTGGGCCCTGGAAGTGAAGTCACCAAATCCCAACCACTGGATCACCAGGGAATTCCACCAGGCTTTATTTTGAATGGTCTGAGAAACTCAGACTTCCAGTCTCTCCACTTAGAAAAAAGATATTTTTGACTGCAAATATCTAGACTTTGGGTGCTCATTATTTGTTTTAAAACAACTTTTTCCTTTATTTATTTGTTAATATTTGAGTGCTTCACTAAAACTATGCCACACCCAGTTCTCCCAAATCTTACTTTGTTTTTCAGACTCTCTTTCCTGTGAAAAAAGGACATTTAGAATTGATTCTGTGGAAGCAGAGAAAAGGGGCAAGGCGATGCCCATGACCTTGAACATAAGGAGTAGAAATTAGGACAACAGAAACCTGTCTTGTTTCATTCAGATGCTGACATTCTTATCTGAATTTTCTAGCTTGATAAAAACATTCATCATCCTGTTGGTACCTGGGATGGCAAAGAACACCTTTTGCAGGCTGTTGGGATTCTCACAGACAGAATTAAGGCAATCCAGAAAAAATTCCCCAGCTGGAGTGTGGCTCAGCACCTCAAAGGTAGGCCAGATGTGTAGTGCTTTGTTTAGAAGAGCAGTGAGTGAGGGAGCCCTGAAGGCCGGGTGTGCCCTGGGTATTTCTTGGCCTATGCCCACCAGGGCAGCACTGGACCTGGGAGGAGCCTGAACGCTCTCTGAAGCACTGAGCTCCCTGCAGTGGTCTTCTTTTCTGCTTCCATCACCCTTCTGCCAGACTTCGGGGTTCCTTTTACATCTCTCCTTGGTTCTCCTTTTTTAAAAACATTTACTTATTTATGTCTGCACTGGGTCTTCGCTGCTGCATGCAGGATTTTCTGTAGTTGTGGCAGCTGGAGGCTACTCTCTAGTTGCCGTGCACAGGCTTCTCACTGTGGAGGCGTGGTGGCGTGGGCTCCAGGTGCGGGCTTCAGCAGCTGCAGCGCACGGGCTCGGTAGTTGCGGCTCGGGAGCTCCAGGGCACGGGCTCGGTAGTCACCGCTCGGGAGCTCCAGGGCACGGGCTCGGTAGTTGTGGTTCACAGGCTTAGTTGCCCCCATGGCATGTGGGGTCTTCCAGGACCAGGGATCAAACCCATGTCCCTTGGCTTGGCAGGGGATTTCTAACCACTGAACCACCAGGGAAGACTTCTCATTGGTCCTTGAGCCAATCATTGGTCCTTGAGTGATGCCCTGAGAGAGAGTTAGTGGGATCTTTAAAAGAATATGTTTGCCTTTCTCTGATGGGTTTTTTTCCCCTGGTGCAAGAAACTGTTGCCCACTTTTGAATTGTTGGAATGAATGTTCACCCTGTGAGCATCCTCGGTGACAGCAAGGCTTTAAGTACTACGATGTGTCCAGGGAAAGGTGCCTTCTAAGCTGATCACAGACCACCTCAGGTTCAGCATCTCCCAGACTGAATCAACTCACTTTGCCTGCTTGCTCAGTTGTACCTGACTCCTTTCAACCCCACAGACTGTAGCCCACCAGGCTCCTCTGTCCATGCACTTTCCCAGGCAGGAATACTGGAAAGGGTTGCCATTTCCTTCTCCAGGGAATCTTCCCAACTCAGGGATCCCACATGTCTTGCATCTCCTGCATTGGCAGGTGGGTTCTTTACCAGCTGAGCCACGGGGAGGTGAATTAACTCCCTAGCCTCCCATTATACATTTGCTTTTTCTTGGTATTTTCTGTCTCTGTGGAAGGCACCATAATATATCCAGTCATCCTGGCCTGAACAACCAATTGTTTTCTGAGGTTCCCTGGTTCCTTCTTTTACATTCAACCACACCTCCTACGGACCCATCATATGCAAGTACCTCTCTCCTTCCACACTTTACAGCCTGATTTTTGAATAAACAGTTTCTAGGCACCATAATATACCCAGTCATCCTGGCCAGAACAACCCGATTGTTTTCTGAGGTTTCCTGGTTCCTTCTCCTTTTACATTCAACCACACCTCCTATGGACCCATCATATGCAAGTACCTCTCTCCTTCCACACTTTATAGCCTGATTTTTGAATAAACAGTTTCTATATTCTATTTCAAGGTCCTAGGAGGCCGGGATCAGGACCAGGGGTCTTTTTCTCTAGACATCCAAGCAGAGCACGGTTATGTTAAACACATGGAACTACTGAAGATTAACCTTCTGGGGTATATAACACACACATGCATACTGCACGCATATCCCTACAAAGAAATGAGGAGTATGTCTCGGGCATCACTGTGCAGTGTGCAAGTCATTGTGGCACCCATCCTGGTACACAGCCGTTACTTAAAAACATTTATTGAATGAATGAGTGAGTGATAAATGAGTTATTGAACGACTGAGACAATGTTACAAGTATTCTCAGAGTCAAGATTGGTAAAGAAATGAGAAGCAAATCTGACTTTTGCAGCAAGAAAACAAAAGCCTCTAGAAAAAGAGAGACAGAAGGAAAGCAATCTGGAATTTTCTCAGTGACTCTTGACGAAGTAGATCCTCTGAGGAGGGGAGGAAGAGGGAAAGATCTGGGACTGTGCTTTTGGAGGTTTGCTCATAGCTTACTTCTGTTGAAAGTTAATTTTTCAACCTGAACCTCTGGTTTCATTTCAGGTGGTCTCTCAGCCTTCAAGTCAGGAACTGAAGCCATTGCCACCTCCGCAGACATACAGGCTGACTATGTCAATGATGTTTTAGCCCGAGCTAAGTTCTATAAGAAACATGGCTTCTAGATGAAGCTCCACGGATGGGCCAGGTTGGTAGGTGTTCATATGGCCCCTCTTTGAGGATTTGATAAGGTTGTGTTGTACCCAATGCTGGCAAAAAATGGTTGCACTTAAGACAAAAAATTCATTTCCTACTCTTCTTAATGCAAATAAGCATAAAAAAAAGGAAAATCCATCCAGTTCACATTATGTTTCCTGTGAGATATATATAGATACGTACATAATTACTGTGCAGTAAAAGTGAATATCACAGTAAATGATGTATTCTTACCATATTCTTAGGAATAAGTCTACCTATTCCAGCAGGGCCTCATTTTAGCCCACAATTTTTCTTTTCTTGACTACACCACACGGCATGTGGGATCTTAGTTCCCTGACCAGGGATCGAACCTGTGCCCCCTGCAGTAGAAGCACAGAGTCTTAACCACTGCACCACCAGGAAGTCCTAGTTCGTGATTTCAATGCCCACATACTCCCTGTCTTACCAGAATTACTGATAAGAAGAGAGCCTGACCTGAGCCTTGGACCTCCTCCCAGCATCTGCTCAAGCCCCTGGAGCTCTGCTTGTGAGGGATGCCTGACTCATAAGCCAACTTGGGAGATGATGGAGAAACCGTCAATTCCCAGGGTGGAATTTGAGCTCCCTGGGCACCTGAGAGCCAACCTCAGCAAAGCTAATCCTCCTCAAGGACCGCATCCCTCAGGCCCACTCCTGCCTCCTATGTCTTCTTCCTCTTCCTTGATGAAGATCCAGGGACTGGCTTCTCTTCTTCCCTTTTTTGTCAGTAGTTGCTGCCACATGCTCTTTCAAGGGGTCCATTCTCCACAAAATGTGGCTGAAGATAAGCATACTGGGCCTGAATTTGTTATGGTTCTTTAGGTGCAAGTAAAAGCCAATCCTTGAAATTTTAAGCAATAAAAGGAAGTTACTGAAAGGCTATCAAAAGGCTCACAGAGCCAATGGAAGATCAAGGACAAGAAGAGAAACCGGGCAACTCTGGACTCTGGGTAGCAGGAACCAGTTGACCATGCTTTGAAGCACCCTACTGCGTTAACCAACTAGTGCTCTCACTGCATAAAGGAACTCCACTGCCTTTTCCTCCCATCCGCTCACCATTCTGCTTCACTTTTATCATCCCAGGGGAGAGAGTCTGATGGACTATCTTGGATCATACACATACCTACGGGCTGGCTGCTTTGCTTTTTGGTCTTGCCCAGACCACCTACCATGGGGAAGAGACATTCCTCCTGAAACCTCAGGTAGAGTGCGGCTTTTACTTCCATACTTAGGAGAAAACGCCAGTAACATGTTGGATTGTAAAGTTCTCAAAGTCCCTGCTGATGTGGTCCCTGCTGGGCCTTTAGCTTCCTTCAGAGATGTTTGATGAATGTTTCTATGCATAACTTCTTTTTCTAAGGAGGAATCAAAATCATACCCACCTGACTTCCCTGGTCCAGTGGATAAGAATCTGCCTATCAACATAGGGGACAGGGGTTCGATCCCTGGTCTGGGAAGATCCCACCTGCTCTGAGACTACTGAGTCTGTGTGCTGCAACTGCTGAGCCCTTGTGCCTTACAGCCTGTGCTCCACAGAAAGAGAAGTCACCGCAATGAGAAGCCCTTGCACGGCAACAAAGAATATCCCCACTCACCGAGACTAGAGAAAGCCCTCGAGCAGCAACCAAGGCTCAGCACAGCCAAAAAAATAAAATAAAATCATAACCGCCTACATCTGAGCCCCTCTGGAGAAAGCCAGGTAAACCCTTCTCTGCTCAGTGACCTCTCAACCCTGCCTGAAGATGTGATCCAGGCAGAACTGGGACCCCTGTGTTTCACTGGGGCAGAGCCGATAGTGTGACAGCCCTGCAATATACAGGCCAGCATCTCCTACGATCAGATGAGGACCATGCTGTATCAGCTGTTAAATATTTTGATTATTATCTCTGCATATAGGCAATCCAGGACACTCTTTAGACATTCACTTTGCTCAAGAATGATTTCTTCTGTGGAGGAAACCACAAACATGTTCTCCATTTAATTGCAAACTCCTTCAATGTCACCACTAAAACAATAAAGTGCACCCAGGTGAGATCATTTCAAAATAATTTAGAAGCGAGAAACAGTATGATGACTTATGACTGAGATACCAGATGTTGTAGAGGAGAGTCCATATTTAAGGTGTCTTAGTTTGGTTACCACAGAAGTAGACCCTGACCCTGACCCTGACCCTCAGGTCCAGGTGGTTTATTTGAGCGGTGCAGGGAATGCCGGTATGAAGTGGCTCGGGGATACAGGGAAGGGAAGACAACTCATAAAACATATGTCATCGGGCTGGCTACCACAGTGGGCACTGGAGTTTGGTCCTCCAAGCAAACATCAAGGAACTGTACAAAACACACACTGCAGAATTACTAATATTACACTCTAGGGACGAGGAGCTGGGGTATTTATGCATCAGCTTCTAAGAGCCATTGATGAGTATCTGCCTGTTGCGGGGAGAGCAGGTTAATTCTTTGCTCTTCTGGTCTGCGGTGCAACTAGGTGGTGTACTTACCTGCACTTCCAAGGGAAGCAGGCCGTAGATGCCGACATGCAGATCCCGGCAGCTGTAAATCAACTGAGGATCCTGAAATGTCTAGGGACACAGGAAGGCCCTTGCTTGGTATAGGGCACTCTCCGGAAAACCTCTCTTTCCTCCCTCTAGCGTGTGCTGTTGCTTCAGTCGTGTTCAACTCTTTGTGATCCTATAGACTGTAGCCCGCCAGGCTCCTCTGTCTATGGATTCTCCAGGCAAGAATATTGGAGTGGGTTGCCATGCCCTCCTTCAGGGGATCTTCCCGACACAGGGATTGAACCCATGTCTCTTATTTCTCCTGCGTGTTCAATCACTGGTCAGGGAACTAAGATCCTGACCATCTCCTCAATCCCAAAACAAACCTCACAAATGCCTGGAACAGAGGCTGGCTTTAGTCAAAGGAACACAAAGGAAGGTTGGCCAATGAGGGAGAGAAAACACAAAGAACAAAACACAGATGTGTGAAAGGAATTATGCCACGTGGACATTCCTGCTGCTTGTGTTCACTTAATTCGTTCTTCAGAAAAGCTATGCTGTTTATTTTTAAGAAGATGAAAGGTTAAAATATGGCTGAAGCTTTAAAAATGTGAAGGGCAGAAAGGGATGGGGAGGCATGTTTTCTGATTGTGCCTTTGAGGTTAAAGAGCCTGAATGCTTTACAACAGGGGTCCCCAACCTCCAGGATCTAATGCCTGGTGATCTGAAGTGGAGCTGATGTAATAATAGAAATAAAGTGCACAATAAAAGTAATGCACTTGAATCATCCTGAAACCACATCCCCACCCCTAGTCCGTGGAAACATTGTCTTCCAGGAAACCCATCCCTGGTGCCAAAAAGGTTAGGGACCACTGTTTTACACGAATTTGCAGGCTCTGGCATCCTGAGAAGGGCTGCACACCAGTAGCCACCGGAATCTGGGTGTGATTTGCTTCTCATTTCTGTTCCACTTGTTTATCTTTTTTGCTGGTTGCCTGGGGTTGAATTCCTATTTGATTGACAAGCTCAAATTTAACAGCAGCAAAGAGTAGCAACACCACTCCAGTGCTTGGCTTTGTCTAATCCATTTTGAGTGTAATTCTCACTGAGGAAAAACAGCTTTTCTCATTTTTTAAGAATGAAATAAGTTGCTGCAGGCTGTTCACTGTAATTTGAAACTAGCAAAATCATATGGAGTCATGATTGTGAACATCTCATCTTATCTGTTTGCACATCCCAAGTCAATGTTGTGAAAATCAGCAGGTCTGGCTTCCCTAATTCTCCGTGTGGCTCTGCTCCTAACCGTGTCTTTCCCTAGCCTACCTGATTCTCGTTCCCACTATGTCCTTCACTCAGTCGCTCACACTCATGGTCCTCCCTCTGCAGGATCTGTGCTCCTCCACCTGTTCCCCAGGCTGTCTGCCCCTTCTGAACTCCTAGGTCTACACAAACCTCTCCATTTCCTAAGGCTCTTCCATGGGCTTGGTGTCCCCTCCTGCTGCCTCTATTCCCCAGCCTTCCGTCACTACTTCCTGCCTTTTTCCTGTACTGAATTCTAAAATTAAGACAAAGACATGTTACAAAGTGAACTCTCAGTCAAGATATTTCAAAGATGTGCTACTTCTGACTTAAGGAACTGGAGCCAGAGAATCTGGATTAGCCTTTTCACAGGTAAAGAACAATGATTCCTTATCGCTTACAGCTTTGAGGAGGTTTTTTGGAGTCCTCTCTAAAGAAAAAGAGTTCCCTGCTCAGGTATCCTTTGAGCTTTGTGTCCATGGATCTAAAATAAAAATGATCAGATAAAAATTTTGTTCCAATATGTGTTCCTATCCTTTATTAAAGTTATAGAAAGCACACTAATTAGGTTAAACTGGATTATGCACACACATTTTTAGTTTCATTTTCTTGCAAAAATATAATTAATGGATCTTAGGATTGTCCTGGGTTCTCGAATGTTTTCACAAGAGTATCTTAGGGGGAAAAGATACATCTTAAGTGCAATACAGTTCTGAAGGTATTGTTGTGGGGTTTACGAGTGAACAAAACACGTTTCCTCACAGTTGCTCCACACTGTGGTGCTTGCGAAGACTTTCCTATATGTGCACTGCATGGGTTGTTTTAGTTTCTGTTGTCTGTCTTTGTAGCATCTGTCTTGCTCTTATTTACAGAGCAGTGCTAAGAGAAAGGGTCTATTACCATGTTGTCTCATATACTCGGCATTCTTTGAAGACAGGTGAAGAGCATGAGGCTCTATGGATGGTTCTGGGCCTTGGGGTCTTCTCAGAGGGACCTGGGGAGAGTGTCCACACTATGGAGATCTGTGGAGGCCTTAACTATCATCACCAGGGAAGACCTCTGAAAAGTCCTGAGGTCTAGTACCCCCAGTGAGAGCAGAGTTGGAGGGGGAAGTTGTGAGAGTCATGGGTATCTTCAGAGTATGGAAGGCAATCTGAGAGGAGAGAAGCCTTCTGATCAAAGAGCAAAGGGGTGAATGTCCACCTAAGAGTGTGTTTCAACAGCAGCTTTGTATGCAAAGCATACATTAGTACCCCATTAGTAAAGGTATTACTCATTGAATACTGATCAGTGATGGCAAATTAACCTCATTCTCTAATGAATGTACTGTGTATGTGAAATTCGCTCAGTCATGTTTGACTCTTTTCGACCACAGGCTGCAACCTGCCAGGTTCCCCTGTCCATGGGGTTCTCCAGGCAAGAATACTGGAGTGGGTTGCTGTTTCCTCCTCCAGGGAATCTTCCTGACTCAGGCGTTGAATCCATGTCTCCTGCATTAGCAGGCATATACTTTATCACTGAGCCACCAGGGAAGCCCCCATAATTGACACATAATACTGTGTAAGTTTAAGGTATACAGCACAATGATGTGATTTATACATTTTATAAAATGATAATCACAATGAATTTAGTTCATGTCCATCATCTCATGATGACACATTAAAAAGAAAAAAAATTTAACTTGTGAAGAGAACTCTTAGGATCTACCCTCTTACAAACTTTCAAATACATCATACAGCAGTGTTAACAAGTTATCACATGTTACATTACCTCCCAGGATTTATTTGCTTATAACTGGAAGTTTGGACCTTTGCCTATGGTAACCACAAACCTGATCTCTCTTCCTATGAGCTGTTTCTTTCTCTTTTTTTTTAAAGAACCCCATATTAATGATATCATACCCCATTAGTCTTTCTCTGTCTGACTTATTTCATTTAGCATAATGCTGTCAAGGTCCATTCCTGTTGTTGCAAATGATAGGATTTCCTTCTTTTTATGGCTGAATAATATGGGGCTTCCCAGGTGGTGCAGTGGTAAAGAAGTGGCCTGCCAACTGGAGACATAGGAGACAATGGTTCAGTCCCTGAGTCAAGAAGATCTCCTGGAGGAGGGCTTGGCAACCCATTCCAGCATTCTTGCCTGGAGAATCCCATGGACAGAGGAACCTGGAGGGCTGCAGTCCAAAAGATCACAAAGAGTCAGACACAACTGCAGTGATTTAGCATGCAATGCTCATTATACAACCACATTGTTTATCCATTCAGCCATTGATGGACACTTAGGTTATTTCCATGTCTTGGCTATTGTAAATAATGCTGCTATGAACATGGGGGTACAGAAGAGACCCCCCCAGAGACAAACGGGGGTCTAGTTGGGGAACAAGAGTGTGTATCTGACTGTGCTCTGGTGGGGGCTGGAGGATGGTCCAAAAAGACTGTAGTTCAGGGGCACAAAGGGCTCTGGCGGGAAAGAGGTGGGACTGATGGCAGAGAAGACCTTGGTGGCCAAGATAAGGAAGCCAGAGGGGATGAGGTGGAGTGAAGAGGATGAGTGACGATTAGGAGGACACAGTGGCTAGGGCAGTCTGGAACAAAGTGGTGAGGCCAGCCGTGGGAGCAGGAAATGCCAGTGAGAAGGGAGGGGCAAAAAAAAAAAGCCAGTGATGAGGTGGGAAAGTGTGGTGGGACAGGACCCATTAGTGAGAAGGGAGACAATGAGGGGAGCCTGGACAGGTGCAATGAGGGAAAATGGGCCTGTGGAAGGCACTCCAGCAGAGGCTGGGAGACCTTGTAGGGCCCACTGAGAAGGTGGAGGCTGGTGTCAGGGAGGCTCAGCAAGAGGGCTGTGGACACTGAAGTGGGGACAGTGGAAGCAGCATCTTCTCCAGGCTCCTCAAACAGCGAATGCCAGCTCTGGGAGGTTCCATATATGTACATGTATGACATGCAGTTGTTGACAGTGGCCCTTATCAGGGACGTCCTTGGGAATGTGGAGGGCAGGGCACAAGCCTCAGACAGGGAGGAACAGGGGCAGGGTGTCCTGGTGGGGCAGCGGCACCTGATGGTTACTCCCACCCTGTTCCCTGCACCCTGTTCCTCACCCTCATGGCTTGACCTCATATTCTCTTCTCTGGAGATTCCCCTCACATGTCATGCCAAGCCATCCTGAGGGCCTGGAATTGCACCAGCCATGCTGGGAAATGGAATACAGAAAGCAGGGAAGTGATGGATCCCCCTGCACAAAAGAAAAAGGAAGACTTGGACCACTTGCCAGTTTCTTTCTGGCAAGTTCTCCAAGCAGGGGAACCCAGACTGGGTTACCTGTGGTGAAGCTAGGAGTGCAGAGATACTCTGAAGAGGTGGAGGCTGAATGGAATGATCTTAAAGAGAGATCCTAGCAGCTTAGACCATGAGAGCAATAAGAATTAGCATCAGGGGACTTCCCTGGTGGTCCAGTGGAATTCACCTTGCAATGCAGGCGACTTGGGTTCAACCACTGGTCAGGGAACTAAGATCCCACATGCCATGGGGCAACTAAGCCCACGCTGCAACTCTTGAGCCCGTGCAATGCAGTGAAAGAACCTGCATGACACAACAAAGTGCCCCAACTAAGACCTGACGCAGCAAAAAAAAAAAAAAAAAAAAGAAGAATTAGCATTGAGAGTGCTGGCTCGCCACAGACCAAAAGACACATCTGGAGCTTGGTAAGTTCCCTTTATTGCATCTCAGAAAAAGTTCTTTGGGAAGGACTTTACAGGATTCAGGCTTTTATTAGATGATTTTGATGAGTGTTCAGAGAAGCGGGGGTTGCTCAGGATTGAACGCTGTCCGGAAAAAGAGATGGCTCTATGAGTGGTGTCTTCATTAATCTCATCTAGAAGGTGAGAGGGAAGAAGTGAGGCTGAAGCTGTGTGACAAGGAGCACAGCGCCCATGTTACCCAGAAGAGGAGAATGTTCAGTCATTTTTCTGGCTTGAACAATATTGGTGTTTTCATCTATGCTCAGACATGATTACACAATGAGCTTGTTTTTGTCTTGATCCGTCAGTCACAGATGGAGAAGGAAATGTCAACCTACTCCAGTATCCTTGCCTGGAGAAGCCCATGGACAGAGGAGCCTTGTGGGCTATAGTCCATAGGGTCGCAAGAGTAAAACACAACTTAGCAACTAAACCACCATCAGTCACACAGCGGCTTTATCTGATGTTGGTGATCTGTGAAATTGCTCCAGCTCCTAGACACACCAAGGTGTGATGGTTCCAAGCCAGCTCCTGACTGTCAGAGTTGTTTTTCTCAATGATCCTCCTTGGCCAAAGACAAAGTCAGACCACAGGCATGAATCCACAACAGCCAGATTTTTCACTTGTTAAGAGTTTGCTGATACAGGGGATTCCCTGGGGGTCCAGCGGTTAGGACCACTGGAGGGGGCATGGGTTCCATCCCTGGTTGGGGAACTAAGATCTCGAATGCCGTGGGGTGTGGGAAAAAAGAAAAACAAAACAGGAAAATTTACGAGGTGAGACCAGGAAGATGTCCAGAGGGCATAGTTTTTATTGGACCAGAGCTAATGCCCTCTCTTCTGTCATAGGATGAGTTGCCGAGTCATCTGATGTGACAATGACTGCACAGCAGCATTTAAGATTTTGGACAGGATACAATGACAAAAGATAGAAGGCAGGAGAAGAAGGGGATGACAGAGGATGAGATGGTTAGATGGCATCACCAACTCAATGGGCATGAGTGTGGATAAACTCCAGGAGATAGTCAAGGACAGGGAAGCCTGGCGTGCTGCAGTTCATGGGGTTGCAAAAAGTTGGACATGACTTAGCAGCTGAACAATAACAACAGTGACCAACCATAACACAGGCAATTACCAGAAACCAAAGGATCATGAGTCTTGTGAGAAGCCTTACAAAGCCAGAGTCCCAGATTATAAAACCCAAGCATGAACACACTGAAAACATCCCAGAATCCAGCAGGGTCCTTTAGAGAATCAGGTGTTTCATTTATCCTTATATCCACAGTTGTGCTTTCCCTGTAGTATGTAAATACAATCAGAAATACACCGCCTCACCCCCAACCACCACCAGTTGAGAGGAAATCAAGGTTCAAGGGGCTTTGAACATCCTGTCTAGTCTTGTCAGAATTGCATTGCTGGCAGGTAGGATGTGCAGTGGAAAAACCCTCAGTGGTATCTTTAAAATTACCCTACAAATGCTGGTCCAATGTTGCTGCTGATTTTCCTCTGCTTTGTGGGTAATGGGCTTCCCTGGTGGCTCAGAGGTTAAAGCATCTGCCTGTAATGCAGGAGACCTGGGTTCGATCCCTGGGTTGGGAAGATCCCCTGGAGAAGGGAATGGCAACACACTCCAGTATTCTTGCCTGGAGAATCCCATGGACAGAGGAGCTTGGTGGGCTACAGTCCATGGGGTTGCAGAGTCGGACATGACTGAGCGACTTCACTTTCACTTTCACTTTCTGGGTAATATCACAAAACATACTTGGTAAGTTTCACTTTTTATTATGTCCACCTCCTTACCTATAGAAAAGCACTTCAAGGCTCTTTAATTCTTTGTCAGTTTTGTAGGGTTCCTGAAATGCTTTAGAAACAAATAAACAAATGTTTAGAAACATTTGTTTCTAAAGCATTTCAATGTCACAGAATAACTCCAAATCAGCTACCTAGCCTATCAGTATAAATATTTAGTTTTGTTACTGGGCAGATCTGGGAGAGGGCATTGAATGGATATAATTTTTTTAATATTAAAAATATATTTATTTATTTATGGATGCACTGGCTCTTTGTTGCTGCACTTGGGCTTTCTCTAGTTGTGGTGAGTGGCAGGCTGCTCTTCATTGTGGTGCTCAGGATTTTCACTGTGGTGGCTTCTCTTGTGGAGCTCGGGCTCTAGGGTGCTCAGGCTTACTTGCTCCGTGGCATGTGGGATCTTCTTGGATCAGGGATCCATCCATATCCCCTGCATTGTCAGGCAGATTCTTAATCTCTGGATCAAGGAAATCCAAATGGATATAACTTTTGAGGAAAGCTTATATTTCAAGGGCAAATTTGAGTCTGATGACTCAGCCTGCTTAGTAATTTTTAATTTTACTAAGTATGTACAATCTACACACACAATTAAATCAGAATTATTCCAAGGAGTCTTTAGAAGGTCAATTTAGGGTATAGCTAGTTCCAAGGCAAGCAACTGTGGGCTCTCCCTTTGTGGGAGAGGGAAGGAGGTGGCTGGGTTTAGACTGACAGTATTGGACAGCAATGTGTGAAGGAACAGCACCAGTTTACCACAGGCTAGGTGATTACCTGAAAGATGCCAAGGGTTTCCTGTCAGTGGAAGTCTATATAGCACAGCACGGGGAGCCATTAAGATTAATGGAGACCCAGGAACTAAATCAACTGGAGTTTTCATACTTTTATTATTGCTGCTGTGGTTCTTAGACAAGGCGCATACACATACATCTTGGCTACTGGTGGTAAAGAAAGACTGAAATAAGCCAAGAGCCTCTGGTGATTTGCATTTACCTGAAGCTATTCCCTAGTGCCTGTTCAGATTCATAATAAAAAGGAAGGGAGTGGGAGCAAGGAGAGAATTTTTAATTTCAGAACAATGGAGAAAACTTCTAGAAGATAGTTTTATGGTACCAGTCTTCGTGTCCAAGGACTATTGCTGGGGTCCAGCCCCCCCAGGATCCAGGGGAACCCAAAGGAGAAACGGCGTTGGCGAATGAATGAATAAATGAATGAGAGAGGAATAGAGGAGAGAAAGAGGCTGATATTCCTTGGTTTACACAGAAAGCCAATAGAGCCCCGAGACAAGGAGCTTGCTCTGTTCATGGAGGCCACAAGTGCCCTCCTGGTCTCCCGAGGGAGTAAAGATGCAGAACGTCTTCCTGTTCAGGTCTTAGAAACCCAGGCAGATAAGTGAATACAGAGAGCCTCTATGCTCCAAGGGATCAGCCTGAAAAAGAGAGTAAAGAAAGAAAAGACACGGGGTGACCAAGCTTCTTCGGTGAGCGAGCCCCATTACTGTATTTTCAAAAGGGACTTTTATACCTTGACTTGTACATAGAGGGAAATGAAAGATGCAAGGTCATACAGAATCAGCCCAAACATTCCAGCAGTTTTGCCCTTATCAACACCAGGATTTTTTCTGCAAACCTTTCCCACAAATGATGTTGTGTACATTATCTTCTGGCCTTGGAGGCCTGTGAACATTTTATGGCCCTCTTTTGATAAAGGCTGCTCAACCACAAAACTTATTTTCCCTCAAAGTGTTTTTTCTTTATATTTCTAATCCATGTCAGCCTCAGAAAATGCTAAACAGAGTTATATTTCTCACAGAGCAAAGGTGCAGTGAGTTACAAGAAAGAACCAATTAGCTCAAAGGTCTGATGTGGTTAAATTCAAGGCTACACTTGTTTTTCCTACATTCTCACTATGTTAACTAATGCCCTTCCAGGTGCACAGTGGATAAGAGAAATGGGAACTTAGCAGCAAGCACTGGCCCAATAATGAAATCCTACACCAGCACTGCTCTAATAGCTTTTAACTCTTTGAAAGGCTCTATGTTTTAGGCTTCCCATATCTCTTACAGTTGGGAGGCTGTAGATAATCACATGTGTAGCTGCAAGAGTCTGGATAAACCTGCCAAATAAGGTAGAATGTTAACAGAGGGGGTTTGATTTGAAATATTCCTCTCATGTCCAGGAGACTTATTAGCTATAGCCCTAAGTTGATTTTCTCCAGAGAAAGGTGGTCAGGGATAGCCCCCTATTAATGTCAGGAGAGTTGGTGAAAGGCACAAAATAGTAAGACAGACAGATTCTGGTTTGGGGGTAGATGCTCGAGCTGGTCTAGGGAGCCCCTCGAGTCCTGAAGCCTTGCTTAACAGTTCTCTTCCACATGACCTTGTCATGGGTGGGATGGCCTGTGCTGGCTCCCGGCAGACTATGTTTCTTTTAACTTTAAAAATATATTTACTGAAATGTATTTAAGAACATAAAACTAACCTAGGAAGATGAATTTCCCCCATTTTTTATTTTTTGCTGATACAAATTTATTACTTTTTAAAAGTAATTTTGCCTCCATAGGTAGATTTATTGTACAGGAGACAGAGATCAAGACCATCCCCAAGATAAAGAAATGCAAAAAAGCAAAATGGCTGTCTGAGGAGGCCTTACAAATAGCTGTGAAAAAGAGAAGCAAAAAACAAAGGAGAAAAGGAAAGATATACCCATTTGAATGCAGAGTTCCAAAGAATGGTAAGGAGAGATAAGAAAGCCTTCCTCAGTGATCAGTGAAAAGAAAGAGGAAAACAATAGAATGGGAAAGACTAGAGATCTCTTCAAGAAAATCAGAGATACCAAGGAACATTTCATGCAAATATGGGCTCGATAAAGGACAGAAATGGTATAGACCTAACAGAAGCAGAAGATATTAAGAAGACGTGGCAAGAATACACAGAAGAACTGTACCAAAAAGATCTTCACGACCCAGATAATCACAATGGTGTGATCACTCATCTAGAGCCAGACAGCCTGGAATGTGAAGTCAAGTGGGCCTTGGAAAGCTTCACTACGAACAAAGCTAGTGGAGGTGATGGAATTCCAGTAGAGCTATTTCAAATCCTGAAAGATGATGCTATGAAAGTGCTGCACTCAAGATGCCAGCAAATTTGGAAAACTAAGCAGTGGTCCCAGTACTGGAAAAGGTCAGTTTTCATTCCAATCCCAAAGAAAGGCAATCCCAAAGAATGCTCAAACTACCGCACAATTGCACTCATCTCACACACTAGTAAAGTAATGCTCAAAATTCTCCACGCCAGGCTTCAAAAATATGTGAACCGTCAACTTCCAGGTGTTCAAGCTGGATTTAGAAAAGGCAGAGGAACCAGAGATCAAATTGCCAACATTCACTGGATCACCGAAAAAGCAAGAGAATTCCAGAAGAACATCTATTTCTGCTTTCTTGACTATGCCAAAGCCTTTGAGTGTGTGGATCACAATAAACTGTGGAAAATTCTGAAAGAGATGGGAATACCAGACCACCTGACCTGCCTCTTGAGAAATCTGTATGCAGGTCAGGAAGCAACAGTTAGAACTAGACATGGAACAACAGACTGGTTCCAAATAGGAAAAGGAGTACGTCAAGGCTGTATATGGTCACCCTCCTTATTTAACTTATATGCAAAGTACATCATGAGAAATGCTGGGCTGGAAGAAGCACAAGCTGGAATCAAAACTGCTGGGAGAAATATCAATAACCTCAGATATGCAGATGACATCACTTTTATGGCAGAAAGCAAAGAAGAACTAAAGAGCCTCTTGATGAAAGTGAAAGAGGAGAGTGAAAAAGTTGGCTTAAAGCTCAGCATTCAGAAAATGAAGATCATGGCATCTGGCCCCATAACTTCATGGAAAATAGTTGGAGAAACAATGGACACAGTGAAAGACTTTTTTTTTTTTTTTGGCTCCAAAATCACTGCAGATGGTGACTGCAGCCATGAAATTAAAAGACGCTTACTCCTTGGAAGGTAAGTTATGACCAACCTAGACAGCGTATTAAAAAGCAGAGATATTACTTTGTCAACAAATGTCCATCTAGGCAAGGCTATGGTTTTTTCCAGTAGTCATGGAAGAGTTGGACTATAAAGAAAGCTGAGTGCTGAAGAATTGATGCTTTTGAACTGTGGTGTTGGAGAAGACTCTTGAGAATCCCTTGGCCTGCAAGGAGATCCAACCAGTCCATCCTAAAGATCAATCCTGAGTGATCACTGGAAGGACTGATGCTGAACTGAAACTCCAATACTTTGGCCACTTTGATGTGAAGAACTGACTCATTTGAAAAGATCATGATGCTGGGAAAGATTGAAGGTGGGAGGAGAAGGGGAAGACAGAGGAAGAGATGGTTGGATGGCATCACTGACTCGATGGACATGGGTTTGGGTGAACTTTGGGAGTTGGTGATGGACAGGGAGGCCTGGCGTGCTGTGATTCATAGGGTTGCAAAGAGTTGGACATGACTGAGCGACTGAACTGAACTGAAAGTAGATTTAACCCTAGGAATTTTTTTCTTTTTGATCTGATGGTGAATGGGATTGTTTCCTTAATTTCTCTTTCTGATCTTTCGTCTTTAGTGTATAGGATTGCAACAGATTTCTGTGTAGTAATTCTGTATCCTGCAACTTTACCAAATTTATTGATGAGCTCCAGTAGTTTTCTGCTGGCATCTTTAGGATCTTCTACACATACTTTGGAGAAGGCAATGGCGCCCCACTCCAGTACCATTGCCTGGAAAATCCCATGGATGGAGGAGCCTGGTAGGCTGTAGTCCATGGGGTCACTAAGAGTCAAGCAACTTTACCAAATTTATTGATGAGCTCCAGTAGTTTTCTGCTGGCATCTTTAGGATCTTCTACACATACTTTGGAGAAGGCAATGGCGCCCCACTCCAGTACCATTGCCTGGAAAATCCCATGGATGGAGGAGCCTGGTAGGCTGTAGTCCATGGGGTCACTAAGAGTCAGACACGACTAAGCAACTTCCCTTTCACTTTTCACTTTTATGCCTTGGAGAAGGAAATGGCAACCCACTCGTTTTCTTGCCTGGCGAATCCCAGGGACAGGGGAGCCTGGTGGGCTCCGTCTATGGGGTCACACAGAGTCGGACACGACTGAAGCGACTTAGCAGCAGCAGCAGCAGCATGCATACTTATTTTCCAATTTGGATTTCTTTTATTCCTTTTTCTTATCCTGCCTAGGACTTCCAAAACTATGTTGAATAATAGTGGAGAGAATGGACATCCTTGTCTTGTTCCTGATCTTAAGAGGAAATACTTCCAGGTTTTCCACTATTGAGAATGATGTTTGCTGTGGGTTTGTTGTATATGGCCCTTATTATGTTGAGGTATGTTCCCTCTGGGCTTCCCAGGTAGCTCAGTGGTAAAGAACCCACCTGCCAATGCAGGAGACTTGGGTTCCATCCTTGGTTTGGGAAAATCCCCTGGAGGAGGAAATGGCAATCCACTCCAGTATTTTTGCCTGGGAAATCTCATGGACAGAGGAGCCTGGCGGGCTACAGTTCACTGGGTCAAAAAGAGTCAGACACAACTGACTGACTAAGCAGGCACACACGCATATTAACTACATTATCATTAACTAAAGTGATCAATAATTTTTTTCTCCAGACAATGAAGAAAATTAGAGGACAGAAAATGAAATATTGTTTAGCTATTTTTTTCTCTAACATTTCATATCATCTTACTACTTTTGAGGGAAAAAGAAATATAAGTAATCTTATCCAAAGGCATTTTATCATTTGTCACTAGATTGCCATTCTAAGAAATAAGGGTAAAATTTTTATTTACTGATTAATGTTTTATATCTGTTTCTTATTTGGAAACTGTCCAGACTTCTAGTCTTTATTTTTGGCCACGCTGCATGGCATGTGGGAGCTTACCTCCCTGCGCCCCCTGAAGTGGAAGTGTGGAATCTTAACCACTGGACTGCCAGGGAAGTCCCCCAGTCTTAATTAATTATTTACCTAAGATATTAAAGTTGAGAAAAGTTTAAATGTATAAAACAGGTTGTGACATGTATACTTTAAAAAAGGTGACAGATGGTTTAGACAGTAATTTAGACCCTTGATATTTTTATCAAGCTGTGTGCTCGAAAGTCAATACTTAATACTCCTCAAAATATAAGAAGGGAAGAATACTACCTGCATTAAAAAAAGTCTTTAAAAAATTTTTTTAAAGAAAAACAAGACAAATAATTTTCTTTTATTATTTTTTTACTTTACAATATTGTATTGGTTTTGCCACACATCAACATGAATCTGCCACGGGTGCACACGTGTTCCCAATCCCAAACCCCCCTCCCCCCTCCCCCCCCCACACCATTCCTCCAGGTCATCCCAGTGCACCAGCCCCAAGCATCCTGCACCCTGCATTGAACCTAGAGTGGCGATTTGTTTCTTATATGATATTATACATGTTTCAATGCCAGACAAATAATGTCTTCATCGAGATTTCTTTACTTTTTGTTCTAAAGTACCTCCCAAACACACAATCTTGCTCATGCCAAAAGCTTCCTAAAGTGGCCAGTGCAATTCCAAACTTTGGTGAAATTGTGACAGAATGATAAGCATACTATTAACAGTTAGTACTGTCGACAAGATGAAGAAAACAGGTGTTTGGACTGAAAGAGGCACCATTTAGATTGAGAAGACTATGGGAACTGGAGAGGCTCTTAAAAAGATAGTACTTAGTAACTTTTATCTCCCCTGAGCCTGACCAAAGGGCCAATGGTTTCACCAAGGAGTGGCCAGACAAACCTGAAATAAAGCAATTCTCAGAGACACAAAGACAGGAGAGCAGTCCCTAAAAGGTTTGAAATGATGGGAGGCAAAGGAGTATGAATCTCGGGATTCCCCTTGTCGAGCTTGAGGATGAACTTGACCAGGCTTGGCATATCAACTTCATGGAGGTCCCCTGGTGGTCATGCCTTTGTGGAACTTCCCTCCTCCTTGAATGTGGGCTGGACCCCTGACTTGCTTCTAACCAGTGGAATGCAACAAAGGAGATGGAATCCAGATGACTGCATTTACATGGTTACCTAAGAGGTAGCACCCATCTTGCTGGAGTCTTTCACTCTAATGCTGCTTTTAAAGAAGCAACTTGCCTTGAATTTTACCGCCACAAGGAAAGGAATTCTGCCAACAACCTGGGAGAGCTTAGAAGCAGATACCTGTTCTGTCAAGGTTCTGACAAGAGGTCAGTTTTGGCTGATACCTTTTTTGTAACCTTGTCAGACCCTAGGTGGACTAAGCCATGACCAGATGCCTGATCCAGACAAACAGTGGGGTAATGAGCACATATGATTTTAAGCGACTGAGACTGTGGTACTATGTCACCTGACAACAGAAAACAAACGCTCTAGCCTGTGCTCATCTCCCGACAGGCTTTTGCTCTTCTGGACAATTTCATTTCTAAACATCCAAATGAAGATTTAGATATTTTCCTTTAGTCAGGCACAGCTAAGGTTAAAATAACTTATCCAAACTTAGACTCTTTGGGTAAAAATTAACCAATGGTCCTCTCCCCATGTTAAACAGTATTAGCCCAGTAAAAGATGGGAAAACATCAGGAGGGGCAACTTTCATATCCACAACTGGCCTCAAGCTAACTAAAGCATGAACAGCTTCTGTTGTGGCAAACAGGTATCTCTTCAATTAGAACCAGCCCTGTGAAGTTAGTATCCTTCCGCTTTATATCCTCTCCAGGCTATATCGTACCAGATGTTCAGTAATTGTAGAACTGAAACTGTGACTGCCTTGAAGCTTATTAATTCATGGATCTGGCTTCACTTCAGGCAGCACTTCTGCTTGATGCCCAGATTTTGACAGGACAGACACAGGACCACAGGCAGCAAGTATGCCAATGTTACTGCTGCCTGAGCCAGGTTTTAGGAGAATAAAGGAAAATAAAGGGCAGCTAGAATTCCAAGTCTTCAGCATCATCTTTAGTTATTAGCTGCCACAGGATCTGCCAGTATTGAACCTCTCCTAAAATTCTTACTTCTCCTCACCCCTACAAGTATCTGAAAAGGAAACGAAAAAAAATAATTTTCCCTAAAGAATTTTTCCCTTCTCATTTACTTCTTTTAAATAATAAACCTCAATTGCTGGCAGAGGTTTCTAGGAATTCAAGGACTATCAATCAAGCTTAGGCCAAATGAGATTTATAACTAGAAAATAGATACTACTGGTGTTAAAGAACAGAATGAGGCCAAGTCCACACACGTACGTATAGACACGGCAGCACACAGCCATGAGTCAAGCTATACCCGGAGTCTAACGCCTCTGGCTGAATCTCTGTTCCCCAGCAGAGCAGACGAAGCTCCTTTACGGCAGGAACCACCTCTGGTCAGCTCTGGATTTCCCCAACACATAACACAGTCTTCACTCAAAGGGCCACTTACAGGCTCTGTAACAACCTAGAGGGATGGGATGGGAAGGGAGGTTCAAGAGGGGGGGGACATATATATACCTATGGTTGATTCATGTTGATGTTTGGCAGAAACCAACACAATACTGTAAAGCAACTATACTTCAATCAAAAATTAAAAAAAAATTTTAAGGACCACTCATAGAGTGTGCTGAATCCAAATGAGAAAACCAGTTTTTAAAAAAGTTAATGATTGCTAAGGTGTCACCTGAACCCACCTGTTTAAACATTGCTATTCTTACCCGTTTTCCAGTTACACTACTGGGGAGTGGTAGGGGGGAAGGGGAGATAAACTACTGAGGGTGGGTGGGGAGTGAATTAAACCAATTAATAGCACTAAAACCTCCAAGTCTATACCAAGGAAGAATCACACCATGTTTAGCCAGTGAAAAGGATTAGAATTTTTTCAATATTTTAATGAGAACACTTTCTCACCATCTTTAAATAGAAATGACTTCCACTTTTTACTCTGAAGCTGCTGGGCTGTCAGCACTTCTTCACTTCCTGGTCCGTGGGGTTCAGAAGCCACCGCACAACCAGCTCGCCAGTGCTCTTCAGGCACGTGTTGGACATGTCCTCCTCTGTTGGGAGACCCTGGGGCAGCTTCAGGGGCTTGATTCTGTGACATGAGAGGATGCTGTTAGTGTCATACCAGGTAACACATTTTAAGAAACTGCCAGAATAACAAATAACAAACCTTATCAAATGTTTAACCACTTTCAGCTTTGCATTCACTGAAGGGATATTCTTGTGAACTTGAGGAGTGTGTGCCTACAAACAAAGGAAACAACATTAGGGATCAATTTCAACAGTGCAGATGGTCCCACGTGTCAGGAAGAGGTTAAGGTGAAGTCTCCTTCTATCTAAATCAAACTTTCTAATATATTACATGAAATAATATGTTTAAACAAAAAAAAAGTTAAATAAGTAGGTTAAAAGTTTTAAAGGTGGAAAATTTACAGCAAATTTAAATAACACTAAAGATGACTAAAATAGGTACATACTTTTTGTAACCCAAGCATCTTTATTATATCTTTCTCCCAATATGGACGTCTTTTTGTACTTTTTATTCTGGTAACAATATGCAGTTTATGAGGTTGCTGTGGATCTCCACCGTATTTTTCATGATCTTCAGGTGAAGGCTGAAAAACCTAGAAAGAAGAACTATAAATGATAAATTTTCAACAGAGCTTCAATGTATCACCCCCTTTTTTCTCTTAAAAAAAAACAACTACAGAATGATTTCATATCTAATCATTCTACAATCCTCATCCTCAAATTGAACAATTCTACCAGTCCAACTACTCAGATAGAAGAAGTCAAAGGATTCATGCACTAAGAAAAACATCACACAGCCAGGGATTTTGTTTTGTTTTGATAAAGAACAAAGCAGGAGGAACTGGATGACAAATGCCAGGAGAAGGCACTGCACTATACTGGATGGGCTTTGAACTATACCCCCTACCCCATTCAAAGAGGGGATAAATGTAAACTTATAGTAACAAAGGAGCATTATTAAACAGAAGTATGTACTGGGCTACATCCCCAAATAAGGATATATGTATAACACTATTTATAATACTAAAACATTTAAAGGTCATATCCATATTCCTCAAGAGAATAGCTAAAAAATTATGACTAGTCATAATTATTACATTCTAAATAAAACTAGTAATAATATAACTAAATCAGATATGATGCAAATAAATTCTGCTGTATTCTACTGGATTTAATGCTGCTATTAAAATGAATAAGGCTTATCATTTACCATTTTTATAGGTACTAACTTTGAAGGATGGTCACAATATACTCTTGAGCAAAAACAACCAAATTTCCACACCACAAAAAAAAAAATTTCCACACCACTATGTGTAGTAGGATTCTGTATGTGCTTCACCTATACCATGACGGAGGTTTGTGACATTGTACAAGAGACAGGGATCAAGACCATCCCCATGGAAAAGAAATGCAAAAAAGCAAATGGCTGTCTGGGGAGGCCTTACAAATAGCTGTGAAAAGAAGAGAAGCAAAAAGCAAAAGAGAAAAGGAAAGATATAAGCATCTGAATACAGAGTTCCAAAGAATAGCAAGAGGAGATAAGAAAGCCTTCCTCAGCGATCAATGCAAAGAAATAGAGGAAAACAACAGAATGGGAAACACTAGAGATCTCTTCAAGAAAATCAGAGATACCAAGGAACATTTCATGCAAAGATGGGCTCGATAAAGGACAGAAATGGTCTGGACTGAACAGAAGCAGAAGATATTAAGAAGAGGTGGCAAGAATACACAGCAGAACTATACAAAAAAGATCTTCACGACCCAGATAATCCCAATGGTGTGATCACTCACCTAGAGCCAGACATCCTGCAATGTGAAGTCAAGTGGGCCTTAGGAAGCATCACTACGAACAAAGCTAGTGGAGGTGATGGAATTCCAGTTGAGCTATTTCAAATCCTGAAAGATGATGCTGTGAAAGTGCTGCACTCACTATGCCAGCAAATTTGGAAAACTCAGCAGTGGCCACAGGACTGGAAAAGGTCAGTTTTCATTCCAATTCCAAAGAAAGGCAATGCCAAAGAATGCTCAAACTACCACACAATTGCACTCATCTCACACTTTAGTAAAGTAATGCTCAAAATTCTCCAAGCCAGGCTTCAGCAATACGTGAACTGTGAACTTCCAGATGTTCAAGCTGGATTTAGAAAAGGCAGAGGAACCAGAGATTAAATTGCCAACATCCGCTGGATCATGGAAAAAGCAAGAGAGTTCCAGAAAAACATCTATTTCTGCTTTAGTGACTATGCCAAAGCCTTTGACTGTGTGGATCACAACAAACTGTGGAAAATTCTCAAAGAGATGGGAATACCAGACCACCTGACCTGCCTCTTGAGAAACCTATATGCAGATCAGGAAGCAACAGTTAGAACTGGACATGGAACAACAGACTGGTTCCAAATAGGAAAAGGAGTACATCAAGACTGTATACTGTCACCCTGCTTATTTAACTTATATGCAGAGTACATCATGAGAAATGCTAGGCTGGAGGAAGCACAAGTTGGAATCAAGATTGCTGGGAGAAATATCAATAACCGCAGATATGCAGATGACACCACCCTTGTGGCAGAAAGTGAAGAACTAAAAAGCCTCTTGATGAAAGTGAAAGTGGAGAGTGAAGAAGTTGGCTTAAGGCTCAACATTCAGAAAACGAAGATCATGGCATCCGGTCCCACCACTTCATGGAAAATAGATGGAGAAACAGTGGAAACAGTGTCAGACTTTATTTTGGGGGGCTCCAAAATCACTGCAGATGGTGACTGGGGCCTTGAAATTAAAAGACGCTTACTCCTTGGAAGGAAAGTTATGACCAACCTAGATAGCATATTGAAAAGGAGAGACATTATTTTGGCAACAAAGGTCTGTCTAGTCAAGGCTATGGGTTTTCCAGTGGTCATGTATAAATATGAGAGTTGGACTGTGAAGAAAGCTGAGTGCCGAAGAATTGATGCTTTTGAATTGTGGTGTTGGAGAAGACTCTTGAGAGTCCCTTGGACTGCAAGAAGATCCAACCAGCCATTCTAAAGGAGATCAGTCCTGGGTGTTCTTTGGAAGGACTGCTGCTAAAGCTGAAACTCCCATACTTTGGCCACCTCATGCACAGAGTTGACTCATTGGAAAAGACTCTGATGCTGGGAGGGACTGGGGGCAGGAGGAGAAGGGGATGACAGAGGATGAGAGGGCTGGATGGTATCACCGACTCGATGGACGTGAGTTTGCGTGAACTCTGGGAGTTGGTGATGGACAGGGAGACTTGGTGTGCTATAATTCATGGGGTCGCGGAGTCAGACACGACTGAGCGAGTGAACTGAACTGATACCATGATGAGTGTGTACATATGATGTATTCTGTAAATACTGATTCTAAGAATATGACCTTAAGTTCTAAACATGAGTCTAACAATTCTATACATATGTGTGTGTGTTAGTCGTTCAGTCGTGTCTAACTCTTTGCGACCTCATGGACTATAGCCTATCAGGCTCCTCTGTCCATGGAATTCTCCAGGCAAGAATACTGGAGTGGGCAGGGGGTCTTCCCGACCCAGGGATCAAACCCAGGTCTCCTCAATTGCAGGCAGATTCTTTACCACTGAGCCACCAGGGAACCCATATATGTGTGTGTATACATGTAGACACACACACACACCCTTAAATGTAGAAAGGTCTCAAAAACATTAGGTCGAGAGTCATACCTCTGGGGAAACAGACTGAGGAAGGACAAAAAAAGATGTTACTTTAATCACAAAGAATATTATTCAATCACTAATTTCTCCACGGAGGGATCGGGTTACATTGCTTAGTGATGAAAGCTGCTAGAGAAGCATTACTGCCAAGATGGTGCACATCTTTAAAAATACGTAAAATAAGTACATGGAGACTGTGGGCAGTGGTTGTTTCCAAACAGGTAGGATGAAGGGCATTTTTCTAGAGCTTTTGATGAAATGTTGGGTGAGAGGAATGGTGGCAGACAGAGGATGGGGTAGGCACACCAAAGAAAAGGAGAGAAGACATAAAGAAATGGTGTGAGGAGCATGAAATTTCAGGAAAAGTCAGTGGTTCCATGTGAATAAGGCAGGAAAAAAAACATGAAAAGCAATGCAAGGGGAGTTAAACCAAACTCAACTATGCTGAGTCTTTAGAAATTTCCAGAAGGCGTATAAAGCTATTGGAGGTTTGAAACGATATGACATTTCAAAGATAGATTCGGAAAGAAAACTCTTTCAACAGAACTGGAGGTGGAGACTGATATAAAAAAACTCAGGGAGGACTTATGAACATGGTTTAAGGGTCTGAATTACAGCAGCTGTAACAGAAAAGGACTATCTGGGGGCTTTGGCCAGTAAAATAGATAGATTTGTGGTGGGTGAGGGAGCAGATGGTGTTGAGATTGACTCAAAGGTTTTCAGTCTGGGAAATCAGAGGATCAACTGACATCACTAATACAAGTGATGTATTAGTAATACAACTAATACAAGCATGTTCTTTTAGTTTGGTTATTTGGAGAGAAAGTAAGACAATGAATTCAATTTTGGATAACTTGAAATACCTATGGGTTATCCAAGCAGCAAGGTTTAGAAATTATTTGAGAAAACAGGAATAAGTCTGGAAGATAGGCAATGGGCTACAGATGCACACTTCAGAGTCATTTCTATGAGGCTGGAAAATTTTCACACTCACTACAGGTGGCAATCAAAATCACTGCCTTCCACATTTTAAACAAATGTTAACATCTGTATCTATCCTTTTCTTCCAGAAGTTTACAGTCTAAGAAACATGGAAAGATATGACAATGTAGTTGCAGACTATGACTTGGAAAAAAAGAGAGTTCTGATAAAAGAACATCAAGCATGTTAAAGGTATCAAAATAATTGACGGTAATACTATTTTAGCTTTTAAACAGTCAGTAGAGAATGCTGGTTGCCAGAGACCGGGGAAAGAAGGTATGAGGAGTTACTGTCTAATGAGAAAAGAGTTGTTCCAATTTTGTAAGATTAACAGTTCTGGAGAGGGATGGTTGTGATGGTCACATAATAATATGAAAGTACTTAATATCACTGAGTAAAATGTTAGTCGTTCAGTTGTGTCCAACTCTTTCCGACCTCCTAGACTGTAGCTCACCAGGCTCCTCTGTCCATGGAATTCTCCAAGAAAGAATACTAAAGTGGGTTGTCATTCCCTTCTCTAGGGGATCTTCCCCACCCAGGGATTGAACCAGGGTCTCCTGCATTGCAGGTCGATTTTTTACCATCTGAGCCACCAGTGAAGCCTGTAATATCGCTGAAGTGTACACTTAAAAAAATAGTTAAAGATACTAAAGTTTATATCTTAAGCATTTTACCATAATACTGAAAATTTGGAGAAAACAAAACAAAAATCTATTGAGGGCTTAGCCAGAGTTTTTCGAAAGAATGATAGGTACACACAAGTTTAGCAGAGAAGATCCAAATCAGCAACAGTTGATACAGACTGAAAACCGAGAGCCACAGGGACAGTCTGAGCAGGAGAAAGACAGTTTGTTTTCTCAGGACAACGGTGATATGAAAACACAAAATATTAAGGGAAAAAACCAGAATCAGGAATAAACAGGTTCTGAGATGATAAAAAACCCACTACTTAAAAGGCCAGTAGCACAATTTTATTTTTAATAATTATTTACCTAAATTACACTATGTTTAAAACTCTACCCTTCTACCTATATTGACAAATACTTTAATGTGAAAGTTTCCAATATTGCAAAACCCAGTACCTTTCAAAACACAACATGTTTTTCAAAAATAGTAACAGGAAAACAAAACCTTGTTCTTACTTCATCTGGAATTCTTGACCTCGTAAATTTGTGACGAATCCAGTCTGTACAAATAAGAGGTTCCACACCTTTTGTTGCCGTCTAAAATATGACAAAAAAACATTTGTTTTTTAGCACTCTATCTAGTGCAGAAATCCAAACCTACTATTTTTAGGTGATGAAAGTCTATTCTTTTTGTTCTCGTGTTAGTCGCTCAGTCTTGTCTGACTCTTTGCAGCCCCATGGACTCTAGCTTGCCAGGTTCCTCTGTCCATGGAGTTCTCCAGGCAAGAATATGGAGTGGGTAGCCATTCCCTTCTCCAAGGGATCTTCCCAACGCAGGGATCGAACCTGGGTCTCCTGCATTGCAGGCAGATTCTTTACTGTCTGAGCCACCAGGGAAGCCCTATTCTTACCTAACCTGTAATTATTAAACATTTATCTCAACCACCTAGCTAAATGAATACATCTTATCTTACCACTAACATTAAATATTAATATAAACATTTAAGCCAGCAATTGGCAATAATTTTCTGTAAAGGAGTAGACAATAAATATTTCCAGTTCTGGGCTACATGGTTCCCAGAGCCAAGTCTCAGCTCTGTCACTGCAGGGCCAAAGCAGCCATCAATAATATGTAAACAAATCGTTGTGGCTATGTTCTAATAAAACTTTTTCAAAAACAGACGGTGGGCTGAACCTGGCCTGTAGGTTATAGTTCATCAATGTGCTCAAGACAACATACAGTAATTTACCCTTCAATGACACAACATAAAAGAAAGTCAAAATGAGTTTCCAGTTTTCTTTCTAGTCTCAACAGTGCCATCAACTCTGGGTTCCTGTCTCCTGTTCTCTTTCTACAAGCCTCCAGTAGTATTTCCCCCAGGCTGCAAAAGAAAAAGGATTCACTGCCAATCCTTCATACCAGGAAACTCCTCTGGGTAGGCAGTAATCATCCCCTCTGTGCCTTCCCTGGACAGCAGAGAGCACTGGGAGAATAAGCAGGAAGGAATGGGGGCGGGGGTCAGGGGAAGTGATGGACACAGGCTCTGATCCACCAGGAAATAATACTGACCACTCAAGATTAATCTGAGGCTAAGGTAAGAATCTCAAGCACCTGACACTATTATCATCTAATTGCAGATCCTACCTAGACTCTGGCCCTCATGAGTAGACTAGGCTACACCTCTGCAATTTCTAAAAGACTAGAAGGAAATACATGAAAATACAAACATAAATGATCTCTGGGAAATTGTTTCTCTTCTTTCTACTTTTCTATATTTTTCTAATTTTCTAAGATTGAAAATGGACTCTTTAAACTGAAGGGAAAAAAATCTAAAAAGATTAAGGTGAACAAAGGGGAATCAACACTAGTCATTTTTTACCAGCATGTTCTTCAGGAAAAGGTCTTTTGTGATTTCAATTCTTTAGGAATAAAACAGCAAATAAACCAAATAAAATCAACTCTCAACATTAAAAAAAGAAAAAATATATAAAGAAAATTAAAAATTTAACTTGCCTGTATGTTTTGTTAATTAGAAAAGAGATTAAAAGTTCTTAAGGAATAGAAAAGCAAGACAACTGAAAAAGATAATCACTGAAAAGAAACACTTACTTGTAGTCTCCCTGGGGGCCTCTGAACTATTAAGCGCAAAATCCCTGCCATGGATGTGGTGGCTGTTCTCCTTAGAGGCTGTGAGAAGTGAAAAATAGATCTGTGGGTCACGTATGTTTTGGAAACAGATAGCTCTCCCATTTCTGTAGTAACAAAAAGCTGAGCAAATTGAAAAACTGGATGAAGTTTAACAGTACAATCTTGGTTGTTTTAATACAATAAAGACAAGAATTAAGTTATAATAAATGTTTTAGTCAGAGTTCAAAAAAACCATAATTATACATTAACCATGTACCATTTTCACCAAAGAGTTAAACCCTAAGTTGATTTCAACAACAAAAATGGGCAGTGGAGGTTCAGTTCAGTTCAGTCACTCAGTCATGTCCAACTCTTTGCGACCCCATGAATTGTAGCACGCCAGGCCTCCCTGTCCATCACCAACTCCTGGGGTTCACTCAGACTCACGCCCATCGAGTCCGTGATGCCATCCAGCCATCTCATCCTCTGTCGTCCCCTTCTCCTCCTGCCCCCAATCCCTCCCAGCATCAGAGTCTTTCCAATGAGTCAACTCTTCGCATGAGGTGGCCAAAGTGCTGGAGTTTCAGCTTTAGCATCATTCCTTCCAAAGAAATCCCAGGGTTGATCTCCTTCAGAATGGACTGGTTGGATCTCCTTGCAGTCCAAGGGACTTTCAAGAGTCTTCTCCAACACCACAGTTCAAAAGCATCAATTCTTCAGCGCTCAGCTTTCTTCACAGTCCAACTCTCACATCCATACATGACCACAGGAAAAACCAGAGCCTTGACTAGATGGACCTTTGTTGGCAAAGTAACGTCTTTGCTTTTCAACATGCTATCTAGGTTGGTCATAACTTTCCTTCCAAGGAGTAAGCATCTTTTAATTTCATGGCTGCAGTCACCATCTGCAGTGATTTTGGAGCCCCCCAAAATAAAGTCTGACACTGTTTCCACTGTTTCTCCATCTATTTTCCATGAAGTGATGGGACCAGATGCCATGATCTTCGTTTTCTGAATGTTGAGCTTTAAGCCAACTTTTTCACTCTCCACTTTCATTTTCATCAAGAGGCTTTTTAGTTCTTCTTCACTTTCTGCCATAAGGGTGGTATCATCTGCATATCTGAGATTATTGATATTTCTCCCAGCAATCTTGATTCCAGCTTGTGCTTCTTCCAGTCCAGCGTTTCTCATGATGTCTTCTGCATATAAGTTAAATAAGCAGGGTGACAATATACAGCCTTGATGTACTCCTTTTCCTATTTGGAATCAGTCTGTTGTTCCATGTCCAGTACTAACTGTTGCCTCCTGACCTGCATACAGGTTTCTCAAGAGGTAGGTCAGGTGGTCTGGTATTCCCATCTCTTTCAGAATTTTCCACAGTTTCTTGTGATCCACACAGTCAAAGGCTTTGGCATAGTCAATAAAGCAGAAGTAGATGTTTTTCTGGAACTCTCCTGCTTTTTCCATGATCCAGCGGATATTGGCAATTTGATCTCTGGTTCCTATGCCTTTTCTAAAACCAGCCTGAACATCTGGAAGTTCACAGTTCACGTATTGCTGAAGCCTGGCTTGGAGAATTTTGAGCATTACTTTACTAAAGTGTGAGATGAGTGCAATTGTGTGGTAGTTTGAGCATTCTTTGGCATTGCCTTTCTTTGGGACTGAATGAAAACTGACCTTTTCCATGGCAAGAATACAAAGAAGTGTTCAAAAGAGATCTTCACGACCAAGATAATCACGATGGTGTGATCACTCACCTAGAGCCAGACATCCTGGAACGTGAAGTCAAGTGAGCTTTAGAAAGCATCACTACGAACAAAGCTAGTGGAGGTGATGGAATTCCAGTTGAGCTATTTCAGTAGAGGTTACTATCATTCAAAAAAATCTTCAACAGGAGGGCAGATAAAGAATGCTTTCCTCTAGTACCACAAAAATAGAAAGAGCTGGAAAGGACTGAAGAAATCCCAACCCCTAACTGGAACTAATGATCTTCTTACTTTATTTATATGGAAAATGAATCCCAGAGAGTTCAGTCATTTTACCCAAGAGCCTCCAGCTTTTAAGAGAGTATATGGTCTGGAATCTAATTCTTCTATTACATTTTCATTAAATCCTAATACCCTTCTGTTAAGAACAGTAGGATGCTCTTTTTTGCTTATTTGCATTTTAAACTATTCTTAATGAACATGCATTCCTTTTAAAAAGTAAAAGTCACGTTTATTTAGACACAGAACAGTTATAGCCTATTATACTGACTTACGAAGAAGGCAACGGCACCCCACTCCAGTACTCTTGCCTGGAAAATCCCAAGGACGTAGGAGCCTGATGGGCTGCAGTCCATGGGGTCGCAAAGAGTTGGACACGACTGAGCGACTTCACTTTCACTTTTTACTTTCATGCACTGGAGAAGGAAATGGCAACCCACTCCAGTGTTCTTGCCTGGGGAATCCCAGGGACGGCAGAGCCTGGTGGGCTGCCGTCTATGGGGTCGCACAGAGTCGGACACGACTGAAGCGACTTAGCAGCAGCAGCAGCAGAATGCTGTTTTGACATTTTGGCTTTTGAAATGAAAATTTCTCTTCACTTAAGGTCAGCCGCGCCCTGTGCCTCCTGTGTGCACATATTTATTCATAAAAGCAGAATGCCAAACTCTACAAGTTAAAAGCACATTGGTTTAGGATCTCCCGGTGGTCTAGTGGTTAGGAGTCTGTGCTGCCAATGCTGGGCGCAAAGGTTCTATCCCCAGTCAGGGAACTAATAGCTCAGCATGCTGAGAGGCATGGCCAAAAGATTAAATAAGCAAAAAAATAAAAAACCAACAACAACAACAAAAAATAATAATAATAAGAGTACCCTAACATGCCAAAATAAGGTAAGTGCTGTATTTCAGTGTCTACCAGATTCTGGCTCACTCAAGCTCTGCAGGTTTTTCCTGTGGTGTGGAAAAAGCAATGAAGTTGGGGAATCAATGCAAGATGTCCCCCTAAAAGGGTCTGACATCAGAAAAATTATCAGCAACTGAACCAGTATTTCAAAATTCTGTATCAGTTTTAGAAGAGCTAACTACTACATTCTTAGTGTCCCCAAAGCAAAAATTTTGTTTTATTCATATTCTATACTTGTGGCATCTAGCACACTCTCTGATAGACAGCAGGCACCCAGTGTTTGTTGATGCATGTCTGAATTAATTAATGGGTTACGTCCATGGTCCACTCAACCGAGCATGCAGAAGTAAATCAGAATTTCGTAACAGTCATTCAGATTTTATACTTCAAGCATTACAATACAGCATAGCAATTTCTACTTCAAATTATCCAGTTTGCTTGGCTGGCTGTTTAGATCCTTTGTATCAAGGCTTCTTTAGAAAAGATGCTTAATCCTCCAGCCCTCCAATCAAACAATCTAAATTATTTTCCTTACCATACTTCTTCCTCCAAATTTAAGCATTTTCTTAGGTACTAACAAAGATAGTAGATACCTAAGCACAAAGTTAGGTACTAATCCAATTTATTTAGCTTTGCTCTTTGTTAAATCTTTCTCTTATCATTTAGATTCCAAGCAAAGCCTCCTAATTGGCCTTCCTGCTGCTATTCTAATTTCCCCAAGGTCTTTTCCCCACAGCAGCAATCATCTCAGTAAATCTGAAATCAGGTAATATCAACACCTCTGCTCAAAACCTTCCAAAGAGCCAGGTTTCTCATTGTTAGATAGGTAGTTACACACAGGCCAGAGAAGAAGGGTAGACTATCTATGTCATCCGATGACACAGGATTAGTGGTGGAACTAATATTTAGCTAAATAAAGATGCGACGGATATAGAAATAATTATAGATACCTATACATACATGGGTTGGCCCTCTTAGCTGAGAGGACCTAAAAACAATGGCATCCCAATAGGGATGAGCACATCCAGTGCTAAGATCTTAGTTCCCAATAGCATTCTCTGATAAAGAGAATCAGGATTCCTTGGAGAAAAGGCTGATTACATGGCTGTAGCAAGGAATATATAAAGAATATATAAAGACAAGTCTGGAGCATCTTGTAGTGCTAGAAAGGAACTACTCAAAAAAGTAAAAAATGACGGGGGTATGTCAAAGGGCCTAGAAGCCAACTGAAAGAGCTCCCAGCGGCTATAGCTGACATAATATGAGCAACAAGGTAAGTAATACAGTATTGGCATATAACCCAAAACATAAAGTAATCATGAATAGTATAAACTAGTATAAACAGATGAATAATGAGAGAGAGGAAAAAAAAAAAACTCTTACAGAAGAATTTCAAATAATTTATGTAGATACTCCCCTCTCAAAGAGGCAGAGAAAAGCTATCAACACTTAAGCACGGGGTACGCTTAAAGACTTTCTGCCAGAGTCAGGAAAGAAGTCGGGGTGGGCGGGGAGGAGGGAATAATGTTACACTTCTCCGAGAAATCTCGGAGAAGGCAATGGCACCCCACTCCAGTACTCTTGCCTGGAAAATCCCATGGACGGAGGAGCCTGGTGGGCTGCAGTCCATGGGGTCGCTGAGAGTTGGACACGACTCAGTGACTTCACTTTCACTTTTCACTTTCATGCATTGGAGAAGGAAATGGCAACCCACTCCAGTGTTCTTCCCTGGAGAATCCCAGGGACGGGGGAGCCTGGTCGGCTGCTGTCTATGGGGTTGCACAGAGTTGGACACAACTCAAGTGACTTAGCAGCAGCAGCAGCAGCAGCAGCAGAGAAACCTAACAACACTACATCTTCAAAGTGATCAAGATTAACATCAGCTGTGATAAAAGCCAAGCTGATAGCATGTATGGAATGACAGGGTGAGAACAGCACTTCACCTTATGTCTTCCTTTCAAAAACCCCTTTCATCACTCTAACAGAAAAATATCAGACAGGCTCCAATTGAAGGACACTGTACAAAATACTTGACCAGTATTTCCTCAAATACCTGACCACCTCAAAACTGTCACAGTCACCAAAACCAAGGTAAGTCACTTGACAACTAAACAATGTGGTATCTTGGATGGAATTTTGAAAGAGTAAAAGGACATCAAGTAAAAACTTAAAAAATGTGAATGAAGTATGACTTGTAGTTGCTGCTAAGTCGCTTCAGTTGTGTCCGACCCTACGTGACCCCATAGACGGCAGCCCACCAGGCTCCCCCATCCCTGGGATTCTCCAGGCAAGGACACTGGAGTGGGTTGCCATTTCCTTCTCCAATACACGAAAGTGAAAAGTGAAAGAGAAGTCACTCAGTTGTGTCCGACTCCTAGAGACCCCATGGACTGCAGCCTACCAAGCTCCTCTGTCCATGTGATTTTCCAGGCAAGAGTACTGGAGTGGGTTGCCATTGCCTTCTCTAATGACCTTTAGTTAACAATGTATTCATATTGGCTTATCAATTATAACAAATATACCACATTAATGTAAGATGTTAATAAAGGGAAATTTTGTGTGGGCAAGGTATATAGGAAATATTAATAGCTGCATAATTTTTCTGTAACCTAAAATTACTCCAAAATTAAAGTTTATTTATTACTAGACTGAAAACTTCTAACTTAACACCTTTTCATTTTAGAGTGGCAGCCAGTCCTTAACCTTCCACCCTGAGGATTTCATCTCCAGTTACTCTCTTGCTCAGTTGCTATACACACCCGCTGCAAGAAAGCCCTGTAACTTGCCAGGCAGGCATACTCCCCTGACTATTTCCTCTCATGGAATGTCCCTGATATCCACATAGTTAATTCTCTCACTTCCTTCAATTCTGGCTCCAATCTCATGTTCTCAATGTGGTCTACCCTGATTCCATTATTTAACATTCTGACCCAGAGGACAATTGTCAGCACTCCCAACGTCTCTTACTCCACTTGACTTTCTTTCCATAGCACTTAACATCTTCTAACATAATTTAATTACTTGTTACGTTTGTCGTTTACCATCTGTTTCCACCCAATAGCATGTGAGTTCCACAAGGACAAAGATTTTAAAATTTTGTTTTGTTTTTGGTTTGCTCTGTCTATTCACAGATATATTTCAAACATTCACCTAAGCAGCACAGCCTTATAGCAGCCACTCAATCAATTTTTGCTGAATGAAGTTTCACTTCCAGACTTCAGAAGGTGTGACAGTCAAAAGTCATTAACTTTTAATAAAGTAAAAGTTGTTCTTAATAATTAGGCACATAACTCTTGGACCTTGAAGCAATTATACTATCTTTCACTGTACAACTACCTTTCTCTCGGACAGATGAAAAGCCAGGAAAATAAATGCAGGGCTTCCCAGGTGGTGCAGAGGTAAAGAATCCGCCTGCCAATGCAGGAGAGGCAAGAGATGTGGGTGAGATCCCTGGATCAGGAAGATCCCTTAGAGTAGTTGAAAATGGCAATTCACTCCAGAATTCTTGCCTGGAAAATCCAATGGACAGAGGCTGTTGAGCTACAGTTCATGGGGTCACAAAGAGTTGGATAAGACTGAGCACACACACACACTTGAGGAGTATGATCCCACTTCCATTCCATTAAAGAGAGAGAGCGATGTCTGTAAAACTCTAGAAGCCTATCAGAGAAACGTTAGCATATCTGGGGAGAGAAGGGCAGGCTACCAGAGCTATTTTCCCTAACTTCCACCCCTGGTATTGTCTGATACATTTGTTGCTGTTGTTCTTTTACAATGACCGTACATGTAACTGTTCTTAAAAAAAGAAAACACGATGGTGTGATCACTCATCTAGAGCCAGACATCCTAGAATGTGAAGTCAAGTGGGCCTTAGAAAGCATCACTACAAACAAAGCTAGTGGAGGTGATGGAATTCTAGTAGAGCTATTTCAAATCCTGAAAGATGATGCTGTCAAAGTGCTGCACTCACTATGCCAGCAAATTTGGAAAACTAAGCAGTGGCCACACAACTGGGAAAGATCAGTTTTCATTCCAATCCCAAAGAAAGGCAATGCCAAAGAATGCTCAAACTATCGCACAACTGCACTCATCTCACATGCTAGTAAAGTAATGCTCAAAATTTTCCAAGCCAGGCTTTAGTAATACGTGAACCATGAACTTTCTGATGTTCAAGCTGGTTTTAGATAAGGCAGAGGAACCAGAGATCAAATTGCCAACATCCACTGGATTATCGAAAAAGCAAGAGAGTTCCAGAAAAAACATCTATTTCTGCTTTATTGACTATGCCAAAGCCTCTGACTGTGTGGATCACAATAAACTGTGGAAAATTCTGAAAGAGATGGGAATGCCACACCACCTGACCTGCCTCTTGAGAAATCTGTATGCAGGTCAGGAAGCAAGAGCTGGAACTGGACATGAACAACAGACTGGTTCCAAATAGGAAAAGGAGTATGTCAAGGCTGTATATTGTCACCCTGCTTATTTAACTTATATGCAGAGGACATCATGAGAAACGCTGGATTGGAAGAAACACAAGCTGGAATCAAGATTGCTGGGAGAAATATCAATAACCTCAGATATGCAGATGACACCACCCTTATGGCAGAAAGTGAAGAGGAACTAAAAAGCCTCTTGATGAAAGTGAAAGAGGAGAGTGAAAACGTTGGCTTAAAGCTCAACATTCAGAAAACGAAGATCATGGCATCCAGTCCCATCACTTCATGGGAAATAGATGGGGAAACAGTGTCAGACTATATTTTTTGGGCTCCAAAATCACTGCAGATGGTGATTGGGGCCATGAAATTAAAAGAC